>JAQQAC010019963.1:55129656-55194754 GCA_029783875.1 Phataginus tricuspis | reverse complement strand
AAAAAAAAAACATACCCATTGTAGAAAATATGAAAGATACACAGAATATTTTTAAATTGCTCATAATCTCCCCACCCAGAGAGATGATGGGCAATATTTTGGTATAGTAAAAAAGAGCTTAATCTAAATAAAATATGTAACTGTTCATTTAGTTGGGGTCATACTGTATATGCAGTTGTGAATCCTGCTTTACTTATTTTATTTTTTACTTAACTTTATATTGTGAGCATTTTCTCCTTGTAGAAAAAAATTCTTTGTAATCACCATACACATCAGTTCTATAAAATGTAATGATTATAGAAATCAAGGAGAACCACAAAACCAAAAGGGAAAGAAGTAAACAATCTAAAATTTGGATTTGGAAGAATGATCATTGTAATCACCATTTGCAAATCTTAAAGGTTATGGGAGAGGATGTTCAAGGGAAAAATTAGGAATGAGTACAAGAGGAATGAAGCTACTCCATTAAGTGTATAAAAAATGAAAACAAAGGCATAATACATAATATTTAAATACCAAGAAAAAGTAATTGTTATTGTGCAGCATCAAATTATATTGGTAAGATTAATTAATGTAGTTTTATTAAATAATAAAGGGAAAATGTCTACATTTTAAAAAGATGCCCAGAGAATATATGAACAAAAGATCTCATTAACTTTAATATTCTTAACATGGCACTGCAGGTTCTGACATTAGCTTTCCATTAGTGAGGATTTAGAAAAAGAGGTAGGCAGCATGCTGATGGCAGAACTGTCTAGTCCCATCCTGCCCCCCACCTCCAGCCAAATGTTATTCTCCAGGACAAGAGAAAAATGTGGTGATACTTAACCTTTAGCAAAATATTTTGTGTTCACTGGAGATTGATCCTGATACAACCTGCCCCTCTCATTGCTTCAGAGTTATCCCCCCACTTTCCAATTACAGCCAGTGGGGTGGGTTAGATCTGTGCTAGTGCTGGAAGGAAAGAGCTCAGATAAGGGTCCTGGAGAAGTTTGTGTGATTGCATAGAAGACAGGCTATGAAGTCACATAGAAGCTGCATTCCATTCCAAGGGTGTCACTTGGATCTGTGTCACCTAGGCATGTGACCCAACTGTTTGGAGTTCCCTTTTCTCATTTTTACAGTAGAGATTATAAAATCTATTTTTCATAGGACATTTCATGGAAGTTGGTTATTGTCATTTGTATTTCATTTTTATCTTCTCATATATTTCTACACCCCTCCTTTTTTGACCATGGATTTGTAGCTCATTTCAATAGTGATTGTGGTTTCTTGTAGCTCATTTCATCTTTATCATTAATCCACTGAACCTGTGCTGTGAAAAGCCAGAAAGATCCCTTCTATCCTGGGACTTGTCTTTTGATGTTAAATAAAGCTCATAGGTGGCACTAAGTAATACTCTTTCAACATTCATTAAACAAAAATCCCCTCATAAAAGTACATGCAACATTAGAAAGGATTGAGATAGTAGGAGTGGCTTTATTTTATTCTAAAATTAAGATAAAACTTATGGATAAATTTAATATGTAGATTAATATATATTAATATAAATAAAATTAAGATAGATTAAAATACTTTAGCCAGATGAAACACAGAGGAGAGACATGAAAGATATGAGAAGTCTATTTTAATTACTTCCAAAATAGCAAATAGAATCTTATTGTTCTGTCCTTAGATTTTCCTCATTTTTATCCAGAGAAGTATCATTAAGACTTCCTGGAGGCATTTAGTTCTAGAAGAACATCTGATTTATAGACCAATTCTCTAATAAAACATCCTTTTATAAATTTAGAGTACACAGAATAACTAGAATCAGGCTAGTAGTGGATCATAGAAGACACATTGTTTAATTAATGGATTAAGCTGCTTTGTAACTACAATTTAAGTTTTTCATTCTTTCTGCCATTTGATTATTGAATGTTTATAATGGCCAGTTTTAGAAGTAACTGCCAACATATAATTGTCTACAGAGATGATGGTAAAGATAAATATTTTTAAATGCTCTTTCGAGTCAGGCTATATGCTTAATATCTAAGCATATCCTGTTTTTAAAAAATAGGTAATACCTATATAAACTTACTCTCAGTCCATGAATCACGATGGTTAATGCAGCCTGAATTATTGAGATCGCACTGTGTTCTCAAAAGGGTTAATGAGGTTATTCTTGGTAAATCTAAATGACTCTATAAAATATTAATTAAAAGATATTGGATCAGAATTAGAAAATCATATTCTAATTCCCACTGTGGCAATCAGTTTTGAAGTATGGTAATAACTGCATGCCTCTGCTAAGTCCTCAGACTGGCCTCTTACTTAACCACTTACTGACTCCACATGGGCCTTGAAGAGCTTTGCATTAAGTGGATAGGGCACTGCCCAGCCTGACTCATTGGTAAGCACTATCAGAACAGGCTCTGAACTCATGCATGTACAAAAAAATTGGTGGGCAGTGGGTTTAATGTTCATCAGACCACCCTTGACAAATGGGGAACGGCAATCAGTAGATAAATGTTAACCCTTTTTGTCTCCTGGAAAGCATATTCTAAGGCTCTTCTGAGAGAGCCAACTCAGTAACACATCCTTGTATTGATTTCCGTCCTTCCTTTCCTATCTTTGCTGATACTCCTGCCTCCTGGTTCCATTTTTCAAATAAACTACCTGCATGCAAGCTTTGCCTCTTATTTTGGAGGAAGTCAGGCTAAGATCCATGGGATATTTGATATATGCAACATCTAGCACTTGTTAGTAAATTCTTGTTGAATAATTGACAGTGTTGTACCAATAGGTTTACATTTTTCACTTGATTTGTATCATTCCAGTAGTAGCAATTTTATAGAAAATAAGTTCCTAATGTTACAGGAAAGAAGCCCCTAATGTACATTGGATGGCAAAATCTTCATAGTATAGTTCTGACTGTATCTGTTGTTTAAACCACTCTACTGTATGTCAGGCTCATTGTCAGGAAATTAGCTTAGACTATAGTGATATAAAATGATGGTTAGGAGTCCAGATTCTGTCTGTCTGGGCTTCTTTGTTTGAATAAAGCTGGCCTGTCTCTCTCAACACCAAATAAGTAACAATGAAGGAGCCAAGTCAGAGACATTGGTGGGTCTTTTAAATGCAAAGAGGTTTGGTAAGAGAATAGGACACTTATTCTTCCAGAGACTTATCCCAGCTGCTCTCAACCACCACAAGCACCTAAGAGTTCTGTGCTAATTTTAAATTCTGTCCCCAGGCAGCATTGGAATTCTGGACATTACCTCAGTCCCCTGAACAAGTACTTGCTCCATTGCTGACCCTATTATTCTTTGATAACCTGATTATTCCACATTTCTGCTGGTTGTATAAGTGTATACATTTGCTGAAATGTATAACAATTGTGGAATGATCTGTTACGAGGTACCTAGGAACAAGCTGTTTTCTGTTTCACATTAAAAATAAGCTACAGTTTAGGCAATCCTTGATAAATGTTTCTGGGCAGAGAGACCTTAGTGAACAACAGCAAGCAACTGCTCAGCTCATTATCTTTGCTATTAGAAGAAAGCAATGATGGATTTCTTCCCAAATAGTGAATAAAGTGTAACAACTTAATGGTTTGTCCACCCCTCAATGGGTTTGCCTGCCTAAACTTTTTTTTCTTTTGGTCTAGACCAAATTCTACATAATTTCACATCCTTTGTACGTGCATTGTAGAGTGGGGATGGGGGTCTGACTGGTGTTGACTAAGAGGCTTAAGACGGTCCAGGGATAACAACTGTCCACAGGAAACTCACATGCAGATAGAGGTGATGGTGGTACCTAAGATACTGATCAAGATGCAGCGCAATCTGGGCCAGACTTCAGGTTCTGCTCTTCTGGCCCTGGGACCACCACAGCCATGTCAACTGAGTGGGGGTCTTTTTCGAACAGCAAAGCAAGTTTCAGCATTTAAAATGTTCCCTAGTTTCCTTGTTGAGAACGGGGCTCAAGCTCATGTAAAGACCTTGTTTTAGTGCTTTAAAAGCGGATCTGATAGCTTCTTACTGTTATTTATTTTTAAGCATAAAACCCACTTTTTAGTCTTTTTCCTTTTATAATATTCTGTCAATAAATAGATAATGGGCTGCCGTGGAATAAAACTGGTAAATGTTAAACATAGGGGATAGGGCTATAAGGTTATTATGCGTGGCTGTTTGCTATCATGACGTTTATTAGGGAACAAATAGCCTCAAAAAATCCTTTAGTGTGTTGTTATTGCCCCTGCTTACTGCTGTTTGATTATTTTCCTGGTCTTATTAGTAATATTGTTAGATGTAGTTACACCCAAAATAGAGAGGCTTTTCTCCTCCCAAATATCTGCCATTAAAAAACAAACAAAAGCAAATCCTAACAATAAAAATTAAAACAACCTAACAAAATTCACACACTCAGAATCAATCATCATACTAAGGAGCCATGACTGCAGTTTTTTACATCTGTACTGGGCACTACCATATGCTCATTTCCCAGCAGGTGTATGCATCAGTGAAGTATCACGGCTTGTAAAATATGTTGCTGCAATTATTTCACATTGAAGTTATTCTTATCTAATTTCCAAAGTTCAGTATTGTGCCTTAGTGTAATTGGGGGATTAAAAGGTGTTGGAAGTCTCCCATTACCTTTCACCAGAGGGAAAATATCTTTGGTGAAACGTGAACCAAATTTTTCTCTTACGGCTTTCCATTTGTCCTTTGTTTATAGTAAGGTTAGGTAAATACACCTTTCAGCTGGAGGGGAGGGACACGGGAAGTCTGCCTCCTTGTGCCTTCATTGATGCATAAAAGGCTGTTGCACAGGTAAATTTGTCTCCTAAAGTTAGAACAGGCAGTGGATATTCAGTTAATGACACTTAAGTTGGATCTGTCTTATCTTTCTTGTTTTTAGTTCTTCTAAAGAGAACAAAATCCCACATTTCCCATCTTCTAGTACTTTACAATTTAGGAGCTTACAAATTATTATATACTTAAAGTACTTTTCAGGGGAAAAATATTTTAACCTGAGGTGAAAACATCTGTAATATAACTTAGAGGAGATTAGCTGTGGTTATTAATATGCATTTGTGAGATGCCAAATTTTTTTTATTAGTTAATATCTTTTTGTTTTTATCCTCTGTGCTTTTGTAGCAGTATTATTCATGAACTATAACTCATCATATACTTAGGATGAATGGAATAGCAAATGGTGGTATTGACTGCTCTTGCATGATTGTCACAAAGAAGAAAATGAAATATTCCTATTTTGGGTTTCATCAACATGAAGATGATTGTAATTTCAATTTCTGAGGTGTGTGAGGGAAATGGGAATGAAGGGAGGGATAGGATGGAGCAGCGAATGAGAAGGGAAAATAAAGAGGCATGGGGAATGATGTCCATTATAAAATCTATTCGGCATTCAAAAAAATTGACATGTAGATCAAAACCTTTGAAAATATGTTAAGTCTTGAGTTTTAAATGAGTGACTCGTGGTACAATTACTAATAAGATGAATGCTAAGTTATTGTCTTATTAGAACAGAATCATTGGAAACTGTCAAAGATGATTCTCTTTGGATATTTTACTACTACAGACCTGGGTAGAAATGGTGATTTGCCTTCTCTGAAGATCCTACAGATCTAAGTGGCTCTGGGGACCAAATTTCCTGGTTCTTTCAAAGAAAGGGGTGGCATAAAGAAATCCTAAATTCAGTCAATTACAATGTATTCCCTGGGAATATACTTCAGCTACAGAATCATTATCATTGAAAAAGAATTTGGTGAACACTTGCATACTGTGCTAAATAAATATTATGTACTTAAAACCTATCTATAATAATCAGGAAAGTAACTTCTTTACTTTTTATTCTAAGTTACATAACAGAAGGTGGTTTTTATTATACTGACAATTATAGGGGAAAAATAATTTTCCTCTACCATCTGAATACTTGGCTGAGACCCCTGTAATAAAACACAGAGTAACAAGAGAAAAACAAGCATATTAACATGTATAGCTTGTGTATACATGGAGAGACCCAGGAAAATGAGTAACTCTCTGAGGTAGCTTAGAATTCAGAATTAAATTCCATCTTAGGCCCCTTAGGGGAGAGTAAATGATTTTTAGGAAAGATGAATGGGCCCTTAGAAGACTACACAGGAGCTACGACAGTTCCTTACAAAGTCTGAGTGTGGTGTTGACATACAGTCTCTCTGCCAATCATCCATTTTCCCTGGCTGATGAAACTTCCAGGGAAGGGATATATGACAACTGAGCTCCTTTTGGGGGATCTGTCTTTAGGCAAATAAAGGCAGGTGAGAGAAAGCCTCTTTCTTCATTTGTTGTTTTTTAAGTGCCAACAGCTTAAAATATCAACATACTAAAGTGGCATATTTTAGGATGGCATGCTTTGTTACCCTTCACAACATAAATAAAAGGGAAAACCATGTTTCATGTGGGAGAAATGCAAAAATAATAGCAGAACCCTCATTGATATTAATACTTCAAAATGGAGCTTTGACCAATAGACAGCTAGTAAATTTTTTAGACATATTAATTAAGTTAAACCTTAAAAAAATATATAATTTTATCTGAAATTACTCTATTTATCCTAGGCTTTGTATGAGCTCTGTGACTAGTCATGCCAAGTTAGTTTCTTAGAGAATAGTCTGGAGCTCATCTGACAGGAAAAAGCACATGAATTCTTCATATCTTTAAGGCAGGATGGAAGAAATTCTTTTCCAGAATTCACAAAGGCTAAGAATCCTAGCTCTAATAAGGACTTAACATAATGCCCTGTTCCCTAAACAAATGCAGAACTATCAGAAAAGGAGATACAGATTAAATTGTACCTTCTTACCATTTTCACTGAACTTTGCTTCTTACAAAAAAAAAAAATGCTTTGGGCATGATGTTCCATGAAAAAAAGAAGTCAGCAAGTTGCTATGGGGCAAGGAGAATTTTCCACAGGTCAAATAAAGAACAGAAGAAATTTAATGCTGTTGGATGCCCTTGACCACAATTTCAATAATAAGTTTGTTTCCTAATGTCATAATTTCTGAACTTAATGTTCTTTAGAAACATCTAGTGATAAATTATGCTGACAGTATTATTACATAGTGTGGGATTTAAGAAACTTTTTACAAGTACTTTTTGAGTTGCTATCATATGCTTGTCAGAATAAACTTAGCTCCTTTCTTAAGATGCTTTTCATTGGAAGTACTCCTTTCAAAAGTTATGCTCTTATTTATCAAGTAATTAGGGATCAACACTGGGTAACACAGTATTAACCCATTTTATTCAAAATATGTATTGATATACATGTAATTTAAAGCCATTTTTGTATGTCAATTATGACTTGGATAAGAAGGGTGTTAAGAAACTCAAACATCAAAGTTAAGCCACTGAGTTGGCATTCTCATGTGATCCCATTCCTGTCTATAAATAACTGGGGCAAGAAAGCACCTGGACCTTCTCTTCCAGTTTTTGAAGGAAAGCTTTGTTGGCATCTTTGCAATTAACTTTATACTTAACTTAGTAAAGAGACTGAGTCAATTACATTATTTAATTTTCTTGAATTTGACAAGTGTGTATATATTGCATGTAATAAAACAAGTCAATTTTGTTGGGCTTTTTCCTTTTAAATTCCACCTCATGCTTTTGTTTGATATGCCAATATTTCCCTAATCATCCTAATTTTATCATTCATTCCATATGTAAACAGTACTGTTGCCTTTAATATTTTGTGATCATAATATTAATAGAATGTTATCCTGTGCTTCTGATTCCAAGTTAGCTCGCATGCATCTAAGATTCTCTTTTCTTTTAAAAGTATTAAAATTAGAAAAGATTTTGGCCTTTAAGACTAATGATTTCCTGTTTTTCTTCCAGAGTGAAATTAACTGAAAAGACAATTTAAAATTTAAGTATAAGTTAGTAAAAACTATCTTATCAAGTTTCTTCTCCTCAAAGATAAGTCAGGTCAGAGGGAGAAAACGACCAAAGGAAAATTCCACACTGAGGAATGACTTCAACAGCTATTCCTTTCCCCTTGAGCTTTGAGACTTGAGATATATTAAGTCTTTGTGAACCTAATCTTTAAATACAAAGAATACTGGCTGCTACGATTTCTTTGTACTCCCTGACCTGGTTTGGTATATATATGATGGAAGGACAGAGGTCTTATTAGAATTATGATGCAAATATGATAAATGTGTTTATTTCCATATCTAAGTATTCAAAAAGATGTACAAATACAAATTGGTCCTTAGAACATGTTGGAAAGACTAGGTTATTACTGCCTCTATTCTAGAGGTGCTCATGTTCAACAAAGGCTAAATGCTACAATGGGAAACACTTATCTTGTTGTATATAGACAGCGGTCCTCAATTATGTGTGATGAATGCCTTTCTTCAAGCATTCAGCATCTGCTTTTGATCAGTGAAGGATCATCCAACTTTCAAATCATTGTTTTCTTCATTTATTTTCAATTCTTATGTGGCCACTGTAGTCTCAAAAATGTATATTCTTTCTTAGATTGCCTCTGCATCAGTAGAAAATGGTGCTCCTAGATTCTGTGGAGACATCTATTTAGAAAAGTTAAAACATGAGTATGCTGCAGAAATCTAACTTGGGAGCCAAAATTGGCAGGAGCCTGATTTAACAATATGTCTTGGAGGCAGCTGTGAAGGGGTGGTTATACTGTAGGGATTTGCACCTTAGTTCCACTACTTGCCAAGTTGTAAGACCTCAACCTCTCTGCACCTTACTTCCCTCGCTTGCAAAAGGGAATTAGAGTTCCTATTTTATATGGTTGTGAGGATTAAGTAAGATAAAACAAAGTATTTTGAACAATGTACAGTATAGAGTAGGCAATAAGAAATATTAACTATGGTCTGGGGAGATTTGGAGTATTATTTGATTATAGGCAAAAAAAATCTAAATTAACAAATTATTTCTTTTTTCAATGTCATTTCACAGTTTGTAGCAGAAGTTAGAAATGACATTTTTTTAGGTGGTGAGAAAATTCTCCAAATTAACAAATTCATAAGTCAGAAAAGACTGTAGAAGAATCTGTAACAGTTACATTGGTTCAAACAGGGAAAAAGTCTTTTATCCTCTTCATGTAGAAGAAACACTGTATGCAATTAGTGTGTGTGCAGCACATCCTTCTTAGTATTCAGAAGCATTAAGCATTAATTAAAAGCATTAATTTCCAGGAGAGTTTTGAAAAATATTAGTCCCTAGAGTTCAGACAGGCTTTTCAGCAAATCCCTCAACACAGAGGGCATAGAATCTGAAATTGAGAGGACCTGAGTACCCAGATTTAGGCATAAACCTTGGTCAAGTTATTTAACCTCTCTGTGGTCACTTCTAGAATGAGAATAATGCCTCCTCAAAGGGTAGAATTAAATGAGTTAATGTATATCAGTGTGCTCTCAGAACAATATATTCAAATTTCTGTATTTTTTGTTTTGTAAGTCTCTCTCCTGTGAGGATATAAAATTGTTTAGCTGGCCAGACATTTACTTATATTGAGAAAATTGAACAAATGATGCAAAAAGTAATCAGTTATTATTATTCTCACTGAAATTTGAATGAAAAGTTTCAAAATAATCATTTTGTGCTACTTACAAAAAATAGCACATACTACTTCTGGTCTCACTCAAAATTTTTTCTAGAGCACAAACTGATTTATGAACATGTGGCAACATCCCCATGCATATGTTTCTTCATATGTAAAAATGTGATTTTGTCATGTTTATAACTCATGTTTAAAATGGACTCTTCCAGATGGCATTTAAAAGTTACAGGTAAGTAATATTCCATTACCAAAGCACTGGTTAGCCAGAATAATAACTGGAGTGGAGCAGTGGTGTATTTTCTGCATACATTTCTCTTTAATATCTTTGTCACTCACAGACATTCTGAGTGTGAAAGTATTTCCTTCCTGCTTTTAGAGGGCATTACTCTTGGAAAATTACCTGGTTTTAAAGACTGACCTATTTCACAGTTCTTACAAATAGGTAAACTGTGCTATCATGTTCAGCAAATTTTCTATTTTGTGGTAGAGAAAACGCCAAACACAGACAAACATACATGCTGGTTTGCAATGTCTCAATAACTAGATTTAAGTGAACAGTAATTCAGATATGCCTATTAGCTCTATCCTTTGCCTTTTGAAAAACTGGCAAAGGATAATGCTAAGTACAGGGTTCAAAGGACTTAATGACTTCATTACACATAGGAGTAGCATTTAATAATACTGTAAAAACCCACTTTTGTTTATTAAAAGGTGATAACATGATAACAATACCTGGTTGTTGAAGTGCTTCTGCTTGTTGTGATGTACTTGTATTCATGTTTTACTGGTGATAGAAATGTTGGCATGGAGAAAGATTGAGAGGCGGTGGGGACATACATACAGGTGATAGAAATGTTGGCATTGAGAGGGAGAGGCAGAGGGGGAGAGGAAGGTTCTCTTTCTCACACACACACAGAAACACACAAACGTCTTTTAAGCTCAGGTTTCCGTAACTGCAGAGTTGCTCTTTAATTCTTGGTGGGACTTGGTGCAGCCTTACCAGGAATTTGGAAGCAATATGGCAGACAAAAATGAAATAATTTGAAAAGACCATATTTTCTTATGTCATGTTATCCTGGAAAAGTTTTTTTAAAATAACTTTCTTTTAAAAGAAGTAATATACCCAGCCCCCAGTATCAGAACAGCCAAAAACAATACCCCTTACTATTGGTTACTAAAACAAGTATCTACTTTTATAAGGTGTCCTGCCAATGGGTTTCAGCCCCAGGCAAGTTCACTGTGGACTCAATGTGACCAAAGAAATGACAGTAGAACGTTCTTGGGGTGAAAGGGTTACACCCAACCTTATTCCGATGGTGGCAGATCAATCACTAAAATCCCGTTCACTCAAAGCGAGTCTGTATGCCGCAAGCCGGTCTCTGCCTCTGGGCCTCTCTGTGGGCCTCTGCCCTCAGCGCTGCCACCACTCCAGCCTTTGCTCTGTTCTCCTGCAGCCTTGCAGCTGTGCCACTGTGTCGCCCAGAGCACTGGGCAGAGCTTTTTATTATAGAGTCAATAATGACCCATTGCCCACCCGTGTGTAGTAAGTCAGCTGACCAGGGCCAAGTGAGAATCCTGGCCATAGGAATTTTCATTTTATCCACATAAAGATTATCTCAACAACTCATTCTGTCAATTTTGGGTAAAACATTATTGCAGATAAAGTGAAGGTTCCTATGGCCAGGATTCTTACCTGGCCCTGGTCAGCTGACTCACTACACATGGGTCGTTATTGACTCTCTATAAACAGCTCTGCCCAGTGCTCTGGGCGACGCGGTGGCACAGCTGCAAGGCTGCAGGAGAGCAGCGCTGCGGACAGAGGCTGAGATGGCTGCGTCGGTCAGGAGTGCCTCGCAGGCAGACTCGCTCTGAGTGGACGGAATTCTAGTGACAGACCTGCCACCGCGGGAATAAAGTTGGGGATAAACCCTTTCACCCCAAGAACGTTCTATGGTCATTTCTTTGGTCACACTGAATCCACAGTGAACTTGTCCGGGGCTGAAACCCATTGGCAAGACAATTATTATGTGTATTTCTTCTGCTTCTAACAGATATCAGAACAATCGTAGTGGGTATTTAGGTAGCCCAAGAGGTGCTCAATTGTTGGGGGTAATTTTAAACTTCAACCTAAGGCAACATTTTGAGAGATCAAGGGCATTTTCTTTCCCACTGTAGTCCAAAGAAAGGCATTTTGTCCATCTACATTCCACTGCAGTTTGAATTGATTAGGATAGTTTCTATTTTCCATTTAAAAAGCATTGAAAAAACATGTCAGATTTGCATTTCAAAAACAGATGGCAGCCATTGACCAGGCATATCAATTTGCAACAGAAACTGTTTGGGTATTAAATTATCATTTTGTAAAATACACAAGTGGCCACAGTTACATAAAAACAATCATTCATGTATTACATGAGTATCATAAAACAGGTAGTCTTTTCAAATGAATTTTTTATTACCGTATTGCTTTTCAGTATTTGTGAGCACCTACTTTGTACCTAGCACAGAGCTCCACATCAGTAATTTAAAGTAAAAATCCTGCCTTTTGAGTTTAGTGGGACCATGGAAAAAGCAACTTATCAAAGTTTTGATACAGGCTGTTGAGGGTGCATTTCTATTCAGTAATGTAAGAGAATGGTGACATTCTTAACTTTTTTGAGGGATGGAATGAGGGAAGAAGTTTAGATAAACTTGAAGGGAACATGTTGAATTGACAATGAGACGCCTATAAAAATTGCAAGTGACTACAGCTCTTTAAGCTTTAACAGGCTCCTGAAAAATGATTGTAAACCTCCAAGTCTGAGATTTCCTAATCACAAGCGTTTAGTTCCCCAACAACTTACATTAAAAAAAAACAAAAAAATTTCTAAGTGTGGATAAAGTGGGGTTCCTAAGGCCAGGATCCTCACTGAACTTAAATGTAACTGGCCTGTTGCTATGCTACCGCTTCCATACCTTTAGGCAATAAGACATTGTTGTGTTAATGTAAGGAGTTCTGCCCAGGGCTAGGCGGAGACTGGGTGGCGGGGCTGGAAGGCTGTAGAAGAGCGAATGGAGTGCTGGAGTGGTGGCAACGCTGAGGTCAGAGGCCCAGAGGATGGCTGTGCGGGATGGCTCTACAGAGAGGCCCAGAGGACGTCTGTGCGGGATGGCTGTGCAAGAGAGGCCCAGAGGACGGCTGTGCGGGACGGCTGTGCAGAGAGGCCCAGAGGTAGAGACCGGCTTGCTGCATACGAAGCAGCAGTGATAACACAGACTCGCTCAGAGTGAACGGGATTTTAGTGACTGACCTGCCACCTGGAAATAAAGTTGGGTAGAACCTTTTCACCCCAAGAACCCCTTGCTGTAAATTTCTTTGGTCACAGTGAATCTATAGCGAACTTGCCTGGAGCTGAAACTCATTTGCAAGACACTTAAGGTTTTCCATATTACTTTGTTGTTTTTAATTCCTGGACGGGAAGGACTTTCTTGCTTAGTAGTAAAAAATGGTTAGAGCTAGACTATTTTGACGTGTAATGCCAAGGAAGTAACTCCCAGTAAATTGCCTCCATTGAAACCTAACACTGTTTCTGTACAACTATGCTCAGACCCATGCAGGACTTTTTTTTAACTGAAATTGCAGATACTTCTTTTTCTTTTCTAACCCTAAAGGCAATCTTTATTTATCATGGCACTCGTGTGCCTCCATGACTAGGCCACTTTGTTTTTTAAGTTCAACCAATGGAAGCTACAGCCTGGACAGTTAAACTAAAAGCCAGTCCTTGCTGGAGATAAGCTCCACCTGTTGAAGTCTGTTAGCTTACTGGGCTGGGCAGCTGCTTCCCTGCAGGTAAGAATGCATTGCAAGGACTCTTTGTCTAGAGAAGAGTCTACCCCGGAGGAGCCTAAGGCAATTAACTGTACACAGCCGCAGCATCTGCCCGGCTGCCTCGTCCCTCCCCGTCAAAGGGGTGAGCACCGCTTGGCAGCCACAAGTGCACTGCACAAAAGGCAGACTAACTTGAGGATCCACCGGTTTTCGGTGGATTGCGAAGCTCAGCGCTGGGGGCATCCGCAGAGGGAGCGAGGGCGGCGCGGGCCGGGGGCGAGCCCAGGTGTGCCGGGGGGAGGAGGGCTCTGCCACGCGCCCAAGAAGAAAGCCTGACTCATGTCGTGGCGGCGGGCTCCTGGGAACTGAAACTCGTGATGCTGTCGCTGCGGAGAAAGCCTCATTAGCCATTCGGCAGGCGGGGGAACACCACGCAGGGGGCGCACACCCGAGACCCGACGATCCAGCAGCCTCCGCGGGTCGCCCCCCCCCCCCCCGCCGCGCCCCCTCGCCGGGCGCGTGCGCGCAAAGAGCGGACACACCTAATCTGCACGCGCCCCGCACCCTGCCCCACCCCCACACAGGCGGAACCTCACAGGCCTATCGGATTCACTCCCGCGGCCGAAATTCCCCACCCCACCACCTCGGCGCCTCCGCCAGCCTTCGGCAATTTCCGTCAGGAGACCTAGCGCTCCGCAAGGCCCGAAGTCCCTGCGCCTCCTTCTCGGCCAGACCCGGCTTTATGTCTGCGGCGCCGGGGCGCATGCGCAGACGCCATCTTCCCTCCTGCTGCTTGGCGTGTCCCCTCCCCCGCCGCCGCCGCCGCCGCCGCCGCCGCCGCCGCCTCCTCCTCCTCCTCGCCGGCGGTCGCCCCTCCTCCTCCTCCTGAGCTCGGGCGCTGGTCCCTTCTCTCCCGATGCCGCGAGAGACTGGGGGATACGGTGGAGCCGGAGAAGAGCACTAGTAACAACCACCACAGCCCCCTCCCCGCCCGCCGCCCTTCCTCGTCACCCACCCACTCACCCGCCCCGTTTGCCGACACCGACCAACCCCACCTCTCGTTCTTTTGAACGGCGTCGGCTGCAGTCGCTGCACCAGCCCGTCTGGCCACCAACGCCGCCGAGAAAGAAGCCGCCGCCGCCTGCGGCCGCCTCCCGTCCGGGCCGCGGGAGCAGCAGGGTGAGGACGAGCCGGCTGCGGAGGAAGAGGACCAGCGCGGCTCGCACCCCTCCGCGCTAGGCGCACGTCCCGCCGCCCTCCGGGGAGGCTCGGGCGCCAGCCCCTTCCTCCCCGAGGACGTGTGCCGAGCCTAGGCGCCTGCCCTGAGGGAGGAAAATGCTCGGGCTCCATGGCTGCCAGTGATGGAGCGGTCCCTGGGCTCCCGCTGCCACCGCCGCCGCGCCCCGGCCGTGCTCCGCGAGGACCCGGCGCCTCTGCGCGCCCGCCCGCGCCTCGTTGCTGGGCTCACCGTACCGGGCGCCCCGCCGCCGCCCGGCTCCGAGCCTCGTCGCCGCGGCCAGCGTTTCCTCACGGAGCAGCCGCCGCGAGCCCAGGGGGTTTGAAAGGGTCCGCGGGGCGTGGGGGGAGGGCGGAGCGGGGACCGCGGGGCCGGGAGGGGAGGTTTGGGCGACACTGAGCTCGGGGCTCGCCGGCAGCGGCGGCGCCGGAGGCGGCGAGGGGAAGGCGACACTCTCCGCACTGCCTTCGTGCCGAGCGACCGGGAGGGTTTTGCAGCGACCGCCGCTGCCGTGGCGGGGGGAGGGGCTGAGGTGGGCTCTGAGTTGTCCGGAGAAGGTGGGCATTTCTCGGTTTTGCCACCCCTTCTTACCTTCCCCCGTCCTTGCTCTCTCCCCCTCCCTCCTGCCCCGCACCCCGCGTGAAGAGGAGTATAAAGGGGGGGTGTGAGACTAGAGGGGAAAGTGAATGGCGAAGGATTGAAGGGGTCCGCTCTTCGGGTTCCCGGCCGCCCTATTCACCCTCGTTCATCCTCCCTTCCCGAAGCTCGCCCTCGAAGGCAGGAGCGGCCGGCGCCTTCTGCTGAGGAATAGGAGGAGAAGGAGGAATCGCGCCAGGCGGAACGTCAGGTCCCATTTTCCTCCCCGGCGTCTTGAATACAGAGATTACGGTGCAGAAGGAAATTGCACTCGCCTCCTCCGCCCCCCGGTACCCAACACAATGCACCAGCCGCCGGAGTCCACCGCCGCGGCCGCGGCCGCTGCAGATATTAGTGCTAGGAAGATGGCGCATCCGGCAGCGTTCCCCAGAAGGGGCAGCGGTGGTGGCAGCGCCTCTGCTCTCAGTGCAGCAGGTACCGGCATTGGCAGTAATGCCACAGCCTCTGAGGATTTTCCTCCTCCGTCGCTGCTCCAGCCGCCACCTCCTGCAGCATCTTCTACGTCGGCACCACAGCCTCCGCCTCCACAAAGCCTGAACCTTCTTTCGCAGGCTCAGCTGCAGGCACAGCCTCTTGCGCCAGGCGGAACTCAAATGAAAAAGAAAAGTGGCTTCCAGATAACTAGCGTTACCCCGGCCCAGATCTCTGCCAGCATCAGCTCTAACAACAGTATAGCAGAGGACACTGAGAGCTATGATGACCTGGATGAATCTCACACGGAAGATCTGTCATCTTCCGAGATCCTTGATGTGTCACTCTCCAGGGCCACTGACTTAGGGGAGCCTGAACGTAGCTCTTCGGAAGAGACGCTAAATAACTTCCAAGAAGCTGAGACACCTGGGGCAGTCTCTCCCAACCAGCCCCACCTTCCTCAGCCTCATTTGCCTCACCTTCCACAGCAGAATGTTGTGATCAATGGAAACGCTCATCCACACCACCTCCATCACCACCATCACATCCATCATGGGCACCACCTCCACCATGGGCACCACCATCCATCCCATACTGCTGTGGCCAGTACACCCATTCCTGGAGCGCCACCCTCAAGCCCAGTAACCAGAAAACTCTCTACAACTGGAAGCTCTGACAGTGTTACACCAGCTGCATCATCTGCTGTATCATCGGGTGGCTCACCTGCATCTATAATGACTAATGTCAGTGCTCCGAGTACTACTGGCAGTATAGGTATAAATTCTGTTACTGGCACTAATACAATGAATAATGTTAACATTACTGCTGTGGGTAGTTTTAGTCCTAATGTGACCAGCAGCATACTTGGTAATGCTAATATACATGCAAGCAATATTCCTAGTGCTGCTAGTGTGAGTGTTGGGCCTGGAGTTAGCAGCGGTGTTAATGTGAGTATCTTGAGTGGCATGGGCAATGGTACTATTTCTTCCTCCGCTGTTAACAGTGTTCTTAATGCAGCTGCAGGGATGTCTGTGGGATCCGTTTCAAGTCAGCAGCAACAGCCCACAGTTAACACTTCAAGGTTCAGAGTTGTGAAGTTAGATTCTAGTTCTGAACCCTTTAAAAAAGGTAGATGGACTTGCACTGAATTCTATGAAAAAGAAAATGTTGTACCTGCTGCAGAAGGTGTGGCGATAAATAAAGCAGTGGAAACTATAAAACAAAACCCAGCAGAAGGTACTTCTGAGAGGGAGAGCACCAGCGGGAGTTCAGTGAGCAGTAGTGTCAGCACACTGAGTCACTACACAGAGAGTGTGGGAAGTGGAGAGATGGGAGCCCCTGCTGTGGTGGTGCAGCAGCCACCGACTCTTCACAGTGTGGCCCTTCAGCAGATGGACTTCAGTAGCACTGGTCCACAGAGTATCTCAGCAGTTAGTATACCACAGAGTATTTCTCAGTCACAGATATCACAAGTACAATTACCATCTCAAGAACTGAGCTATCAGCAAAAGCAAGGTCTTCAACCAGTACCTCTGCAAGCCACTATCAATGCTGCAACTGGTATCCAGCCACCACCTGTTAATGTGGTTGGTGTAACTTCAGCTTTAGGTCAGCAGCCTTCCATTTCCAGTTTGGCTCAACCCCAACTGCCATATTCTCAGATGGCTCCTCCAGCTCCCCTTCCAGGGGCACCACCCCAGCAGTTACACTACGGACAGCAACCGACTGTTTCTACACAGATGGCCCCAGGCCACAGCAAATCAGTGAGTCAGAATCCTCCTTCAGAGTACATACAGCAGCTGCCAATTCTTCAAACAGCAGTGTCCTCTGGACAGCACACTTCTGCAGGAGTGGGAGCAGGAACAACGGTGATTCCTATAGCTCAGCCACAGAGTATCCAGCTGCCAGTGCAGCCCACAGCTGCCCAAGCACAACCTGTAGGGGCATCTGGCCAGCCTGTTGGCCAGGCCCAAACAGCCGTATCAGCGGTACCTAGTGGCAGTCAAATTACAAATATTGGTCAACAAGCAAACATACCTACTGCAGTGCAGCAGCCCTCAACCCGAGTCACACCTTCAGTTATTCAGCAAGGTGCTCCTCCATCTTCACAAATAGTTCCACCTGCTCAAACTGCGATTATTCATCAGGGAGTTCAAAGTAGTGCTTCAAGCCTTCCTCAACAATTGGTCATGGCACCCCAAAGTACAATGTTAACTGTACCTCCCCAGCCACAAGGAGTAGAATCAGTAGCTCAAGGAGTTGTTTTGCAGCAGTTGCCTGCAGTTAGTCCTTTGCCTTCTGCTAGTAGTATTTCTGTTACCAATCAGGTTAGTTCAGCTGGTCCTTCTGGAATGCCTTCTGCCCCAACAAACTTGGTTCCACCACAGAATATAGCACAAACCCCTGCCACTCAGAATAGTAATTTGGTTCAAAGTGTTAGTCAACCTCCCTTGTTAGCAACTAATATAAATTTGCCTTTGGCACAACAGATACCACTAAGTTCTACTCAGTTCTCTGCACAATCATTAGCTCAGGCAATTGGAAGCCAAATCGAAGATGCCAGGCACCCAGCGGAACCCTCCTTAGTTGGCTTACCTCCGACTATCAGTGGTGACAGTGGGGGAATGTCAGCAGTTTCAGATGGGAGTAGCAGCAGCCTAGCAGCCTCTGCTTCTCTCTTCCCGTTGAAGGTGCTCCCGCTGACGACACCCCTGGTGGATGGCGAGGATGAGAGGTAAGACCATGCCATGTTTCTGAAGACGTTTAACAGATTCAAGGTTAACCTGTTCAGTAGCTGAATATATGCACAAAATTAGTCTGAAGCACTATGTATTTTTTCACTTTTGTATGTAAAAATGCATTTCTATGGTAACTTTCCCAGAGTAGGAATGTTATGGAATGGTTTCTGAGTGGATAGGATATGGTATAAGTAACATGAAAAACTATAAGAATAGTTACTCAGCATTAAGAATAGGTTCAGGGGCACCAAGTGGTTTTTGTTATTTACAAAATGCTTTGTAGAAAGAAGATTAATTACAAACAAATTTAATTTTTGCTAACCCATATAAAAGTAAATTCTTTTGAGTTACCAAAATCTTTTATGATCATCTTTGGGGGCAAGGGGTTGTGGTTCCCACATTTGTTTCTCCTTTACTAGGCTGGACAGTCCTTTTCAGTTCTGTGTTTGAGCTGAGTCTGTGAAAGATAATGTTACCTGCTTTTCCTAGTCAGACATTATAGGAGAGATTATCTAATCTGAATTATATAGGTTGCCCTCATACTGTAATCGACCAACTTCTGTGTACTTACTTAATACCCATTTTTTCTTGAAAGGAATGGGAATCTTTAGAAAGTATTTTGTGCGGAAGGAGGGCATACACTGTCAAAACAGCAGTAGTATGCTGTACATTTTTCCTTTTGCATAGGTCAAGGTGGTAGCCATTTTCAAGAGTAAAGAAAGTCTTAGAGGGTTGAATTTATAGAGACATGAAAATCTTTTGCTAATCTACTCCACTTGTCCCCTTCTTCCTTTACGAAAAAAACAAAAAAACATAAAGCCTAAAATAGAATATCAAACCAGTGTTTTCTTAGTAGGATTGCAAATAATTTACTAATCATACTGAATCAAATTGTGTCTTTGGAACTGACTGGCTAGAAAAGTTGTGAAGTTTCTCATTAATTCTACATTGCTTTAAACTAATCACACATTTGCTGTTCTGAATAACCTTGATCAAAATAATACAGGATTATGACAAAAGCTATTCATTTTCACTGTGGAATCTTGAATAAGCTTAAAATATAACATTTTAATATCGGAGACTTTTGATTGAAGTTTCATCAAACTAATTGTAACATTTACATTCTAAATATTCGTGGTTTTCACTTGGGGAACATTGAGCATATTTCAAAAGAATTGCAATTTTAGAAAAAGAAAACAAAGGCCAAATGCTTCAGTAAGGTTTGCATGATTTTTTTTTCTGTTGCTTAAAAGATAAAAGGTAAAGGCATGGTTAATTGAAATAATTTAAAATCTTGTCTTCAAGATTTTTATTATTTTTCTAAAAAATCATGTATTTGAAATTTTATCTAATCAGATGTATTCTCTCTATATCATTGTGTTCAAATTGTACTTCAAAGGGTAGAACTCGCCTAAAAGGTAGTTTCCTTAGTAGTAATGTTAAAGCTTTGTTTTTGTCATATCATGCTAATACTCACCTATATTTTAAAGAATTATTTACCCCAGATATTAGTGATTTCTAAATATAAACAGGGTGATCTAAGTGAAGCCCCTATAAAGAACAGGTATCTTACATGGATGCTGAATTCAGAGAAATAGAATGTGGGTGATATACACAAATGAAAACCACACTTTGATTTCCAACCTGCCATGATTTTAGTTAATTACCATTTGTAGTCTCCTGACTTTCTCCTTTTTTTCCTCCTCATGGTTAGAGCGTGATAGGGGTTTTTACAATTTGCTGTTTCAGACAATTAAAAGTCAGATGTTGCTGCTTACCACTAGGTTTTTAACTGAAGGGCTAGAGTCCCAGTTTAAGATGTTAGTACAAAATTAATTTTTCTACATAGTGACTGAGATGAAGAATAATTAGGGGGAAATTATGAAGAAAGGTTTGGAATTAAAGGGACAAAAGAGATACTGAGAAATGTTATGAAATATTGGTATAAAGTAACTTGACTATACCTGTTTTGAATTTACTACATGCTTAAGCCTTTGCTTGTTAACATCCAAGTTAAGTCATCAAAACTAGAAAATTTGTGTTTCAGAGGTATCCTTTAAATTCTGAAAAATCTAAATGTTTCACCCCTAAAATACCTTAAAGGTCAGAAAGGATAAATATGCATATTATTTTCTTTATTGTGTCTTACTATTGATTATTTATCACTATAGTTTGGAAAAAGAAATATTGTTAAACTTAAATTTGCCTTTGGAAGAGAACTTAAGAATACCTACAAGAGAAAAAAATGATAATAAAAAAATTCTTTTTACATTTTCTTCCTATGTTTGCTTCTGTGTCACTTGCATCTTCTGGTCTTGGTCAACTATTAGTCTCTTATGGGAGAAAGGGGTACATATAATTTCAATATTATGATTTAGAAAACACGTTAAAACTTTCTAGTGATAGGGCACGTGAAAGGTGGTTATTTTTTAGTCATCTTTTGAAGTAATATTTTAACACTAAGTTTTATAATGTTTATTAGACATCTGGAAAATGCTTTCAGTTGGCCACTGGGAAAGACTATGAAGATTTGAAACATGGATCAGGCATTAAAATTATCTCGTTTTTAAAAAATCATTCTTATTAGGTCTTAATGTCTTATTTTAGAGTTTAATATGAACTTACCTTTACAATGGAGGATACATACAGGTATTTCACATTGATATAGAGTCTTTTGTGCTTTGTGATTATTAGTACAGCCTCTTATGTGAAATTGGTCAAACTTCTGTTCATCCTTGAAGGCTCAGCTCAAATGTTCTCTCTGAAGCATTCTTTTCACCCAGGGAATGTTGTTTCCTTGGCACTTTTTAGTGTCCCTTTATTTAAGGCACTGCACACATTCAATTATAATTATGTTTACTTATCTTCCCCGCAAGATGAGTTCCTTAACGGCAAGAACTAAGTATTTTTGAACAAATGAATGAGCTAATCTTTCACTTCTTTTTCTCTCATGATTTGAAATTTATGTTGTCTCTCAACTTAAGCATGATTTTAGAGATGCAGGGTCATATAATTTATGCAACGAATTGAAAAGACATGAATGAAAACACTTGCTGTTTGTTTTACCTCATCATTTCTTGAGGTTAATTGATATCTATCTACTGAATGCATTGCCTGTCATATAGTAGGCCCTCAAATATTTATTGAAGAGGAATGAGTTTTCTTATCTATAAAACAGGAATAATACTCATTTTGCTTACTTTGGAGGATGGTAGCATCAGATAAAATACTATAACTGTAAAATACTAAATTATAAGTTTTAGTTTTTACTTAGGTTTTACATGAGCAGTTTAAAGAGTCAGAATAGTTTATGTGGTTATCAAACAAAAGCTTTCTGCCCCCTTCCTTTCCATTTTCCCTTTCTCAGAAGCAATCACTTTCACCTCTTTTAGATGATTATCATGATAATTATCTTCTTGTCTCTAAATAACATGCTTGTATTGCTTCTGGATATGCAGCATATCTAGATGGTTAGGAACATGGACTCTGGAATTACACTGATTAAGTTTGATCATTCCTCAGTCATTTACTAGTTTTATGTAATATTGGGCTACTTAACCATTTTATGTCTGCTTATTTTTAAAAATGGGGGTAATAGTACCTACTTCATGGTTGTTACAAGAATTACATGAATTTGGAAAGCACTTAGAACTGTATCTAACACATATGCCCTATATAAATGTGTGTTAAATGAAACACTCCTTGCTTTTTTTCCTGACTTTATTAACTTCCTGTGTAGAAAATAATGATTTTAACTTTGCTGTCATTACCTACTCAGCTGGTTCCCCATCTTCTTAATTTTATGATTGCATCACTGTTGATTATTCAGTAGTCTTACAAAGTATGATTACTGTTCCTGTCCTGTACGATGTCTTGCGCTCGTCTCCCTTCTCCCACCCCCACCCCAGCTATCTATACTACTATATATAAAGTATATGTTTTCTGTACTATTGAGCATATGAAAATATTAGTGGGTCCCCTCTCCAAGTTTTCATCTGTCAGCATAGTGTGTTTCCTTTCCATTTTTTTATGTTTTGGGCTTTAACTTTTGTAATAGAGCCTTTCCTCAGAGTCTGGTAATCTTGGCTGTCTGCTTGCACTTAAGTGTAGGAGACTAAATAGCTGATAAGAAATTCTCAGTGTGAGTTTTGGCCTGTTAGCTTTACTAAAGGGTTATCTGGCTGAAGCTCATTGTCTACCTCCCACCCCCTTAGTTTTCTCTATTTACTTCAACACCCTCTCTAAGTTTACTTCAATATTATATCAAATGTCTGTTCAGATGTTCAGACATACCAGGTTTTATTACCAATTTTATCTTCCTGAGGAAGTTCTTCTCATTTCCCTGTGACCTTCGTTCTGAACTGAATGCCTTGTAGATTTGGTACACTACACTTAACTGTGGGATTCCCTTTATGTTCTCCTGTAGTTAAATCTCCATTTTCCAGTCGCCCATGTCATGTTCATTCTTGGTTTCCAGATGTTTTAAAATGGCCGTGGTTTACCCTGCCACTTGTTTGATTCTTTGGTTAGGTAAAGAGTACCAAATGGGAAATTGCGTTATTTTATAATTTTACTCTATTGCTTTCTAGCATCCATATTGCTTTTGAGAAGTGTGAAGCCATTCTGATGCCTCATATATTGTATGTAACCTGTGTGTTTATATTTTGTTTTTCCTTTTTTTTTCTTGTTTACCTTCCCCCCTTTTCCCCTCTCATTCTTTAAATCTCTGAAAGCTTTTACAATTGCATCTTTCCTGTGTTCTGAAATTTCACAATGATGGATCCTTGTGTTGGGTCTTTTTCCAGCCATGGTGTTGAGTATTGGTGCCCTTTCAGTCTGGAAACATCTTTTAAGTCTGAGGCTTTTTCTGAATTGAGGTTGTTGATTATTTCTTTCCATTTTCTGTCTTTTTTTCCTTTCCCAAACTCTTCTTACTGGGATAATGGACCTTCTTGACCAGTCTTCTGATTTTCTCATGATATTTTCTTTCTTATTTTCCATCTCTTTTTGCTCTATTTCTATTGAGTTTTCATTTATCATGTATGTAATTTTTAAAAACTTTTGTTTTTGTCTTTGCTCCTTTTAAGTAGTATTCTGTTCTAATAAGGATAGTACTTTTCCTTAGTTATCTGAATATATACATGTTAGACCTTTTTTTTTCTAAAGATGTCTTCCCCATGTGATCTGTCTTTTCCAGTTTTTGTTTTCTTTGTTATCATTTGCTTTGGTTTTATCTTTCATATTATAGCCTTTACTTAGATGGATGATGGTTTTATATAAGAGTATGAGAGTAAAATGCTGATTAGAAATAGCTTTACTATATGGTAACCTGGCTGGGCTATTCAGTTGGAGGACTTTTGATGTTAATATCTTCATGTCTTTCCTCGTAGCTGGGTAGATTCTTTATAGAAGGCTTTTCTCCCTAGAGGTGAAGGCCTGTCTACCTTGGGGGAGGTGGGAAGGAAGTAGGGTAAAAGGTCTTGGAGAATCTTAGCATCTCCATATATATATATCTTCACTCAATCACCCTATTTTCACTATGTTCTCCTGCCTACTACCATGCCTGATTCCCTCAGTCCTGGGATCTTGTGTTTTCTATTCTCTAGACAATATATTTCCAGTTTTTTTTTTGTTGGAGTTTGGGAAGGGTGTTGGCATCTGTGGGGCTGGTTGTTACTTAAGCACACTTTTAAAAACAATTTTCCCTTTTTGAGCACGCTCTTTCCCCTTATATTCCACTTCATATATATATATGGTATAGCCAATTCCTGAGTCTTTTGAGGATTTTACAGTTTAAATTGAGTTTGTTCTTGGCTCTCTACTGTTTGCTAAAGATTTGATTTTCTGGTGTTTGCTAAGTCATTTGTCACTTAGCCGTCTGCTTTCCAGCTTCCAAATTTTTGTTGCTATTGTCTTTTTACCTGTTCTCTCAATTTTTGTAGGCTTATGTCTTTATATCTTAAAAAATTTCCTTTTCTGTCATTTTAGTGTGGGGTGTTTAGGAAAGGAGTGTAAAATAGATGTGTGTATTTACTGTCATTACATACCTATCTCAGCTGAAGAATACTATTAAATGTAAAGAATGATGGTTAGTTAAGTCATTGCTCTAAGATTTGATCTATGAGTACATAAATTTTAAGAGTGGACTTCTTGGTTTATATCCAGCAGAAATAAGAATAGTACATAACTTAGTATTTCAATTCACAGAAGTGATTTAAAATGTTAAGATTAGAGTCATTTAATATTTATTATGACATTTAACCAACTCAATAATTGTAAATTAAGTTTTCTACATACATAGCAGTAAAGCAGAGCTTAAGGTTAAAAGCCATTTTTCCCATGCAAAATTTCCTTTATCTACTACTTAAAAACCAGTAAGAGGTAAGGCTGATGCCTATAAATAATATTACTGTGGCTGAAAACCTAGAAAAAGACAGGCTTCACTGATTTGTGTATTAATACAGATAATGGAATTATCATAGAACATATCAACATTTACCTGTAAGCCTTTGGTGAGAAAAAAGGTGGTTAAAGTTATCACAGTTGGTGTTACTGGAATGAGTAGACATTCAAGTATAAAATCCATTAATTTTAACATATTTTTTTCTTTGGAAAGTTGTATGAATGTGATCTTTCCGGGAAAATGATTTTTTTAATTTTCTAATAATTCAGTCTTTGTAAAATTAGCTTCAGAATTGCAAAGAAAGGAGATTTCATTTCTTACTTAGGAAGTTTAAAAGTATGAAACTGTAAAGCATGACTTGTTCTGTTGCTGCAATATTAGAATGCTGGTGGTTGGTTTTTGCCATGCCACTGTGTTGCTTGGGTTGAATATATCACAGTAAAAATACTCTCACTAAAAGAAATTAAAAGTTTTTTAAAGCATGTTTACATTTTTTTAAAGAACTATTTATAATGAATTTTAGGTTCTAGGTTGATTTTTTTTTCTAGTCTCACATATATTCAAATGCCCTCTCTGCCAACATTTTTTCCTTACCAGTCAGTTTGACCTGAAAATCTTACTTGACTTTACAGTGCTATTAGGCGAAGGTGACCTTTGTTTTCCCTTCTTGAAAGACTCACTGTCTTTCTCTCTCACTAATATCCTTCATATGTTCTTCCCACCTTTCTGGCCACTTCTCTTCAGCCTCTTTCAGATCACTTCCTCTATCAGACTCTCAGTGTTGTAGTTTCTTTGGATTTCTGAGTCCTCTTCCCATTTAATACTTTTCCCGTAAGTAATCATCTGTTGCATGGCTTTAAGTACAGTCTGGATGCTGCCAATTCCTGAATGCATATCACTAACCTGTAGCTTTAGACTGATAAGTCATCTGCCTTCTCATTGGCCTTTCAATCTCAACAGATCATAAACTTAACTCTTCATTACCTAACTGCTCTGATTTCTTTTTCCTTTAATCATCTTCATCTTAGTACAACCGTTTCTTACTCTAGTTCTTCACTTCAGAAACCTGAAAGTCATTCTTGATATCTTCATTTTCCTCACTCTATATCTTGTTACCTTCAAAATATATCTTGAATTAATCTTTTTACCATTTCTATTGCCACAACTCTAAAGTAACATATTCAACTCTCTATTACAGTACTGGGTAGCTTCCATACTAGCCTCCTGCATACATTCTTGCCTTTCTCTGATGTTCTTGTTGTCAGAATGATATTCTTAAAATTGAAACATATTTGGATCATTCACTTGCCCAAAACCCCTGAAAACTTTCCCATTTCTTTTAAAGTAATTTTTGCTTTTGCTTACTTCTGGCTTAATACTATGGCACGTTCTCCCTCATTTTCTGCATTCCAGCTGGCTTCTTTCAATTCTTAAAGTTGCCATCCATTCTTACTATTTCCTCTAGGGTTTGGCACCTGCTCTTCCTTGAGCCTGAACATTTGTTATGTCACCTTCCCTCCATTCCTTCTTAAAGCTTAACTGTCACTTTTTAAGAAGCTGTCTCTGACATACCAATCTAAACTTAGGTTCTTGTTATACTGCTTAATAGCACTTTGTTATTTTATAATGCTTATTACAGCTTGTAATTAATTTTTGGTTTTTATGTTTATGATTTTTGTGTTGATGATTTTAACCTTCATGAACAAGGATGTTTGATTTGCCACTGTATTTACCAAGTATATTTCAATGTTCAACATAAAGGAGATACTCAGTAAAAATCTGCTTAGTGAATAAATCAAGAAAACATTTTTTATATTGGCATATAAGGACAATTAACCAGTTTAAAAACATTATTATATATTAGAAAGGTAAATATGTTCTTTATAGGCGATCACGTAATATCACTGTTTTTCATTTAATGGAGGTGACTGAGAATTACTTTTTACTGTGTAAGCCAGAAAACAATGCTTAGTTGCTGCTTTTAATAAGCATTTTGACTTATTTTATGCTTATTTTATATTTATGTTTCTGCTAATAAAAGTTCTCTAGCTTGAATAGCACTCCCACCCCATTTATTTCAAACTAGAATATCAGTATTCTTCTTCACTTACTTTTGACTGGCTCAGGTATTTAGCATATAATAGTCTTAGATAGTATCTAAATATTACCTTGTAAGTTTTTTGGTGCAGTTTCAGATGTTGAAAATGCATATATTTGACTTGTAAAATGTGACATGTTTGTGTTGAGAATTTTGATTAAGCAGTTTAGTAGTAAGCATTACATAAATTGCTCGTTTAAAAATCCTGATCTATTTTACTTATGTAGTTTACTCATTGTAGTTACTTGTTATTAAACCAGTAACTTATGGATTATATAAAAGGAGAGGAACCATGAAAAAGTTTGTCAGTGATCAGAAACAAATTTAATTGATTATATATGGCTATTAAATGGGAGTAAAAAAGCATTAAGAGATAAGGCCTTTACTTTTAAGGCTGGAGTAATTAACAAGGGAAAAGTAGAATCTAATAATAGTAAAATCTAATAAAAATAATGAAAAAGTGCAGTAATAATCAGAGCCTGGTTCTGAGAGTCTGTAAAGGTTTTCCTATCCTTTTTGTGGACATATCAGTGTTAAACCTGGTTGCCTGACTTAAAACCATATTTTGTTGACCGGGGGAAGGTTTACTATGGCTTGATTTTATTAATGGTTAACTTTATTATTGCAGCATATATAATAAAATGCACAAATCTTGATTCACAGCTCAATGCATTTTGACATGCGTATACACTTTTGTAACCATCACCCAGATCAAGATACCAAACATTCTCACTCACTTTTCCCCCCTTCACCTGTCTCACCATCCTAGTTCCTCCTCTGCCCCTGCCAGGGTTAACTTCAGATCATGGGTGGTTTTGCCCTTCCTCATCTGTGGAGCCGTGGAGTAAAGGGTTACGCTGAGTTTCATTTGGATAAGACAAATGACACATCATCTTATTTTTCCACTCCTAGATTATTTTTGTAATATCAGCTCACCACTCAGGTTGAGGAACTCCTGATACCCTGTTTACATGCCTGAGTGTTCTTTTTGTAATGTAAATTGTAGATGGATTGATTATAAAATTGCTCATTGTTTATGAGATTTCATTCTTTCCCTGATCTCTAGTTATCTGATTTTTTAGTTATTACATATTCTTAGTGTAACAAACAGCATACAAAAAAGCATTCTGTCATCAGTAAGGAAGAGTGAGTTTAAGGAATGCTTTGAACGTATAAACATACAATTGAAATAATATCTAGCATTAAATTTTTGCTATATTATGGCTATATTTCTAGTGATGGTAGTAATAAAACCTTAGTCTTGAGTGATTTTTTTGGGTTGCTTTTAACAAAGTACTTTGAAATAGATTATATTCTCTTGAGTCCTAGCAGTCTTTAAGTTGATAAGATGCTTTTGTTCACTTTTCACAGAAGAAGAAACCGAATCTTGAGTAATTTATTCAGTCAGTAAAATACTGAGTTCCTACTGTGGGTTACATACTGCTTTTAGCTTGTTTATAGACTCTACAATTTAGTAATAAAAGTAGTAGTAATAGTTGGAGGAGGAGGAGTTGAAAATTACTGTGCATATGTGCAAGACTGTTCTGAGCACTTTCCATACATCAACTTACTTAACTCTAAGAACAACCATATGAGGTGTAAGTACCATTATTATCCCTATTTTGCAGGTAGGGAGACTGAGGCACAGAATGATTAAGTAACTTACTCAAGGTCACCTAGCTGGAAATAGGAGTTGGGATTTAAATCCAGGCAGTCGGGTTCCAGAGTTTGTGCTCTTAACAGCTTTTGTGCTCTATTTCTTCTGTAGCATATGATCAGAACCCCAGGGTGTTGTATTGTTTCCTCAGTCAACTTAAAAGCATTGGGATGCAATGGGAACTACAGATATTTCTTACCTCATATCCTCAAATACTCTTGTTTTGATCTTGGAAGTTTGGGTGGGGATGCTACTTTTGTTCTTGTACTTAAGACCTAAGCTCCATGAGAGCAAGGGCCTTATCCATCTAGTTTACCTCTGTATTCTCACTGCATGCAGTAGTGCCTGGTTTATAGTATGTTCTGTAATATTTGTTGAATACGTGAATTCAGTTATGTGGCAGAAAAATCTGACAGCCATCCAGGCTAGGGATAGAATTATTGCCAAATACGTCACCATCCTGTTATTGCATAGCCGTTTTGATAGACAAGAGTAAGGTTCAGTTCTTCTCAGATATGTTATAGTACCTGTTATATTCTGTTTCCCCTCATTAACCCATCAAATGGGTTTATTTATTATGTAGTACTAGGTGTAAATCATTTTATCTGGTAATTGTATAGGCAAAGATGTACTCAAACATGGTTCTTCACTTCAAGGGTTGTACACATGGGGAAATTATATGATGATATGAGAACTAAGTAACAGTTAAAAATGACATGAAACCAAAGAATCAGAAATTTAGAGTTGGGAAGCTTAAGATATCGTCAACCCTTGGTTTATAGATGGAGTAATAAGTTCAGTGAGGCTAAGTAAATTTTCTCACATAGTGTTACAGAATGTTTCTTAGACTGTAACTGGAGCCCTAGTCTCCAAAATGACATAGCAAATTTAATTTAAAGTTCACAGATGGGATAGAATTGATATTTAGTAGATCAGGAAAGCAGTGTTATTTAAACTGACTTTATGAAAGTTTTGGATTGAAGGATAATGTTCCAAGCAGGAGAATATTATTTAAAATGGGAGGAAACAAGAAAAACATTCTATCATCAGTAAAGAAGAGTAAGTTTATCTAAGGAAGAGTTAGGAAGTGACCTATGATTGAATTGGGAAGTGATTTGGCCCTCAACACTTGTTGACTAAATGTGGTAAGAAAGATGAGTGTAAAAGAAATCTGCAGTTTGGTTTGGAGTGGGGGTATGTATACCTGGAAGCAGAAAGGACCAGTTAGAAAATTATGTTTTTCTGTTTTTTTGTTAATGAAGGGAGTAGATTAGGGGGATAGTAATTTCCATTGTAAAATGATGTGGTGCAGGAACCCTTTGGTTAGCAATTTTTTCAACATATAAAAAGACTATTCACTTTCTTAGCTTTTCCTCCCTCAAAACAAGATGTTTTTCTTCTCATTTAAAACAAGAAAATAAAAGAAAACAAATTTCCCAGAAAAGCTGTTCTCTATAGCTGAAGATTTAAAGATCTGATGGATAAGTGGTTATAACCTTCAGGTGGTATTTTTGGCAATTTAATGTTTTCATAGGGTTTATCCATGTCTGTAACCCAAAGCAGATTTGTCCCAAATACTTCTAGTTGTGAACAGAAATCCAAGTGAATGTGAACTAATATTTTAATTTAGGATTGGTTCTTTACACTGGTGATTATAGAGACCTTTGCCGTCCTCATACTAACCAGATTTCATTGCCAGTCTCTCCCAGGTAGTGGCAAGGGGAGGAATTATTTTTTTCTATTCTCTGAACACAACTAGGTGTAGACCAAAAGGGAAATGGTATGGGTGTATTTAAAATGTGAAAAGCAGTAATGCTACCCTTGACACTAAATGCAAATTTTTAATTTTTTTATTGACATTTAAAGTGCCAGAAAACTAACTCACTTCTTTATATGATGGTGCCTTTTTTCACTTTGCTTGCCATTTTTAAAATTTGAGAATACATACACATATATGTGAGTGTGTGTGTATATATATGTATACATATATATACACACACACAAAGGAATATAATTTTTTAAAGGGACATTTTGAAATTGTTCTTGGATTTCAAGTCTCTCAGGCATTTGAAAGGATGTAATTTAATAAGGATATGCACAGTTCTATCTCTGTCCTTAAGGAGAGCTTGCAGTTAAATTCAAGAATAAATGTGTACTTATACATGAAAGAAAAAGATAATCAGTAACAGGTTCCATATTCTCCTACTGTTTTTTTTTTTTTTTTGCCTCAGTTTTTTTTCTACTTATGTGTGATTTATTTCGTAATATTTATACCTACCTTTGTAAGGTGCCTGAAACATTTTAGGGAATGACCTGGGATAGAAATCCAATAAATGGGAAAATTATGACAAGGTATGATATGATATATCACAAAGATATAGAGAACTAGAAGGTAAAGATCACCTGCCTTTGTGATGAGGTGACATTTGAGAGAAGTTTGATTTAGTAAGTCATTTTAGTAGAGAAAACTTATACTAAAAAGGTTCAAGGTACAGGGAGTGTTTATAGAAAAGAACATAGGACATAGTCTAAATTCATAGGAGATAGTGTCTACATACAGGAATATAGAAGATAAGGCTAACTTTGAACAGCCTTAAAGGCTGGATTGAGAAGTCTGGACTTAATTGACATGGAATGGAGTGCCCCTTTCTGTTTTTGCCTGTGTAGCAGCCTGATCAGTGCTATTTGAGGAGAGTGCCGATTTTACTTGGGATGTCTTAATTGCTTCCTTCTTTAATGGGGTTTGAGAAACTCAGTCATTGCTTTTCTGTCAGTGGTGGAAATGAAGGTGCATTCTCTTTGTAGTTTCAGTCTGAGATAATGGTTTGAATAGTAACCTTGGCCTCATTAGAAAAGCTAAGGAGGTAAGGAAGGACCCAGTCCACACATGGTAACACTCCGCCTAGCCAGAGGTGGAGCACTGGTAATCTAATCCTTTGGAACACAGCTCTGGAATGTAAAGAGCTCCAAAACTACTTGAAGTTGCTATCACAAAATAAAGCCATGTGGGCTTTTTTACCCCCCTGGCTATTTTTGCCTAGCATTTTTTTGTCCTTTCTGAGACATTTTTTAAAAAGTCTTACATTTGCTAGCTTTATGTCTTAAAGCAGAAGAGGGACAGGAAGGACAAGAAATGAGATTCCAAGGCATGTAAGGTGACAGTTGGGCCAAGTAGCAATTTATAGCTCACAGCAAGGTAGCAGTTAGAGATTTCCAGAAAACCCCAAAGAAACATGATATAGTATTATTGAATGCTCACTGGTTGAAAATTAGATTATGTTTGGTATATTATTTTAAGCAAGCATGGACATAAAGAATAAATTCCAAATGGTGTTAATTATTGAGCTATGGACAAGTATAAAGGGACAGTATTTTTAGTTGTACCTATATGTCATCTAACCATGGACAAATAACTTTATTATGTTGCTTTTTTCCCCATTTTAAGATAAGACAAGTGCTTCACATTTTCCTAGCTTTCAGGCTAGTAAGCTCATTCTGTAAGAAATTACATAATGGGTTATACATAAAAGCTATATCTCTACAGATAGAAACTCAGAAAATATTTTCAGTGGTAAAATTAAAAGTCCCTAATGCTAAGATTTAGGTAATTATTAATAATGATTTTTATTTTTAGTGAAATTACTGATGGAAAAATGACATACCAGTTACTCTGCATAAGGTATTTTGTAGATACTAATTTATATGTTATGCTGTAATAAAGATTATCCCCCTCCAATTTTTTCTTGAAATATTTTTATTAATTACCTTTCTCAACACAGTAAATCAAATAATTCTGTCAAGGGAAACTGATTTCTCTCTTCTTGGGTGTTTTTAATCCCTTTTTTTAGAAATGGATAACCCATTCCACATTCTTTCATAAGGAAGTTTTTGTTTGTGCTTAATATTAAGTTAATTTTGTTTTCTTGGTTGTGTCCTTTTAGATAGTTTTTTTGTATTTTCAGTAATGGCAAAGATTTTCTGTTGAGGAAAATACTTTTTAAAAAATTACCTTTTAAAGATGATATTTAGTGAAACATATTAGCAAGTTTATTTTGGAAAAAAATCTTTTTAAGTTACATTTTTTGCTGATTTTTGTTTATTGCTTTGGTTGCAAGGTGGTGAAGTGACTTGAGGAAATGCTGGTGGCTATAGTGCTGTCCAGTGCCCAGGTGCTGATAAACCATCAAATGCCTTTTCCTTTTCTTCCTCTCTTAAAAGGTTTTATCATTTTGAGTAAATTGAGCCGTGTCTTATCTTTGATTGATGCTCCATGTTATTGTAGATTCTTAGAATGAAGCATTTGGCTGATACCTAGCTCTTCTTCATCTTCATTGTGTTATTTGCCTCTTTGGGGATCTACATACATTATTTACCAGTTATTCTCTGAAATGAAAGCAGGCTTTATATGCTTGTATAAGCAATTATATTTTATTAATAGGCATTTTACCTATTTTGAGATTCCAGAGAGGAAGTGTAAATCCAGAATGAGAAGATTGGAATAAGCCCAAATAGGTTATTAATTTCTTGCCTCTATTCTTGAATTTTCCATAATAATAAACCATGATACTTCATCCCAATCCTTTTAGGAACAATTATATTTAATGCTTACTGAAGGTATATGGTGTTTGAATTAGTAATCTCTTTAGCTTTTATTTTTTGTAGATTTTTATAAGATAGAGGATCTGGTGATTGTATGGCAGAGATAATTCTAAAATTTCTCTCTATATATTATTGGCTGATAAATTACTACAGGTAAAATATTGTCAAGTTAAGTAACTTGATCACATAACTACTAAGTGATGGAGCTAGTATTCTATTAGGTGATTTGATTTCAAAGTTTGTACCCTTGGCCATTCTGGAGATTGCCCTGGCCCACTGATTAAGCAGCAGGACGTGACAGCTGAGAACAATAAAAAGCAGCCCTTAACCTACAATTCTGGAGGAAGGTCTTATAGACTTTACTGGTTTCCCATTATAGAGTTGTACAGTGACTAGTGTTCCTAATGAACCTTTCAATCTTTATTTGGTTAGTGTTTTCTCAATACATTTTGAAAGAATTTTCTACCCCAAATGATTAAATTTTCTAAGTATTTGCTAAAGAATAAATTTTTAAATTTGGAAAACTTGCTTAAGTGGAATCTAATATCTAGGAATAAACAAATATAAAGATAAATTTATGACATGAACATTTCAATAAATTAGATTGGTAGCCTTCTATTGGTCTCAGTGAGCTTTTACTATAAGCTGGAATACTTAGGGTATTTTTTTTTGATACTTAATGTCACCAAATTATACTAGAATACTTCCTAAAGTAGACAATTCATATTAATCAGTTGAATCATCATAGCACGTTTTATGATTCAGGTCTTAATTTTGAATGGCTATAGCTTTTATTCACACCACATGCTTATTGAAACAGAAAATGCTTATCTACATGAACATTGTTACATTAAGTTGAAAAACAGGATTTACCTCATCTTTTTTATTATTATCCTAGAAAGGGAGTTTACTTTTAAATCTGAGACAGTTTCATTAGGTATTCTTTTAATTCAGAGTTTTTACAGTACAGTTGTTTTCCTTCATTTTCATTGTATTTTTCCTGATTCACTTATAAACATTGAAACTATAAAAAGAAGTGGTTGGAATTTTTTTTGAAATGTAGTTAATAGTAAAGATTTGTCTTGAAAGATACAGTAGCTTAATTTATCACTTAATAGTAATGTAGTATAAATCTCACATGTTCCATAATTTAACTTACCACTAACATGAAATATCCAAAAGCTGCTGAAAGCCAGTAATTTTCATGTTATATAAGCTGATTGAATTTCTAGACATTTTACTTATTGATAGGCTTTTGACATTGTGAATTTGCCATTCTCCCCAGTCCATGTAGGCAATACATGGAAGAGAGAATGTTTTAAAAGTGGGGCTACCTTTTGTGAAATGGGCAGGCTAAAGGACCATTTTGGGTTTTTTCTTTATTTAAAGGTTTAGTTATATTTCCAGTTGTACACATATTCTGAACCTGTGAAGATCTACCAGTAGCTTATTATGAAATCAACTCAAATATGCAAAAACAAACTTAACAAGTGGATACCTTGGCCTAACAAAAATCAAGTTGTGTTATATTAGAGCTTATGAATATGTGACCTAAATGCCATTAATACCACTGTTCTGAGTTAGGGACTCAATATGTCAGTAAGGGAGAAGAAACAGAGAAATAGAAATAGACTACTAAAGAGGATGGATGGGAAAGAGGAGGATCTGGTGATAACTGATAATCTAGCTATATAAAGTCTTTTAGAAGAAGTACATAAACTGGTTTAAGCAATTGTTAGCCTAGAGACTTTTTACAGTACTTATGTTCTTTCCTGGAATTATGATTGATTTACTTAAAAAAATTTATTGACTGCTAGTTACATATGTTAGCACTGAGCGAAGGTGCTAAGGATAGAAAGAAAAAAAGTCCTGCCTCTGATTTTCAAGAGTTTTGTGTAATACCTTGAAGAGGCACCATAAAATCTTCATATCCAAATTAAGTTATATTATGCTTGTATTCTGCATATGATATGCATGACAGCTTTTTTATTCATATAAATTGAATAATCAAGGCTGTAGATTAATGAGCATAGAGCATAATGACGTAGAGTTTTAATGAGCATTATCCTTCATCAGATCCGGTATCCAGTCTTGTTTATGTTACCTCTTCACTGTATGACCTTTGTAAATGTAAATGTAAGCCCAATTTCTTTGCCTGTTAAGTGGGGTAATAGCTACCTTTGCACTGTTGTGGGAATGATGAAAGGAGATAAAGTATATAATGCTCCTAGTTCAGTTCTTAGTACTGTTTTGTATAAGAATAGTTCCTCTATTAAGCACTGTAAATTAAAAACAAAAGCTTGCCTACATATTCAGAGATTTTCTATATACCAATGTTCTGTCTGTACCTTTGTGAAATTTTTGATGTAACCTCTTTCACCTGCGGTTTCATAAGAGAATTAATCGGTGCAGAAAAAGAGTGACTGCTTTCTCAATTCCCCTAAGAATGATATATATCTAGTATCACTCTTTAAGATGTGTGAGAGAAAAGTGAATTTTTTACATATAATGGAGGCATCAGGGACTAATTCTTTCCCTGAATCCCAGGCAGCTAGGACTATACTATAATATCTAAATATTTGAGAAGTGCTTCCAAATTTTCAAATTTACAGAAACAAAATTGGTTAGAAAGCACACATTCCTCTCTTTCTTAATGGGGGCAAGGGTTACTTAGAAGAAATGTAGTGTCTTGTAGTGGTTTATTAATATTCCAGAATAGAACCATTACCTTAATGAAGTGATTCTTAAACCTTTTCATTGTAAAGATTGTTTTAGATGGGCATAATGCCCTGCAGACCATCTGTTCCATACTCAGTCCCATAAGGGACTGAAGACTTTCTCTTAGAATGAATGGAATTAATCAGTTTGTTTTTAATGATGAGTCAGTATCTGGTTTTTAAGTTTCAAAGATTTATTGAACTGGATTTTGAAATCTAGTACAAAAATTTCAAAACTAGTGGTTTTGGAATGCTAGTTCTTCAAATAAAAAAAGATTTTCATTTTGTTAAAAACATCTTGGAGGTTGATACTGCATTTTAGTTTATTAAGGACTAAGAAATTCTGCAGGAGAGGATTTTATTTATAGACTCCAACTCTTTTGATTGGATAACACCTATTAATGTCCTGTAGAATCTGTTCTTTGGAACACACTTTGGGTAATGTTAACTCGCTTAATTTTATATGTGAGAAATGTCATGGGTCATGTGGTTAAGTGATGATGGTGGGCTTCAACTGGAGCCCATCCATCTCTACATTTATCATTCAAATAAATTGAATATTTATTATTCAATCCTTTTCTGCTATACACAATAAGTATTTGATTTACATTAGAAATATAAGTATAATTGTTGTCATGTGAGAATATATGCCAAGTGGGCCATCTGGCAGAAGTTGAAGAACATATTTTGAGAGTATAGCACTGACATATTCACAACCTCATTTAATTGGCCCTGTCACTGTAAATGGTTTGCAGACCTTTAGGGATAGACTTCATAGGAGTTTTTTCCTGCAGGAATCTGTAAATAGAATAGAAAGAGCTAGTTAACTCTGTAACATTCAAAGATAGAGAAGCTAATCAGAATTTGTTCTATACTTTGATTACCATTAACATAGAACATTTTACTAACTTTACTTTGTGTCTCTTATGTTTTAGAGTTAAAACTTGATGTTGCTAACAAAGTACAGAAGCCAGTTGAACATCCCCACCTCCCATTTGTCCATATCCTATGTTATGCATATTGGAGAAATGGAATAAGAAAGAAGTACAAAAAGGGGTGTCAAATTCTGAGGAGAAAAATTGAAGTCTTTTTGGGACTAAAAGATTTATCAAAGGGATGAAAAGAATGGTTATTGGAGGTGTTTCTGTAGATCTGTTGGTAGAGTAAGGAAAAAATTTTTGGCTTTGGGGGGAATGTCTTTGAAGATAGACTGCCATAAAATTGCAGAAAGTCAGAATTTTTAAAGTACTAGCTGCATTTGACAGTTTCAGAGATTTGATTCAAGTTTTGAAGGAAGAAATGGAAAGATTTTCTTGTACTTAGAAATGCTATAACCTTATGAATAAATTTAATACTAAACAGGAATAAATTTAAAGGAGTTGCTTATAAAACATGAAGGAATGTATATGTGTTTCATTTCTTAATGAAGGTATATCCACATGCGAAGTTTTTGCACTTGCTGAATTGCGAAATTGAGTTCTAGTTGTACTGGCACTTTCAAAGGCACAATCCAGGATCTTTTGTGGTTTTCACGGAGTTTTGTTGGAAGTCCATACAATGCTAACTAAGTTTAACACGTTTCTAATTATCAAATCATATTTCTTAAGTTGTTAACTTGGTGGTGGTGTTCTTTTCCCTTCGTACCTTTTCATTTCTTTTTGGCAATATTTTTCTTCAAGACATGCATTGTGACTATACAAATCTTTTCCAAAGTGTTTGGAAAGTAGAATCACTATGAAAGCAGTGAAGGGTTAGTAAAATATCAGGATTAGAGGGTTTTTTTCCAGGATTTAGTTTAGGATAGCATATCAGATTGGGCATTTTTCATTTTTCTGGTTTTTAGTCTCATTGCTGTGTAGAAATGAACTACCTGAGGGAGTAGTTGACAAACATGGGCTTTCTTAATTTCTGATGGTTTACTGACATGGGCCCTAAAGTTGAGGATGCTTTCTCTCTAAGAATTGTGGGTACTATTGATATTACGATTTTCTTTTCTGTCATTGCAGGCTCAGTGGGCAGACAAGTTATATATAATAGAAGAGAATAGACTAAAGGTGTTATTTGTGATTAGTTATCTGTCCTATTTTTTAAAAATGTACCCAACTTTATTGATATTGGAAAGCATCCTGATCTTACCAAAGTGTTGAATGCTGCTAATATCATACTCACATTGATAAATTTATATTGATTTTTACTGGACTCAATTTGAGGTGAGGAAGAGAATGACCTTCCTTTTATCTTGTCATTACGCAGAAACATTCAAGTAGATACATTGTAAGCTATGGGTAAATAATTAAAAAAAAAATTAAAATTTAAGACAAATATAACATCCATACAAGATATTATATACCCTGTAACAGACTAAAGACTACTCTTTGGGTAACAGAATTGAGTTCTGAAACAGTAGAGAATAGAATCTACTTTGTTATTGCCAGATTATTATTTTAATCATGCTCATAACAGAAATGACTTAAGTTGTAGATAAAATGTTTAGATTACATTAAGGTAATTAAACTCATTAAACTCTTTATGAATTTCTCATACATTTGAAAGACTCTCCTATATATTTGTTAGGCAAGTCAATATATGTGTAGCACATAAAGTAGAAATTCTAATTAGAAAACTTTTCTGCATCTTGCTTTTTTTGTAGATACTTAAAAGGTGAGAAGTATTTCTGCTTACCATTTCAATATACTTGTAGATACAGGCTTTTCAGGTTCAATAGAAACATCAATTCCTAGATCATTTTATTTATGTTGGTGATAGAGTTTTGCTCTCCTTTTTTCCTAATTTTTATTGTCTTAAACTTTCATAGGTTGCTACAAATGGCAAAGCAAATAACTCAACTAATTGTTTAACTGAAATTGAAGGAAAATTTCAGAGTGCTACTTAAAATGTGTTTATCTTAGCATTTTATCATATACTAAGTATTTAAAAAGAAAATGCTTAATTGCTAATCACAATAATAAGATTTGGAAAAGTATAAAATTAAGACTCAGGATCCAGGAGACAAACTGGTTTTGAATTTCCACTCTACAGGTTAGTAGGTGTATGATCTTAGGTGAGTTGCTTCACTGCTTTGTACCTTTGTTTGCTTACTGGTAAAATTGTGATGATTAAAATATTGTATATATCATATAGTCATTGAGAGGATTGAATGAGGCAGTATATATAAAATTCATAATACATTACTTGCCGCCTACTAAGCTCTCAATAAATGTTAAAAAAATAAAAGGTTATGAATAATTTACTTGTAATTAATTTTATAAGTGAGGTTAAATTATTTGGGAGTTATCAATTGATTTTTAGCAAAAACAAAAGTAGGGATATTTATGACACTCTTTCCTATGGGAATTTTTAAAGAAAAAAATGAACAGAAATTTTTATTCCTTCCATTTTTATGATGCAGGAATAAAAATTCATACATTATAATTTAAATTTTAAGACTGTTCTTTATCCACTTACTCTGTCCAATGCTTTTTGTAGTCTAAAGTTAATTTCCATACTAGTTGTTTAATATAAACTTCAGTTTTTGTTTGTAGGTGAGATTTTCTCTTTTGATCTCTCACATTCTTTCTTCTGAATCAGAGTTCTCTGCATAGAGAGCTATTTACCAAAGAAATTACAAAACGTGAATAAGACTATCACCATCTGATACTTTTCTGGTATTAGTACAAAGCATGACATATTACTGTCATTTACATTAAGATTAGTTTTTAAAGAAAGGTTGTAGTAAATTTTTCACATCATTTAAAAAAAGTAGATTTATATTTCCCAGTGGACATTCCGTGGGTGTGTCAGATATGTACCTTATTCAGAAACTTTTATTTTTTATTTTTAACTTTATTTTAAAATGATTTTAGACTTAGCAAAATGTTGCAAGAAAAGTACATAGGGTTCTGATATACCTTTACCCTGTCCCATGTTCTGCATAACTATAGAATAAATTCAGGAATCAGGAATTAATACTAACCAGTCTGTAAACTTTATTTGAATTTTAACCGTTGTCCACTAAATGACCTTTTTCTGGTTCAGGACCCATTCTAGGATATCATATTGTACTTAATTGTAATGTCTCCTTAGTCTCCTTCAGTCTGACTGGTTCTTAATTCTTTCTTTATCTTTCATGACGTTGACACTTTTGAACAAGAGTACAAAGTAGTTAGAATGTCCGTCAAATTGTGTGTCTGGTGTTTTCTCATGATCAGATTAAGATTATGTATTTTTGGTAATGATACCACTAAAATGTTATGTTCTTATCAGTGCATTATATCAGAAGGTACATGATAATGATTTATTCCATTACTAGTGATGTTATCATGGTCATTTGGTTAAGGATGTATCTGTGGGGTTTCTACACTGCTAAATTACTCTTTTCCCTTTGTAAATAACAAATGCCTTGTGGGGAGATATTTTGAAATTATGTGCATAATAGCCTGTTTCTCATCATACTTACCCCCATTAATTTTAGCATCCATTGATGATTGTTGCTTGACAAGAACCATTTTAATTTCATTCATCATCTTTTTGTTGTTGACTGATCTATTTCTTGTCATAGATGCATAAGATTCACAAAAGAATTAGTGTAAAGGCAGTCTAATTCATAAAACATGAGTGTTTTTCTTTCTATAGTCATTTATATTCATCATCTGAATGTAGTATAGTATAGCACAAGATCCTGGAATAAAATATATGGTAGAAAAATAATCCTTTTTTTCCCCCAATACTTTATATGTATGTACTTACATGTTGGCCATTATAAGAACAAAGCCACATATTTCATACTTGCAGAATAAGCAGGTGAAAAAGATGCTGGAGGGGTGAAAGTTAATGGGTTAGGTTAATTATGAAAATAATTTGCCAGATTTAGATATTATTTTTAGAAATCTTGAGATTTTTCTTAAATTCAAGGTTTTTAAAATCAAATTAAAATTTTTTAATTTAGAAATTTAGAGATTTTTTTCTTAAAGTTATTTTAAGGTTTTCTTTTATCATATATAGAAGCCTTTTTCATTCAGAAGAGGCAGTGGCAAATTTAAAGGCAACTGGACCTTGAATTGACATTTTTGTAGTTGATACATATTTTTATGATTGCCTTTTATCTTTTCTTTAGTGGGTTAACTACTCTAAAAGATATATTGTGCATTGTTTCTTTTTTTATCTGTTTGTTCTTCATCTTATACCTTAGTGGAACATGAAGACACAGTTGGGTTAGCTATATATTTCTTGTCTATGTTTTAACAAATACTTGACATTTAAACCTAGTGGAGTAACATGAATCTCAATAACATTTTTGGATATTATCTTTTCCAAAAAGATGAAGAGAAAATATACTGGTAAATCTTGGAATTTGGTGTTAGATGTTGAGTTCTTAAAAACTCTAATAAAGGATGTTTCATTCATTACAACTTTCTTCCTTTTTAGGAAATTACATTCCATGATTAAGCATGTATCCTCATGATGCTATGAATTCCTTAAAGTTTTCAGGCTTTTTTCTGTATTTTGGTGTTTTTAAGGTGTATCCCATTTGATGATATACAAGATTGTGGTTCAGAAATAATTTTTTCCTCCAGAGACAATATAATACATTGGCTAACTAATTCCAAGGAAGCTGGGTTTTGTTTGTTCACTTGCTTTTGGCAAGATTTCTCACTTTTTAAATTTGAAAATTTGAAATTGGATATTTGGCAGACTGGTTTGATGTCTTACTGATTTTAAATCTGGAAAAGAACATTAGAGAATCCATAATCAGTGTACTAATTTAGCTAAAATTTTATATCATCTCAGCATAATACCTTTGAAGTTTCTGCAGACCGTACACAAAAATTAATCCTAGAAGCTGATGATCCCTAAAAGAGCCATGAAAGTAGATCTTTGCTAGTTTTTAGTCCCTTTAAGATTAGAAAGTTGAACTTTTTAGTGTCTGCTTTATATATTAGCCAATTGACAAAATTCTCCTTCTTTAACTTTTTTGTTTCTTGATTAGTGGACTTCATTCATTTGTAAAACATTTGCTGAATTTACTTACCTCAGCAATGCCACACACTTTTCTAGGGCCTGGATATACAAACACTGCTTTTGTTAAGGTTGTACTTTGATTTTCTTCCTAATGCCAGCTGGGACTGTTCTGGACACTTGGAGAGATTTTGAGAGATTCTTTTCCTTTATAGAAGTGCCTGAGAACCAGTAAGAATGAATGATAAAAGATGAATAAGGAAAAGATATTATTATATCATGCTCTCAATTTAGCATAGAATAGCTTGTTTTATGAATAATCTGTAAATCTATAAATTAGCAAGTTCAGCTTCAGATCAGTTATATCACAAGAAATCAGTCTTTGAAGAAACATGTTATTTTCTATTTCATTGCTTAAAAATGATTAGGCATAGCTTTCCCCCTTTCGTATTAGAAATGCTTAAAACTAAGAAGCAGTATATGCTCATCTAGTAATTTAATATTAACAAATATTGCAAATAGTCTAGTTTATACATTTCTGGTAGAATTTCTCTGAGCGTGGCATTTATATGTAAAATATTTAGATTTATTGGTTCTGATTTGAACATAAATTTTCAGGAAAAATCTTTGAGAGTTTATGGAAAAATGTTAAAATGATTTTATTAATGTACTGTTAGATTAATAAACCTTATAACACCTGTTTTGATTGTGGCATTTCCACATTGCTGATTTGCGTAGCTTTGGTTTGTAATTTACTCTGTAGTGATTAAAATGCAAGTCCTGCAGAGGAGTACTTATTTTTTTCCCCTCTTGAAACATCACATAGAAGAATGCTGTCTATTAAAATAGAATTAAGGTCCTACTGTGTCATTCTTATGAGCTTCCATCAATAGTAGTCTCAAAAAGGCTGCTCTTTCTTGTTTGACTAATGATCTCATTTTTAAAGTACCTTTAAATTTTTCTATGTAAATGATACATCATCAAATCTGCAGTTTCCATAATATTAACTCCTGAAGCAAAAGAGATACTAGCTTTCCTCAGTGATTCAAAATAACTTTTATTTAGGGAAATCTATTTGTTTGTTTTTGGGTGTAAATACATTGAATTCACAAGTTTTGATACTTCAGGCAAAGAAAGAAGTTGCATCCTGAAATTAATCTGACTTGAGGGATATTTATAAGTGGACTTACTTCTTCAGCCTACTCTTGTATTTAATATGCCTTATTACCTAACCTGAAGACATTTGTTTTTTTTAATCTAAGTTTGTTGTGTTTTAATTATATATTTTGTGGGGTATGGTAAATAAATCAAGGGTTTGGAGCTCCAACTGAAGGAGAAACTGTAAATTTTGCTCAGTATTAATCTGAGCAAGATACGGTTTCTTGGGAGTTGTTTTTCATTTTCAAAATGTAGTAGGCCTGTAAACTTAAATAATCACCAGGTATATTTGCTATTCCAAAATGAAATACTCAGATTTTGCATGCATTTTGAATCAGATATATTGTTGCTACTGGTTAGTATTAAATAAATGAAGGAAAACTGGGGAACTTGGAAAAATCATATCTTTTTATAGTTTCTGAATGTATTTTTAACTGTGTCTTAAATTTAGTTAAGTTTTACTTATTTCTCTATGTGGAAATTAATAATTTTCATTGCTTATATTGAAATATTAATCAGACATGAAAAAGAATAATTTGTCAAGGAAACTGATTAGAAAAGATTAGAGGATGACTATTTGATAATTATAAAAATACTTTTGTAATACCTGTTTGCACTGTATACAGTAGTCCCCCCTTATCTGATATTTCAAAACCCACTGTAGAAATCTGAAACTGTGGATAGTACCAGATCCTATATATGCTATGTTTTTTTCCTATATGTACATACCTATAATAAAGTTTAATTTATAAATTAGGCACAGTAAGAGATTAACAACAACTAAAATAAAAGAGAACAATTATAATAATATTCAGTTGACCCTTGAACAGCATGGGTTTGAACTGTGTGAGTTTACTTAAACATGGATTTTTTTCAAGCAATATATATGGAAAATTTGTTGGAGATCTGTGACAATTTGAAAACACATTTTCTTTTCTCTAGCTTACTTTATTGTAAGAATACAATACATAATACATATGCAAAATATGTGTTAATTGGCAGTTTATGTTATTGGCAAGGTTTCCAGTCAACAATAGTCTATTAGTAGTTAAGGATTTTCTATGGTGGTGGGTGGGGGTACGGGGTTGCTTGTAACCCCTCTAATGTTTAAGGGTCAACTGTACTGTAATAGAATTTATGTGAATATGATCTTTCTCTCTCAAAATATCTTTTACCCACCCTTGTGATAATATGAGGTGATAAAATGCCTTTGATGAGACAAAGTGAGGTGAATGACTCAGTCATTGTGACGGAGCATTGGGCTGTTATGGACCCTCTGACAGTAAGTCAGATGGAGGACCATCCGCTCCCAGATGACCATGGACTGTGGGTAGCTGAAACCATGAAAAGTGAAACTGGGGGTAAGAGGGGACTACTGTAGGTACAGTGAAAACATAAATAAGAACTCTGATGTATTAACTTTAAGCCTTTCTCATTTGTTAAAGAGCCACCCCTTAAGAACTCCATCTGTGGAATACTTTGTTAATCAATTTGGGACTTTTGACTCTTGAAAATACCTAATTAGATTACATTTCTTAAGATATTCAGTATTCAGATCTTTTTCTAATTTGTACTCCTTTCCTTTCATCATCCCTCATATGCCTCCTCAATGTCATTATACTAAAAAGCAGTTTTAAGCTACTACTCAAAAAAAATATATTGTCTCTTCAAAACTAAAGGACTTTAGGCCTTAAAATCTATTGGAAATATAAAATGAAAAAATAGCTGCCACATAGGCTCATAGAGTATTTTCATAGTTATTTATTTGAAACCTCTTGCTAGATAGCAGTGTTACCCCCTTGACTTCTTTTATATTCCTTTTTTCATTTCATTCTTTAATTTTTGGAAATTACAGATTTGATGATTAAATTCATAGGTTTTCTTTTCTTAGTCCAAACTGTTTTCATTTCTCACTGGTATAGAATTGAATATATTTGTAAAGCAGAGGGTTAGTTAGCTCATTCTTTCATCTTCAGGCTATAAAAGAAAATTCATCTAAATGTTGTTAGGTAATGGAATAACCATTCCTTTTCAGCTATTGGTATATTTCCAAACTGGCTAGCAAAGCCAGCAGGAAGTGAAGGCATTAAAACACTAACTTTGGTTGATGCTACCTTCTTAGTGCTGAGACTATAACCTTTGTTGGTTGATAGAGAACAAGAGAGCACAATCCTCGTTCCACTAACAGGTAAGGAACCCTTGTAATAACTAGTTGGTGTGAGAAGGAGATTACTTAATAGCATTTTTTCCCCTTAATTTATCTCCAAATACAACACATCCTTGAAATAGGATAGTGTGACTGTGTTCTCTGCAGTAGATATATGCAGCACCGTTCTATTTAAGATCTGAAATTTAATAGGAATGTGTCACTCTGTACCACAAAGTATAATTGATCTGTTCTCCACTGTTAAAATTTATTGTGCAGTCCCCATAACTTTAAATATATATCTGCCTATCTTATTCTCCTTTCAGCTTTTCCTTGATCAGATGCTTATGTGCTTTGAACTTCCTTCTCTTATTTACCTTATTCCTATAATAAAGTAACTATTTTCCAGTATCTTTATCATCATCTATTATTTGGGGTATATCTTACTGCTTTAATTTCTGCATTGTAGCCATTAATGATTATTTTCTGGTCCTTCTTGACCCCAAAACAAATGATCACAGATTTTTAAAAGATTTTCTATATTGCCTGTGTCCACTATTCTACCCTCCCACTTTTAAGGATGAGTGCTTGAAGAATAAGTCTTTTTCAGTGACAGTAGTCATAGTTTGATAAAATTCAGGTTTAGATTTGTATTGCTATAATATGGGACTGTAGTCTGATTAATTCTTTGTATTACTAAGGACTTAAAAACCGAAGAGCAAATTCAGCTTCGTAGAAAATTCCCAAGGTTTAGTAGTAGTACTGTTATATGCTTGGTTATTCTATTTCTACCTTTCAATCCATCTTCTTCTCTTCGACAGAAGAATTAATTGGGACTCCTCCCTTGATATACCTGAGGTCCAGTGCCTTTCCCTGTCCCTTTAAGACAACTATGTTCTTGTTTCCAGTTAAAATTTATCAGTTTTTGATTCAGTCTTCCACTCGAAGTTGAGTGGTTTGTCATAGAATGTGTTACGGCTTAAACCAAGATAGGTCCCTTCTTAATAGTTACTGAGGAATTAATCATTTGTGGTGACAGACTTCTAAAATTCAAATTAAGACAGTAAAGAAAGTATGCCCAAAGGTAGCTTTTTTTTTATCCTGAGGATAAGTCATTACAAACTCAAATGACCAGAGAATGTAATTTCTTAATAAGAATTTTTTCTTAAATCTATATTCAGCTCTCTATTTCAGTGCTTCTCTCCTACCAGAGGTGCAAGGAGTGATCCTAGAACCACAGATACAGCCAAGACCACGGAGAGCTTTTGACGTCAGGGGTCCACTTTCTCCACTGAACCCTTGGAGGCAGAATATCCAGCTTCTGGAGAGAGTGGGAAAGGATAATAAACAAGTGGGTGCTTTCCATTATTTACTTGGGTTTATTTATAGATTGGAGTGTCCTTCCATTGCCCATTGAATTTCATTGGTAAACTGCTTGGGTTCATGTAAGAACCAAGTGGGGCTGTTTGTTTTCTCTAAGAATGCTAACTAGTGCCCATTCAAAAAAGAGACCTAAAATAATATTCTCTCCAGATAATTAAAGCAGTAGATGATTTGGGGTACTCGATTTGGTGAACGCCTGTGTAGTTCACAGGTTAAAAAAGGGAATATTTGTCCATTTTAGACTTATCTTAAATGGTATTAGTGGACATTTAAGTACTTTTTTATATTCCAGTAATTAAGTTTCTGTATTTCATCTTTGGGCAAGTTGGACATCTGAATTCTAATTTACACAGCCTGATGTCCATTTGTTATCCTACCCTGTTAGTAAGATATTTTTCGTCTTTTTCCTACCTCAGACTTTAGGACTTCATATTAATTAGATCTTTTAGAAGATGCAATGAGAATACTGTTATGGTTTTCCTGTCAAATCTAGGCTTCATTCTTTAATAAGATAAATATGAATGAATATAAGTTTCAGGATATAATATCCCTGAAAGTTATGTTAAATATATTCCCAAGTAGTTTTCTAGTCCCTAGGAATGTTACCTGTGGCAAAAGAGCCTTGTCCTAGATTTTCCCCATGGCATTAAGATGGTTTTCTCTTAGTTTCTTTGATGCCAAGGGTAGGATTTGATTCCAGGAAGTTCTCATCATCTATAATGGGTAGAACGTGAACTTGGTACCTTTGGCAAGTTTTCATTTTTCCTTGGTGGATTCCTTCTATGACTCCAGGTATCTTGATAATGGGAGACTGGTTTATTTGTTCTCTAATTGCCCAGATTTCTTTCAACTGGTAAACATCATACTTCTTCAGCAAAAGGAACTCTTCTAACAGAGTCTTCATGGATGATATCTGTCCCACATGCAGCACCTGCAGTTTGGAAGGCAGTGGTGAACGGAGCCATGCAGTGTATCTAGAAGACACAAGGATGAGAGAGCCACCTGATCTTGTCATTTATAAACTTTCAGATTTACTCTGGCATACTCTTGGTCTGGAAACGGAAAGGCTCAAATAATGAAATAATTTTTTCAGATGGGAATTTTATATGGCCATGAAATATTCCTTTCTATTCAGAAGACTGAAATAGAGAAGCTTGAGAGACTCCTTTCTTTTAAAAGCAGCTCTCTGTTTCACTTAAAAGAGATTTGTGGGATTAAAAATCACCTAAATGAAACAGGCAAACATTTTTTTTCATAGTATATAGGAGATCTAAAAAACTTAATGAAACTGTTTTTTATTCCCAATTACTTTTAATAATAGGATACACTCTTTGAGATTATCTTTTTCTGGTCTTGAACCTTATTCTTATTTTTCAAATCAACAAATTCCAGTATAGAAATAGAAGAAAAATCTTTTGAGATCAAAGCAGCTTTGGTTGGTCTTGTAAAGTAGTAAATACCTGTTAAAGTTGAGTTATTGTTCTGCATTGAAGGCATACTAAAATTTGAATGATTCTGAAACAGGTATTTTACAGAGCAAAGACAATTAGTTTTAGAATAAGACTATATGTGAATTAGTGTTGCAAAATAATTATCCAAACTATCATTTACTATAAGTAGTTAATCAAAATGTTTCTATTTCTCTCTTGGTATCAATAAACTGGTCAGTCACAAGCTATTAAAGAGGTTTTAAAAGTTACCTGATGCTGCCAGTTTATTTTATTTGGTATACATTTTAAGAATAGAAATCCTAGAGTTAATATGGAAGCATATAAAATGTTTAATAAACCTTTAAAGTTTTTAGAAACCACATTTGCTAAATTATAGCCTGGCCTTTCGTCTTTCTTGGCTATCTATGAGACCTATTTTTTCCTTAATTAGAAATAAAATTTTGTATGTATGGAACTTTAAAAGTAACTTTAAAAGATCAATATGAACTAAAATTTCTCTAGAGAGCTCTGAATTCCCATAAATGATTACAGCTTTTTATGCTTGATTTGTTTTTGTTAAATGTTAGTAAGATAGTTTTTATAAACGCATATAAATTACCAAATAACTAAGAAAGAACTCAGGGGAACTGAAAGTGAAATTTGTTTGGAAATTAAGTTAGTTGAATTCTTTGAACCATGGTACAAAGCAGTTTATGGTCTGTGAGATTATTAGCCTTTTATTTCAGCTTTGAAGATAAAAAGTGATTTAATCCCTTAATCTCCTGCTTTGATTAAATTTTAGCTCTGTTCCTTAAAGTGTGCAAAAGAAATGTAAGTGCATTTCTATTCACTTTATGCCACTAAAAGCTATTTAACAGTGAAACTTCTTGTATATTTATGTGAACTGATTTGTTTATTTAAGCTCTTATTTGATACATTTTCCTTTCAGATTTTTTAATATTTCGTGTCACAATATGCAATCCTATATTTTTTCAGTGTTTATTTTCTGGCTATTAATATAAGCTTTTTTTCTAGAATGATTGTGTAATATTTGTATTATGTGATCATTTGAAAACTAATAAATATTTTCTCCATGAAAAAAATGCACTTACTGATAAATGGCTTATTTTTGTTTCAGGAGTAGAAAATGAAAACTACAACAATATTTTTAAGTGTATTTTAATTTTATGTGTCTTCCTCTAATTAATTTATGAATATATATCATATCTTTGTATATGTTAATCTTTTTTAGAAAAAAAATTTTTTAACTATTAAAATGATTCTTCATTGGGTCACCCAGTGCCAAATGTATGAAGTAGGTGATCTAGTCAATTTTTGCATTTTCCTGATTATACTTCAGTTTAGCTTTGTTTCCAGACTTGACCTTTTTTATAGGTGCCATTTTTGTATGTCAGTTTTTTCCAAACCATTAAAAGTCATGAGTTAATATTGTAAATATCAAGAGTATTGTGGTCAAATCTTTTAAAACGAGGTTGATCAAAATATAACCCCTTACAACAGCATACAAAAGCAGTTCCTCTACCCAGAAAAAGGATATTTGAAAGGAATGGCTGATTGGAGGACTACCTAATTCATAGGAGCTGTTAACAGGAGAGGAAAAACGTTTTATATTTTAGTGTTCTCCTTGAATAAATAATTTTAGAAGGAGAAATCTTGACTTCAGAGTCTCTTGCTTTTAACCTTATCAAAACAACATGGACAAGGATAAAATTTGGTTTTAAATTCTTTATAGGTACATAAATTTAACTGAACTACTGTAACAGCATGCCTTTTCTATTATGCAGAGTCCACTAGAAGCAAAAGGATTTCCCTTTTGATTTGAAAAACCTTAAATAATAAATAGACTCCAAAAATTAAACATTACGACAGGGTTCTAGGCAAGAAATAAAAGATCAATTAATGACAACTTGTGGATTATAATGAAATAATTTGGCTTCCCAAAGAAATTATCCTCTGAGAAAAATAATTGTAAAAGGTAATTATGATTTAGAATAGCTACTGTATTTGGGTGGTGGGAAAGGAAGTTAAAATTCTTGGGTTTTTTAGTTTGGTGAGTTTTGGAAAAGATGAGAAAAGATTCTGTGGATAAAGTTTTTTTTAGAATTAAAGCTGTTAAAATACTTCAGACATAATATATTTCAGTGGAAGACTATTTTTTTTACTTGAACACACAAAAAGTTTTATGCCTTAATTATATATGTATAAAAGGGTGGGATGTGGGGGATTAAATAAAAGTCCTATACCAGAAGCTTCAAGCATACTGTAAAAATAATGGAGAAATGAGTGTTCAATTTAGCTTTTTATTACATGGGCTCTTCTCTACACTGTCAATAATTTCAAAATAAAAGTATACAGAATGTTAAACATGGCTTACCTTTATATCCTTGAGGTATAAGAACATAAGCCTTATTATTTCACCAGCATCATTGAATTAACTGTAGTATAAAATTTTGTTTGTTCTTTAATGAGGAAACAGGGTTTTTTTTTTTAATAGCTTCTGTTTAAAAACAGTAAATTTCACGTAAGTAGTGTGACTGGCAAAGTACTGACCTTTTTAGCTTATTATAAATATGTACACAGATCTTACTTTATTTTGCTGTATTGAAACAATTGAGCAAAATGTCAGTGCTTAGATGTCCTAAGCAATTTCTTGTTTTCTTTTTATTCAGGTATTTTTCTCATTAAAAAGATTTCACATTAACTTAGTCCTCAAATGTGAGAGATTTGTGTTTCCAAAAATAAGCACATATGTGCTCTAAAGTTTTTTTCCATTAATGTGTACATCTAAAGTAATTAGATTACTTCAGTAAAAACGTTAGGGAACTTTGAAGTATGCATCGGAGTTTCAGGAATTACAATCAAAGGGATCTCTACTCAAGAGGTAAGGTATGGCATAGGTAGAAATATGTTCAAATGTGTTCAATGAAATGTCTGATGATACGTAAACTACAACAGATACCCTTGGATTTTCAGACATACAGAATTAGGAAAATATATATTTTTAAAGTCTCTCCCAGAGAAGAGAAATGGATAAACCACAAATTTATTTTTGTATGACTTTTTGGAGTACACTTAGGAACATATTCAGACATTGTACCCTTTGTGCACTTGACCTCCTATATTCCAAGGCATATCCTACCCTCACTTTCTTAGTATTTGTGATTCATATTTAATTTAGTATTAATTTTGCAGTATTGAAATGTATTTTGCATGGAAAGCTGAGTACATATTCCATGGGATTATTGCTTGGCTTCATTTTTGCTGTATATGCCTATTTTTATTAAATGATACTAGAACTTAGAAAGCAGTAGCTGTACTGAGTAATTTTTTCTTTGGTTTGAGAATTAACTTGAATTTTATAAACATTACTTACATTATAACTCAAGGGCATCTGTTATCGTAAGGATTAAGAAATAATGTTGGCTAAGGTATTCAGAGAAAAACATTATACTGTTACTCTCTAAGGAATATTAAGTTCAAAGATTCAAGTGTTAGCATAGTATTTAGTATATCTAGAAACAAAAATGTAATATTCAGTACAGATGAAATAGAAAAGTGATTTTGGATTTTTTCCTGGAATTAAATTACTAGTGTACTCTACTCAATAGATGGCAACCTAGAAAATGCAATAACCTTCCATCCTATCTTTTACTTCTTTTTCTAAGAACAATAGCTTGTAGATATTTGGCTTTTACTTTAGTTTGCTGTCTATTCTGTTTTTTCCTTTATGTAGAACAAATGATAATGATGTGAAGTAGTGGTAGAACTCACTGATTAATGAGATAGCTTACTCCATGTTCAGGATGCTCTAATGGTAAGAAGTTGATCTAGAATTTGCTTCCTTGTCATTTTTTAATTTGAAAATTACCTTAGAAATAATTTAGTTTAGCACCACCATTTGACATACATGATAATTGATATCCAGGAATATCACACACATTCTAATACCACATAGTTGGTAACATGTCTGTAGGTCTCAAGTCTCTTGACTGCAAGCTCAGAGATTTGTACTTCCCTGTATTTTACTGCCTAGTTCTGGACAACATAGAGCAAGTCTGATGGTCTTCAAATTTGACAACCTTCAGGTATTTGATGGCTGTTAATACCCCATCATTTATAAGCCCAGGGTTTTTTCTACAGATAAGCACCTCCATTTTTTTGTTTTTACTCATGTAGCATGGTTTTGAAATCCTTAAACGTTTTATAGGTATTCTGTGGACATTCTTCAGTTTATCATAGTTTTTCTTAATATGTGACACTGAGCCAACATAGTTTAGGTGTGTTTGACCCTGGAATACTCATGCCACTTTGTTTATCCTTACATATTTATTCAGTAAGGTGCTTAATTTTCTGCACGTTGAGATTCCCATGGGCAAAAATGTTACACAGTGATACGCAAAATATTTCTGTTTCTAAAAATTAGATAAGTAGCCTGTTTATATAAAAGATTAATGTTCACAATTTAGTGGAAAAGAAAAAAATTCACTCAAGGTAATAGATAAAACCTTGAGAAATCATAGTAAAAGAATAAATTTTTATTTCAATTATTTTGTATTTGCTTAGTTCTGACAACTATAAATTTCATATTAAATGACTTCTGTAATGTACAATGTTATTTTTCAGGGTGTCCTTGCTAATTTAAGGGTAACCAGGCCCAGTGGAGACAAACTGTTGACACATGACTGACATTAAGAAGAAAATTAACTTGTATTTAATAACAATTAAAATGAGAAAAGAAAAGCAGTGCTTCAGTGGAAATGTTTAGGATGTATCCCAAACAGCCAAATATGGTAAAGAATAGCTCTGGATGTCTGAGAATGTGATCTAAGTTCTAATTCAAGCATAATTCAGGTTGCCTCTTGAAATACAGTGCAAATACTCTACTAAAGCAATATTGTGTTGGCATAGCAGTGTTTTAATTTTCCAGTTAAATATTTAGCTTTGCTCCCCCAAATTATAAATTGAGCTCCAGGAAGGCACAAAGTGTTTAATACTTGTGTGTTCTTCTCAGGCTATAAGTACCTTTGTTTGAGAAACAGTGGTTTGAGGTAAGGTATATTCTGTTTTACTTGAATTAGGATTTTATGGCAGATGAGGGAGAAAAAAAGAACAAACATTACATGCCTACTTTTTGGCTAGGTGTGTTATATATGCTTTTATCTAAAACATCTGACCTGTGAGAAAGGCACTTTTTCCATTTTACATATAAAAAAATGGCTTTATAGGTTATAAACCTTGCCTGAGGGCACATAATCCGTAAGCAACAAAGGTGGCGTTTGAAAAATCTGTCAAAATCTAAAAAATTCAAATTCACCTTTTAATACCAAAGATTTTATACAGATGTCTTGCCAAAAAGAATTCTCAGAAAAATTTCATCTAGAACTTCAATATTTAAAGTAGGTAAAAGGGACATTTTACTTAATATATTTTTTAATCTACACTTAAAAAATAATAATTCTAGTTTTACAGAGCAATTGATCAGAAAGTACAGTTCTCCGATACACCCTGCTTTCCCTCCCATAGTTTCCCCTATTATTTACATTTTTCTCTTGTACAATTAATGAACTACTAATAAATAGTATTAAAGTCCATAGTTTATGTTAGAGTTCACTCTGTGTGTCATACAGTTCTTAGGGTTTTGCCAAATACATAATATATCAAAATAGTGTGGTACAGAATAGGTTCACCACCATACTACAAGTTGTTTGTGCTCACCTATTCATCCTTTCCCTCCCAGCCCACCCTTGGTGACCACAGATCTTTTTCTGTCTCCCTAGTTTTGCCTTGTCCAAAATGCCATATAGTTGGATATGTAGACTTTTCAGTCCAGCTTCTTAGCAGTATATAATGTCTTTTTGTGACTTGATACCAAGTTAGTTTTTATCACTGACTAATACTCCATCATATAGATCTACCATAGTTTATCCATATACCTACTGAAGGATATCTTGGTTGCTTCCAGTTTTTTGACAACTGAATAAAACTGCTGTAAACATTTGTGTGCAGGTTTTTTGTGGGTGTAAGTTTTCAACTCATTGGGAAAAATACCTAGTAGTATGATTTTGCTGGATCTTACGTTAAGCCTATGCTTACCTTTATAAAAAACCACCAAGCTGTATTCCAAGTGGCCATGCCATGTGCATTCCCCCCGGCAGTGAGCAAGGGTTCCTGTTGTGCTTATGTCCTTGTCAGCATTTGTGGTGTCAAGTGTTTTGGATTGTAGCCACTCTAATAGGTGTATGGTGGTATCTCATTACTTTAATTTGCAATTCTCTAGTGACATACAATGTTGAACACCTAGAATTTCTCCCATATCCTTTTTTGAGTTGTACAGTTTTGAGTTTTAGGCCTGTGATCCATTTTGAATTTTGAGAAAGGTTTAGGGCCAATGTTTAGATTGTTTTTCTTTTCATGTAGATGTTTAGTTGTTCTAATACCATTTTTTAACAGACTGCCTTTTCTCCTTTGAATTTTCTTTGCTCCTTTTTCAAAGATCAGTCTACTATATTTGTGTAGGTCTGTTTCTGGATTCTTTATTTCATTCCATTGGTCTATCTGTTCTTTTGCCAACACCACACTGCCTTGAATATGGTAGCTTTTTGTTAGGTCTTGAAGTTGGATAGTATCAGTCGTTTGACTTTGTTTTGGCTGTGCTGGCTATTCTTGGTCTTCTGTCTTTTCATATAGACTTCAGAAACAACTTGTCTATATCCACAAGATGACTTGTTGGGAATTTGGGATTACATTGGATCTAAAGATCAAGCTGGGAAGAACTGCCATTTAACAATTTTTAGTCTTTCTATGAACATGGGATTGTTTCATTTACTTATTTGATTTTTTCATTAACATTTTATACTTTTTTCCTGATATAGGTCTTGTATGTATTTTATTAGATTTGTACCTAAGTATTTCATTTATTTTTTAGTGCTAATGTAAATCGTGTGTTTTTAATTCCAAATTCCAGTTGTTCATTGCTGTTATATAGAAAAATAACTGATTTTTACCCGTATCTTAACAACCTTCCTATAGTTGCAGGAGTTTTTTAATTGCTTCTTAGGGATTTTCAACATACACAATCATGTCCTCTGCAAACAAAGACAGTGTTATTTTTTCCTTCTCAATTATATACCTTTTATTTCCTTTGTTTATTGCATTGGCTGGGACTTCCCAGGACAGTGTTAAAATAGGAGTAGTGAGGGGCCTTTCTTGTCTTGTTCCTGATGTTAGGTGGAAAGCATTTAGTTTCTCACCAAAAAATACAATGTTAACTGTAGGTTTGTTGTAGATATTCTTTATCATATTGAGGAAATTTCCCTAGTTCTAGTTTCCTCAGTGTTTTTTTTTTTAATCATGAATTGCCTTTTGTCAAATGTTTTTCGGCATCTTGATAAGATTTTTCTTCTTTAGACTGTTGATGTGATTACATGAATTTTTGAATATTGAATCAGCATTATACTATGTGGAATCAGACATTATGACATAGTTCTTCTTATGCATTGGATTCAGTTTGTTAGTATTTTGTCAGTGATTTGTTTGTATCATTGTTAGTGAGGGATGTTGGTCTGTAATTTTCCCATCTTTTTTTTTCTTTCTTGAGGTATTGTTTATATACAATCTTATATTGATTTCAAGTATACAACACAGTAGTTCACCACTCACCCATATTATTGAATCTTCATCCCCACTAGTGCAAGTACTCTCTGTCAACACAGGAAGATGTTACAGAATCATTGACTATATTCTTTATGCTGTATTACTATCCCCATGACCAACTTATGGTTAAGAATTATTGTGCCCTTTTATCCTTCTCAACCCCGCCCCCATCCACCTACCTCAGCCTCTCCCCTATGGTAACCCCCGGTCACTTCTCAGTGTCTGTGAGTCTACTGCCATTTTGTTCTGTTTTTATATTCTGCAGGTAAGTGTAATCACATGGTATTTGTTTTTTCTGCCTTGCTTATTTCACTTAGCATAATACCCTCTAGGTCTATCCATGTTGTTGCAAATGGCAGGATTTCTTTTTTAAGGCTTAATAGTATTCCTTTGTATATATGTACCACATCTTCTTTATCCATTCATCTATTGCTGGACATTTAGGTTGCTTCCATAATTTGACTATTGTAAATAATGTGGCAATAAACAAGGGTGCACATATCTTTTTGAATCAGAGATTTTTGTTTTCTTTGGGTAAATTACTACAAGTGAAATTATTGGGTTGTTTGGTATTTCTATTTTTAGTTTTTTTGGGCAAACTACATACTGCTTTCCACAGTGGCTGCACCAATTTACGTTCCCACCAACAGTGTAGGAGGGGTTTCCTTTTCTTTATATCCTCGCTAAAACTTGTTATTTCTTGTCGTAGATAGTGACCATTCTAACTGATCTGAGGTGATGACTCATTGTGGTTTTGATTTGCATGTCCCTGATGATTAGTGAGTGATGTGGAGGATCTTTTCATGTGCCTGTTGGCCATCTGTATTTCTTCTTTGGAGAAGTGTTTATTCAGGTCCTCCACCCATTTTTTAATCAGGTTATTTTTTTTGGTTTTGAAGCATATGAATTCTTTTTATATTTTGGATGTTAATCTCTTACCAGATAAATTGCTTACAGATATATTCTCCCATACTGTAGGATGCCTTTTTGTTCTGCTTATGGTATCCTTTGCTGTACAGAAGCTTCTTAATTTGATGTCCTACTTGTTCAGTTTGATTTTGTTTCTCTTGCCTGAGGAGATGTATCCAGAAAAAATTGCTCGTTTATGTTTAAGAAATTTTTGCCTAATTTTTCTATAAAGAATTTTATGGTTTCATGTCTTGCATTCAGCTCTTTGGATCCATTTCAAGTTTACTTTTTTGTTTGAAGTTAGACAATAATCAAGTTTCATTTTCTTGCATGTAGCTGTCCAGTTTTCTCAACACCATTTATTGAAGAGGCTGTCATCCCCATTGTGTATTTGTGGCTCCTTTATTGTATATTAATTTACCATATATGCTTAGGTTTGTATCTGGCTGTCCATTCCATTCCATTGTTCTATGGGTCTTTTCTTGGGCCAGTACCAAATTGTTTTGATTACTGTAGCTTTGTGATAAGGCTTAGCATCAGAGACTTTTTTCTTCTTTCTCAGGATTGCTTTGGCTATTTGGGGTCTTTTGTGGTTCCATATGAATTTTAGGATTATTTGCTGTAGTTCATTGAAAAATGCCTTTGGTATTTTGATAGGGATTGCATTGAATCTGTAAATTACTTTGGGCAGGATGGCCATTTTGACAATATTAATTCTTCCTATCCATGAGTATGGGATAGATTTCCATTTATTTGTGACTTCTTTAATGTTTTGTAAATGTCTTACAGTTTTCAGAGTACAAGTCTTTTCACCTCCTTGGTTAGGTTTATTCCTAGGCATTTTATTCTTTTCCATGCACTTGTAAATGGAATTGTTTTCCTGCTTTCTCTTTCTGCTAGTTCATTCTTAGTATATAGGAATGCAATAGATTTCTGTGTGTTAATTTTGTAACCTGCAACTTTAATGAATCCAATTATTCTAGTAGTTTTTTGGTGGAGACTTTAGGGTTTTCTATGTATATCATATCATTTGCAAAAAGTGACAATTTAACTTCTTTTCAATTTGGATGCCTTTTATCTGTTTAGTCTGATTGCTGTTTCTAGGATCTTCAGTACTATGTTGACTAGAAGTGGGGAGAGTGGACATCCTTGTCTTGCTCCTGATCTTAGAGGAAAAGCTATCAGCTTTTTGCCATTGAATATGATGTTATCTCTGGGTTTGTTGTATATGACCTTTGTTATGTTGAGGTTATGTACCCTCTATACCCGGTTTGTTGAGAGTTTTTATCATGAATTTATGTTGAATTTTTGTCAAATGCTTTTTCAGCATCTATTGAGATGATTGTACTTTTTTATCCCTTTTTTTAATGTGGTGTATGGCATCGATTGATTTATGAATATTATACCACCCTGGAACAAATCCCACTTGTCATGATGGATGATTCTTTTGATGTGATTTTGAATTTAGTCTGTAATGTTTTGTTGAAGACTTTTGCATTATGTTCATCAGGGACATTGGTCTAAATTTTTCTTTTTTTATAGTCTCTGGTTTTGGTATTAGAGTGCGGCTGGCCTCAATGAGTTTGGAAGTATTCTCTCATGTTCTGCTTTTTGGGAGTACTTTAAGGAGGATGGGTATTAGCTCTTTTTTAAATGCTTGGCAGAATTCAGCTGTGAAGCCAACTGGTCCTGGACTTTTGCTTGGCAGTTTTTAAATTACAATTCTGTAATTTTCCTTTCTTGTATCTAATGTCTTTGTCTGACTTGATATTAGTCTTGTGGAATAAATGAAGAATTGTTCCCTCCATTTCTACTTTCTGAAAGAGATTGTTGTGAATTGGTAGTCAAAATCTTTAGTAGAATTTACCAAATGAAACCACCTGGGATTGGTGCTTTATGAAAAGGCTATTAATTTTTTATTCAGTTGCTTTAATAGATAGAAGCCTGTTCAGTTTGCTTTTGTGTAAGTATTGGTGGATTTTATCTGTTAAGGAATTGGTTCATTTCTTCTAGGTTACCAAATTTGTGGGGGTAGTGTTACTCATAATGTTCCCTTTTATCCTTATAATGTCCAAGGGATCAGTAGTAATGACCCATCTTTAATATATGATGTAAGTTGTTTGTGTCTTTCCTTTTATTTGTTAGTCTGGCTAGAGATTTATTAATTTTATTGATAAAATAACCAGATTTTAGTTTTGCTGATTTTTTTCTCGGTTTTACTATTTTCTGCTCTAATTTTTATTTCTTCTATTTGCCTTAGGTTTATATTGCTCTTTTTTTCTAAGCATTGTTTTTGCTGTATCCCAGAATTTTGATAAGTTGTATTTTCATTTTCCTTGAGTTTGAAGTATTTAAAAATTTCTTTTGAGAATTCTTTTTTTGTTTTACTGCAACATATTATTTAAAAATATGTTGTTTAATGTTCAAGTATTTTGGGGTTTTCCATCTGTCTATAAATATATGGTACTAGTTACTGATTTTTAGTGTAGTTCCATTGTGATATGAGAGCATACTTTGTATGATTTCTGTTCTTTTAAAGTTTTTGTGGTATCTATTATGGTCCATAATCTTGGTTATTGTTTGATGTGAGCTTGAGAAGGCATATTTTGATGCTGGATTAAGCATTTAGGTGTCAAGTAGATCTAGATGATTGATGGTGGTGGTCAGTTCAACTGTGTCCTTACTGATTTTTTACCTGTCGGGTCTGTCAATTCTTGATAGAGTGGTGTTGAAGTCTTTAATTATAATAGTGGATTCATAAATTATTCATTTCTGGCTTATCAGTTTTTGCCATACATATTTTGATACTCTGTTAGGCAAATAAATGTTAAGAGTTGTTATATCTTCATGGAGAATTGACCCCATCATCATTATGTCATGCCCCTCTTTATCCCTAATACCTTTTCCTTATTCTGAAGTCTGCCTTTCCTGAAATAAATGTAGCTATTCTAGCTTTCTTTTGATTAGTGTTAGCATAGTAAATCTCTCTTTCCCTTTACTTTTAATCTACTTATGTCTTTATATTTAATGTGAATTTCTTTTTTTTATTTTTTATTTTTTTATTTTTATTTATTTTTTTTTACAGTTTATTTTATTTTAGTATCATTAACCTACAATTACATGAGCAATATTGTGATGATTAAACTACCCCCTTCATCAGGTCCCCCCCACCAACCGTATTACAGTCACTGTCCATCAGTGTAGTGAGATGAGAATCACTACTTGTCTTCTCTGAGCTGTACAGTCCCCCCGTGCCCCCCCACCCTATGTATGCCAACCGGAATGCCCCTGATAAACAAAAATAAACACCAGACCAACCAACCAACCAGTCACATCCCCAGAGGTAACCGTAAGTCCATTCTTGGGTTCTGTGAGTCTGCTGCTGTTTTGTTCCTTCATTTTTTTTTCTTTGTTCTTATATTCCACATATGAGTGAGATCATTTGGTACTTGTCTTTTTCAGCCTGGCTTATTTCACTGAGCATAATACCCTCTAGCTCCATCCATGTTGTTGCAAATGGTAGGATTTGTTTTTTTCTTATGACTGCGTAATATTCCATTGTGTATATGTACCACATCTTCTTAATCCATTCATCTACTGATGGGCACTTAGGTTGCTTCCATTTCTTGGCTACTGTAAATAGTGCTGCAATAAACATAGGGGTGCATCTTTCTTTCTCAAACTGGGCTGCTGCATTCTTGGGGTAAATTCCTAGGAGTGGGGTTCCTGGGTAATATGGTATTTCTATTTTGAGTTTTTTGAGGAACCTCCATACTGCTTTCCACAATGGTTGAACTAATTTGCATTCCCACCAGCAATGTAGGAGGGTTCCCCTCTCTCCACATCCTCGCCAACATTTGGTGTTGTTTGTGTTTTGGATGTTGGCCATCCTCACTGGTGTGAGGTGATATCTCATTGTGGTTTTAATCTGCATTTCTCTGATGATTAGCGATGTGGAGCATTTTTTCATGTGCCTGTTGGCCATCTGAATTTCTTCTTTAGAGAAGTGTCTATTCATGTCCTGTGCCCATTTCTTAATTGGGTTATTTGCTTTTTGTTTGTTAAGGTGCGTGAGTTCTTTGTATATTTTGGATGTCAACCCCTTATCAGATATATCATTTATGAATATATTTTCCCATATTGTAGGATGTCTTTTTGTTCTACTAATGGTGTCCTTTGCTGTACAGAAGCTTTTCAACTTGATATAGTCCCATTTGTTCATTTTTGCTTTTGTTTCCCTTGCCCGGGGGGATATGTTCATGAAGAAGTCACTCATGTTTATGTCCAAGAGATTTTTGCCTATGTTTTTTTCTAAGAGTTTTATGGTTTCATGATTTACATTCAGGTTTTTGATCCATTTTGAGTTTACCTTTGTGTATGGGGTTAGACAGTAGTCCAGTTTCATTCTCTTACATGTAGCTGTCCAGTTTTTCCAACACCATCTGCTGAAGAGGCTGTCATCTCCCCATTGTATATCCAGGGCTCCTTTATCATATATTAATTGACTGTAGGTGTTTGGGTTAATGTTTGGATTTTCTATTCTGTTCCACTGGTCTGTGGGTCTGTTTTTGTGCCAGTACCAAACTGTCTTGATTACTGTGGCTTTGTAGTAGAGCTTGAAGTCAGGGAGCGTAACTCCCCCTGTTTGATTCCTCCTTCTCAGGATTGTTTTGGCTATTCGGGGTCTTTTCTGGTTCCATATGAATTTTAGAATTATTTGTTCCAGTTCATTGAAGAAAGCTGTTGGTAGTTTGATAGGGATTGCGTTGAATCTGTAGATTGCATTAGGTAGTACTGCCATTTTGACAATATTTATTCTTCCTAGCCAAGAGCATGGGATGCATTTCCATTTGTTAGTGTCTTCCTTAATTTCTCCTAGGAGTGTCTTGTAGTTTTCAGATTACAGGTCTTTCACTTCTTTCGTTAGGTTTATTCCTAGGTATTTTATTCTTTTAGGTGCAATTGTGAATGGAATTGTTTTTCTGATTTCTCTTTCTGTTAGTTCATCATTAGTGTATAGGAAAGCAACAGATTTTTGTGTGTTAATTTTATATCCTGAAACTTTGCTGAATTCAGATATTAGTTCTAGTAGTTTTGGAGTGGAGTCTTTAGGGTTTTTTATATACAGTATCATATCATCTACAAATAGTGACAATTTGACTTCTTCTTTACCAATCTGGATGCCTTGTATGTCTTTGTTTTGTCTGATTGCCGTGCCTAGGACCTCCAGTTCTATGTTGAATAACAGTGGAGAGAGTGGGCATCCCTGTCTTGTTCCCGACCTTAGATGAAAAGCTTTCAGCTTCTCGCTATTAAGTATGATGTTAGCTGTGGGTTTGTCATATATAGCCTTTATGATGTTGAGGTACTTGCCATCTATACCCATTCTGTTGAGAGTTTCAATCAAAAATGGATGCTGAATTTTGTCAAATGCTTTTTCAGCATCTATGGAGATGATCGTGTGGTTTTTGTTCTTCTTTTTATTGATGTGATGGATGATGTTGATGGATTTTCGAATGTTGTACCATCCTTGCAGCCCTGGGATGAATCCCACTTGATCATGGTGTATGATCCTCTTGATGTATTTTTGAATTTGGTTTGCTAATATTTTGTTGAGTATTTTTGCATCTACGTTCATCAGGGATATTGGTCTGTAATTTTCTTTTTTAGTAAGGTCTTTGCCCGGTTTTGGTATTAGAGTGATGCTGGCTTCATAGAAAGAGTTTGGAAGTATTCCCTCCTCTTCTATTTTTTGGAAAACTTTAAGGAGAATGGGTGTTATTTCTTCTCTATATGTCTGGTAGAATACAGAGGTGAATCCATCTGGTCTGGGGGTTTTGTTTTTGGGTAGTTTTTTAATTACCAATTCAATTTCGTTGCTGGTGATTGGTCTGTTTAGTTTTTCTGTTTCCTGCTTGGTGAGTCTTGGAAGGCTGTATTTTTCTAAGAAGTTGTCCGTTTCTTCTAGGTTTTGCAGTTTGTTGGCATATAGATGCTCATAATATTCTCTTATAATTCTTTGTATTTCTGTGGGGTCCGTCGTTATTTTTCCTTTCTCATTTCTGATTCTGTTTATGTGTGTAGATTCTCTTTTTCTCTTAATGAGTCTGGCTAGGGGTTTATCTATTTTGTTTATTTTCTCAAAGAACCAGCTTTTGGTTTCATTGATTTTTTTCTATTATTTTATTCTTCTCAATTTTATTTATTTCTTCTCTGATCTTTATTATGTCTCTCCTTCTGGTAACTTTGGGCCTCATTTGTTCTTCTTTTTCCAATTTCAATAATTGTGTCCTTAGACTGTTCATTTGGGAATGTTCTTCCTTCTTTAAATGGGCCTGGATTGCAATGTACTTTCCTCTTAAGACTGCCTTCGCTGCGTCCTACAGAAGTTGTGGCTTTGTGTTGTTGTTGTCATTAGTCTCCATATAGTCTTTGATTTCTGTTTTGATTTGGTCGTTAACCCATTGATTCATTAGGAGAATGTTGTTAAGTCTCCATGTATTTGTGAGCCTTTTTGATTTCTTTCTGAAATTTATTTCTAGTTTTATACCTTTGTGATCTGAGAAGTTGGTTGGTAAGATTTCAATATTTTTGAATTTACTGAGGTTCTTTTTGTGGCCTAGAATGTGGTCTATTCTGGAAAATGTTCCATGTGCACTTGAGAAGAATGTGTATCCTGCTGCTTTTGGGTGCAGAGTTCTGTAGATATCTGTTAGGTCCATCTGTTCTAGTGTGTTGTTCAGTGCCTCTGTGTCTTTACTTATTCTCTGCCTGGTTGATCTATCCTTTGGAGTGAGTGGCGTGTTAAAGTCTCCTAGAATAATTGCATTGCTGTCTATTTCCTCCTTCACTTCTGTTAGTATTTGTTTCACATATGCTGATGCTCCTGTGTTGGGTGCATATATGTTTATAATGGTTATATCTTCTTGTTGGACCTACACCTTTATCATTATGTAGTGTCCATCTTTATCTCTTGCTACTTTCTTCGTTTTGAAGTCTTATTTTATCTGATACAAGTACTGCAACACCTGCTTTTTTCTCTTTGTTGTTTGCTTGAAATATTTTTTTCCATCCCTTCACTTTTAGTCTGTGTATATCTTTGGGTTTGAGGTGAGTCTCTTGTAAGCAGCATATAGATGGGTCTTGCTTTTTTATCCACTCTGTTACTCTGTGTCTTTTGATTGGTGCATTCAGTCCATTTACATTTAGGGTGATTATTGATAGATATGTACTTATTGCCATTGCTGGCTTTAGATTCGTGGTTACCAAAGGTTCAAGGGTTGCTTCTTTACTACCTAACAATCTAACTTAACTTTCTTGTTAAGTTATTGTGAACGCCGTCTGATGTTTCTTTATCTCTCCCTTCCTATTCTTCCTCCTCCTTTCTTTATATATTAGGTGTTTTATTCTTTGCCTTTAGTTGGTATTTGGATGGTCTGCTTTCTTTGCTATGCTTTTATTTTCTCTGGTGACATCTTTTTAGCCTTAGGGGTGCTTCCCTGTAGAGCAGTCTGTTTAAGATATCCTGTAGTGGTGGTTTATGGGAGGCAAACTCTCTCAACTTTCTTTTGTCTTGAAATTGTTTAATCCCTCCTATTGTTTAAATTGTTTAAATCCATCATATTTAAATGATAATCATGCTGGATACAATATTCTTGGTTCGAGGCCGTTCTGTTTCATTACGTTAAATATATCATGCCATTCTCTTCTGGCCGGTAAGGTTTCTGTTGAGAAGTCTGATGGGTTTTCCTTTGTAGGTGATCTTTTTTCTCTCTCTAGCTGCCTTTAATCCTCTGTCCTTGTCTTTGCTCTTTGCCATCTTGATTATTATGTGTCTTCGTGTTGTCTTCTTTGGGTCCCTTGTGTTGGGAGATCTGTGGGCTTCCGTGGACTGTGAGAGTATTTCCTTCCCCAGCGTGGGGAAGTTTTCAGCAATTATTTCTTCAAAGACACTTTCTATCCCTTTTTCTCTCTCTTCTTCCTCTGGTACTCCTATAATGCGAATATTGCTCCGTTTCGATTGGTCACACAGTTCTCTTAATATTCTTTCATTCTTATAGATCCTTTTATCTCTCTCTGCCTCAGCTTCTTTGTATTCCTGTTCCCTGTCTTGTAATTCCTTGATCGTGTCTTGAACCTGATTCAATCTGCTGTTGAGCCCGTCGATGGCTTGTCTCATTTCTGCATTGTCTTTCCTCACTTCCCTCACTTCCTCCCTCAGCTCTTGCACATTTTTCTGTAGATCCGTCAGCATGGCTATGACTTTTATTCTGAATTCTTTTTCTGGAAGACTGTGCATCCCCATTTCTTCAGCTTCTTTCTCTGGTGTGGTATTTGTCTGAAGCTTTGTCTGTATCATATTCTTCTGTCTTCTCATGACTATCGAATTGGTTGTTGGTAGCAAGGAATAGATAAGAAAGGAGAGATAGGAAAAAAAGAATTTCTACTAATAATAAAAAAGTAAAAGGAGAGAGAGAGAAAGGAAAAGAAAAGAAAGAAAAAGAAAAAGCAGCAACACGTAAAAGAAAACAGCAACAACAACAACAAC
>JAQQAC010019963.1:55065776-55129256 GCA_029783875.1 Phataginus tricuspis | reverse complement strand
TGTACTTATTGCCATTGCTGGCTTTAGATTCGTGGTTACCAAAGGTTCAAGGGTTGCTTCTTTACTACCTAACAATCTAACTTAACTTTCTTGTTAAGTTATTGTGAACGCCGTCTGATGTTTCTTTATCTCTCCCTTCCTATTCTTCCTCCTCCATTCTTTATATATTAGGTGTTTTATTCTTTGCCTTTAGTTGGTATTTGGATGGTCTGCTTTCTTTGCTATGCTTTTATTTTCTCTGGTGACATCTTTTTAGCCTTAGGGGTGCTTCCCTGTAGAGCAGTCTGTTTAAGATATCCTGTAGTGGTGGTTTATGGGAGGCAAACTCTCTCAACTTTCTTTTGTCTTGAAATTGTTTAATCCCTCCTATTGTTTAAATTGTTTAAATCCATCATATTTAAATGATAATCATGCTGGATACAATATTCTTGGTTCGAGGCCATTCTGTTTCATTACGTTAAATATATCATGCCATTCTCTTCTGGCCGGTAAGGTTTCTGTTGAGAAGTCTGATGGGTTTTCCTTTGTAGGTGATCTTTTTTCTCTCTCTAGCTGCCTTTAATCCTCTGTCCTTGTCTTTGCTCTTTGCCATCTTGATTATTATGTGTCTTCGTGTTGTCTTCTTTGGGTCCCTTGTGTTGGGAGATCTGTGGGCTTCCGTGGACTGTGAGAGTATTTCCTTCCCCAGCGTGGGGAAGTTTTCAGCAATTATTTCTTCAAAGACACTTTCTATCCCTTTTTCTCTCTCTTCTTCCTCTGGTACTCCTATAATGCGAATATTGCTCCGTTTCGATTGGTCACACAGTTCTCTTAATATTCTTTCATTCTTAGAGATCCTTTTATCTCTCTCTGCCTCAGCTTCTTTGTATTCCTGTTCCCTGTCTTGTAATTCCTTGATCGCGTCTTGAACCTGATTCAATCTGCTGTTGAGCCCGTCGATGGCTTGTCTCATTTCTGCATTGTCTTTCCTCACTTCCCTCACTTCCTCCCTCAGCTCTTGCACATTTTTCTGTAGATCCGTCAGCATGGCTATGACTTTTATTCTGAATTCTTTTTCTGGAAGACTGTGCATCCCCATTTCTTCAGCTTCTTTCTCTGGTGTGGTATTTGTCTGAAGCTTTGTCTGTATCATATTCTTCTGTCTTCTCATGACTATCGAATTGGTTGTTGGTAGCAAGGAATAGATAAGAAAGGAGAGATAGGAAAAAAAGAATTTCTACTAATAATAAAAAAGTAAAAGGAGAGAGAGAGAAAGGAAAAGAAAAGAAAGAAAAAGAAAAAGCAGCAACACGTAAAAGAAAACAGCAACAACAACAACAACAACGAAAAAAAACCAACAACAACAAGAAAAAAAATAAAACACCAAAACGCCCACCGGGGGTGGTTTCTGTGTGAATGCTGTAGGTGGCGCTATTGCTCCACTATTCCAGAGCCATGGCCACGTCGCTCCACATGGCCCTTTAAAGCTGTGGCCAGGGTGAGAATGAATGGGAGGCTGTTGAAAGAGAGGGAAAGAAAAAAAGGAAAAGAAAGGGGAGAGAAAAAAAAAAAGCCACTGAGAGTGGGTTCCGCGCGAGTGCTGTAGGTGGCGCTGTTGCTCCACTATTCCAGCGCCACTCTATAGTTCTGGCTGGGTTGGGAACAATGGGAAGCTGTTGATCTCCGTGGGGGTCTCAATGGCAGGCACCCTTTCCCAGTCGCCAGCCAAGGGGTCCAAACCTCCCCAGGACTCCCAGCATGGTGGGCGCAGTTTGCGGGGCTATCCGGCCCCTGTACTGAGCTCCTGTCTCTTTAAGACCGCTGAGGTAGAGCGCGCGCTTTTCTTCCCTTTTTTCTCCTTTCTTTTTCCTTCCCGGAGCCTGCCGCGGGCAACTTGCATGTTCCGGTCTGGGACCTGTGCCCTCTGTCTCTCCTATCTCCGCTACACCGCAGGCTGTGTGTTGGCGCTCCCGGCGCAGACTTCCACTCCCTCCCGGCTCTGAATCCTCTCCTCCCGCTGGAGCGCTGGGGGAAAGGAGCGCTCGGTCCGCCGTGTCACGGCTCTGTACTTTACCCGCCTTGTCGGGACTCCCGCTGGAGTGCTGGGGTGGAGGGGCGCTCTGGTCTCGCTGGATCGCGTTTCCGCCTCGCCGGGTGCCGAGTCCTCTGTCCGGAGTGTCTGGCCGCCGGAGCTCTGGGTGGGGGGGAGCGCTCGGTCCCACCAGGTCACCGCTCCGTATCCCGTCCACCTCACCGGCTGCCAAGTTCTCACAGGTGTAACTGTACGCTGTGCACTTTCCTGTGTATTCTGGTCTCTCTTTTAGGGATAGTTGTATTTGCTGTATTTTCCTGAATAAATATAATGTTGGGAGGAATTTTTCTGCTTGTTCGTTCACGTCGCCATATTCCCGGAAGTCCCTTAATGTGAATTTCTTATAAACAACATACAGTTAGTTTTTTTTACTCCATTTCATAGTCTGTTTTTTAATAGACATTTCAACCATTTAAAGCAATTAGTGCTATAGTTGGATTAATATCTATTCCTGTTTGTGATTTTTCTGTTGATTGCTTTTGTTCTTTTAAGATTTGTTTTGCCTTCCTCTTATCTGATACTGAGTATAATTCCATTTTTTCTCTTCTTAGCATATTAATTATACTCTAATATTTTTTTTAGTTCTAGAGTTTGCAATATGCATTTACAACTAATCCACCTTCAAATAACATTATACCACTTCATGGGTAGTTCAAGTATGTTAGAGTATTCCCACTTCTTCCTTCCCATTCCTTATAATACTCCTGTCCTTTATTTCAGTTTTCCATAAGGTATAATTATCCAATATATTTTTGCTGTCATTTTGAACAAATTGTGTGTTTGATGAATTTATAATTTTTTAAAAATGATTTGCCTTCTTGCAGAAGGAAATTGTGTAGACCAATAACCTATGTAATCTTCCTTTTCTGTGGGGAACTTGTTTTAGCATTTCTTTCAAAGCAGGTCTTTTGAGGTCAGATTTCCTCCATTTTTGAGTGAGAAATTCTTTTTTATTTTTCTCCTTTGCTTTTTGAGGATAATTTTGCTAGATACAAAATTCTAATTTGGTAGTTTTTTTTTTTCCCCAGCACCTTAAATATTTCTTTCCAGTCTCTTCTTGTGCACGGTTTTGGTATAAATGTTTGGTGTAATTCTCACTCTTATTCCTCTATAGGTAAGGTTTCCCCTCCCATACTTCTACCCCTGGATTTTTTCAAGAGTTTGTCTTTCATCTTCTTCAGTTTGAATGTTGTATGTCTAAGTGTACATATTTTGGTATTTATCCTCCTTTATGTTCCCTGAGTTTCCTGGATCTTTGATTTGGTGTCTGTTATTAATTTTGGAAAATGAACAACCACTTTTTCTTCAAATATTTCTTCCATTCCTTTATTCTGTTATTCTCATTGTGGGTATGTTGGATTTTTTTAAATTGTCCCACAGTTTTTGTATATTTTCTTCTTTTTTCCTTTTTTTCAGTTTAGAAGTGTCTATTGAAACATATTTTAGCTCACTGATTCTTAGGCCATGTTCCAGTCTATTTAGAAACCTATAAAATGCATTCTTGATTTCAATTGTGTTGTTGTTTTCTAGCATTTCCTTTTAATTCTTTTGTAGAGTTTTCATATATCTGCTTACATTACCCATCTATTCCTGCATGTTACCCACTTTTTGCATTGGAGCTTTTAGTATATTAGTGGTTAAATGAAATTGTCAGTCTAATAATTAAAAAATACCTGTCATATCTAAATCTGGTTCTGATGATAACCATATATATTCAAATTGTGCTTTTTCCCTTGTAATTTTTGTTAAATGCTACACATTGTGGATTGGATAAAAGAAACTTAGGCAAATAGGGCTGTAGTGTGAGGTTTTATGTTAATCTGGCTAGGTGCTAAGTTTACTGTTGTGTCAGAGGCTAAAATTTCCTCTAGTGTCCTTTTTTGGTCTATTATCTTTGGGATTTCTTTTTTCTTTGTCTTTTTTTTTTTTCTTTTGCTATTATTAATGTACAATTACATGAGAAATATTATAGTTACTAGACTCCCCCTATAATCAAGTCCCCACCACCACATACCCCATTACAGTCACTGTCCTTCAGCGTAGTAAGATGCTATAGAATCACTAGTTGTCTTCTCTGTGTTATACTGCCTTCCCAGTATCCCCCTACACCCCGGTAGACTATGTGTGCTAATCATAGTGCTTTTTCCCCTTATCCCTCCCTTCCCACTCATCTTTTCCAGTCCCTTTCCCTTTGGTAACTGTTAGTCCATTCTTGGATTCTGTGAGTCTGCTGCTGTTTTGTTCCTTCAGTTTTTTCTTTGTTCTTATACTCCACAGATGAGTGAAATCATTTGATACTAGTCTTCTCTGCCTGGCTTATTTCACTGAATATCATAATACCCTCTAGCTCCATCCATGTTGTTGCAAATGGGAGTATTTGTTTTATTCTTATGGCTGAATAATATTCCATTGGGTATATGTACCACATCTTCTTTATCCATTCATCTACTAATGGACACTTAGGTTGCTTCCATTTCTTGGTTCTTGTAAATAGTGCTGTGATAAACATAGGGGTGCATGTATCTTTTTCAAACTGGGCTCCTGCATTCTTAGGGTAAATTCCTAGGAGTGGAATTGCTGGGTCAAATGGTATTTCTATTTTGAGTTTTTTGAGGAACCTCCATACTGCTTTCCAGAATGGTTGTACTAATTTACATTCCCACCAGCAGTGTAGGAGGGTTCCCCTTTCTCCACATCCTCACCAACATTTGTTGTTTGTCTTTTGGATGTTGGCCATCCTAACTGGTGTGAGGTGATATCTCATTGTGGTCTTAATTTGCATTTCTCTGATGATTAGCGATGTGGAGCATCTTTTTCATGTGCCTGTTGGCCATCTGAATTTCTTCTTTGGAGAAGTGTCTGTTCAGCTCCTCTGCCCATTTTTTAATTGGCTTATTTGTTTTCTGTTTGTTGAGGTGCGTGAACTCTTTATATAATTTGGATGTCAACTCCTTATCGGATATGTCATTTATGAATATATTCTCCCATACTGTAGGATGTCTTTTTGTTCTACTGATGGTGTCCTTTGCTGTACAGAAGTTTTGTAGTTTGATATAGTCCCATTTGTTCATTTTTGCTTTTGTTTCCCTTGCCCAGGGAGATATGTTCATGAAGAAGTTGCTCATGGTTTTATGGTTTCATGACTTACATTCAGGTCTTTGATCCATTCTGAGCTTACTTTTGTGTATGGGGTTAGACAGTAATCCAGTTTCATTCTCTTACATCTAGCTGTCCAGTTTTGCCAACACCAGCTGTTGAAGAGGCTGTCATTTCCCCATTATATATCCATGGCTTCTTTATTATATATTAATTGACCATATATGCTTGGGTTTATATCTGGGCTCTCTACTGTTCCACTGGTCTATGGGTCTTTTCCTGTGCCAGTACCAAATTGTCTTGATTACTGTGGCTTTTAGTAAAGCTTGAAGTCAGGGAGCATAATTCCCCCCACTTTATTCTTCCTTCTCAGGATTGCTTTGGCTATTTGGGGTCTTTTGTCATTCCATATAAATTTTAGAACTGTTTGTTCTAGTTCATTGAAAAATGCTGTTGGTATTTTGATAGGTATTGCATTGAATTTGTAGATTGCTTTAGGCCGGATGGCCATTTTGACAATATTGATTCTTCCTAGCCAAGAGCATAGGATGAATTTCCATTTCTTAGTGTCCTCTTTAATTTCCCTTATTAAATTGTCTTGTACTTTTCAGGGCATAGGCCTTTCATTTCCTTGGTTAGGTTTATTCTTAGATATTTCATTCTTTTTGAGGTGATTGTGAATGGAATTGTTTTCCTGATTCTCTTTCTGGTAGTTCATCATTACTGTATAGGAATGCAACAGATGTCTGTTTATAAATTTTGTATCCTGCAACTTTGCTAAATTTAGATACTAGATCTAGTAGTTTTGGAGTGGATTCTTTAGGGTTTCTTAAGTTCAATATCATGTCATCTGCAAACAGGGACAGTTTAACTTCTTCCTTGCCAGTCTGGATGCCTTTTATTTCTTTGTTTTGTCTGATTGCCATGGCTAGGACCTCCAGTGCTATGTTGAATAAAAGCTGGGAGAGTGGGCATCCTTGTCCTGTTCCTGATCTTAAAGGAAAAGCTTTCAGCTTCTCGCTGTTAAGTATAATGTTGGCTGTGGGTTTGTCATATATGGCCTTTATTATGTTGATGTGCTTGCCCTCTATACCCATTTTGTTGAGAGTTCTTATGAATGAATGTTGAATTTTGTAGAATGCTTTTTCAGCATCTATGGAGATGATCATATGGTTTTTGTCCTTTTTGTTGATGTGATGAAGTGGATGAATTTTCCAATGTTGTACCATCCTTGCATCCCTGGGATGAATCCCACTTGATCATGATGGATGAAATTTTGATGTATTTTTGAATTCAGTTTGCTAATAATTTGTTGAGTATTTTTGCATCTATGTTCATCAGGGATATTGGTCTGTAATTTTCTTTTGTTGTGGTGTCCTTGCCTGGTTTTGGTATTAGAGTGATTATGGCCTCATAGAATGAGTTTGGGAGTATTCCCTCCTCTTCTACTTTTTGGAAAACTTTAAGGAGGATGCGTATTAGGTCTTCACTAAATGGTTGATAAAATTCAGCAGTGAAGCCATCTGGTCCAGGGGTTTTGTTCTTAGGTAGTTTTTTGATTACCAATTCAATTTCTTTGCTGGTAATAGGTATATTCACATTCTCTGTTTCTTCCTGGTTCAGCCTTGGAAGGTTGTATTTTTCTAGAAAGTTGTCTATTTCTTCTAGGTTATCCAGTTTGGTACCACATAACTTTTCATAGTATTCTCTCATAATTCTTTGTATTTCTGTGGTGTCCATAGTGATGTTTCCTTTCCCATTTCTAATGCTTTGTATGTGTATAGATTCTTTTTTTTCTTGATAATCCTGGGTGGGGGTTATCTATTTTATTTTCTTGAAGAACCAGCAGCTCCTGCTTTCATTGATTCTATTGTTTTATTCTTCTCAATTTTATTTATGTCTGCTTTAATCTTTATTATGTCCCTCCTTCTACTACCTTTGGGCCTCATTTGTTCTTCCTTTTCTAGTTTCATTAATTGTGAGTTTAGACTGTTCATTTAGGATTGTTCTTTCCTGAGGTAGGCTTGTATTGCAATAAATTTTCCTCTTAGCATGGCCTTCGCTGCGTCCCACAGATTTTGCGGTGTTGAATTATTGTTGTCATTTGTCTGCATATATTGCTTAATCTCTGTTTTTATTTGGTCATTGATCCATTGAATATTTAGGAGCATGTTATTAAGCCTCCATGTGTTTTGGGGCTTTTTCGTTTTCTTTGTGTAATTTATTATTAGTTTCATACCTTTGTGATCTGAGAAGCTGTTTGGTACAATTTCAATCTTTTTTAATTTGCTGAGGTTATTTTTGTGGCCTAGTGTGTGATCTATTCTTGAAATGTTCCATGTGCACTTGAGAAGAATGTGTATCCTGTTGCTTTTGGATGGAGTTTTCTGTAGATATCCATTAGGTCCATCTATTCTAATATGTTGTTCAGTGCCTCAGTCTCTTTATTTATTTTCTTTCTGGTTCATCTGTCCTTTGGAGTTAGTGGTATGTTGAAGTCTCCTAAAATGAATGCATTGTCTTCTATTTCCCCTTTAATTCCGTTAGTATTTGTTTCATATATGTAGATGATCCTGTATTGGGTTCATAAATATTTATAATAGTCATATCCTCTTATTAGACTGACCCCTTTATCATTATGTAATGTCCTTCTTTGTCTCTTGTGGCTTTCTTTGTTTTGAAGTCTATTTTGTCTGATACAAGTACTGCAATTCCTGCTTTTTTCTCAGTATTAGTTGCATGAAATACCTTTTTCCATCCCTTTACTTTCAGTCTGTGTATGTCTTTGGGTTTGAAGTGAGTCTCCTGTGGGCGACATATAGATGGGTCTTGTTTTTTTATCCATTCAGTGACTCTATGTCTTTTGATTGGTGCATTCAGACCATTTACATTTAGGGTGATTATTGATAGATATGTACTTATTGCCATTGCAGGATTTAGATTTGTGGTTACCAAAGGTTCAAGGGTAATTCCCTTACTATCTAACAGTCTAATTTAACTCACTTCGTATGCTATTACAGACACAACCTAAGGTTCTTTTTTTTTTCTCCTTTTTCTTCCTCCTCCATTCTTTGTATGATATGAATCATATTCTCTACTCTTTGTCTATCCCTTGGGTGACATCTGTTTAGCCTTAGTAATACTTCCATCTATAGGACTCCCTCCAAAATGCACTTTAGAGGTGGTTTTTGGAAGGTAAATTCTTCATCTTTTGCTTATCTGAAAATTGTTTAATCCCTCCTTCAAATTTAAATGATAACCTTGCCGGGTAGAGTATTCTTGGTTCAGGCCCTTCTGCTTCATTGAATTAAATACATCATGCGACTCCCTTCTGGCCTGTAAGGTTTCTGTTGAGAAGTCTGATGATAGCCTGATGGGTTTTCCATTGTATGTGATCTTTTTTCTCTCTCTAGGTGCTTTTAAAAGTCTGTCTTTATCCTTGATCTTTGCCATTTTAATTATTATATGTCTTGATGTTGTCTTCCTTGGGTCCCTTGTGTTGGGAGGTCTGTGCACCACCATGGCTTGAGAGACTATCTCCTTCCCCAGACTGGGGAAGTTTTCAGCCATTACCTCCTCAATGAGACTTTCTATCTCTTTTTCACTCTCTTCTTCTGGTACCCCTATAATGCGAATATTTTTCCATTTGGATTGGTCACACAGTTCTCAATATTCTTTCATTCTTCGAGATTCGTTTTTCTCTCTGTGCCTCAGCTTCTTTGTATTCCTCTTCTCTAATTTCTGTTCCATTTACCATCTCTTCTACTACATCTAACCTGCCTTTAAATCTCTCCATTGTATGTTTAATTTCAGGTATGGAATTTCTTAATGATTGACTCTCCACCTTAAATTCGTTTCTGAGTTCTTGAATATTTTTCTGTACCTCTGTAGTGATCTTTATAATTTTTATTTTGAGCTATCTTTCAGGAATATTGGTGAGTTCAGTTTTATTTGGCCCTTTTTCTGGGGTTTGTAAGATTTTGGTCTGAACCATGTTCTTTGTCTTTTCATATTTCTTTGTGGTACCAACTAGTGCGCAGAAACTCCAGTCACCCCCTAGAGTGAGGTTGGGCGTCGTAGGGAAGCAGTGCCAGTTCCTGGGGGAGGAAAATCTGTTTCCTGATTCCCGTCTGCAGTGCCTGTGTCCAGTGTCAGAGCCAGTGGGCCAAGCACACACATGTGAGCCTTTGTGCTTTCCGTCTCTAGGTGTTTTAAGCAGGGCTTCCCTCTGGCTGCCCCGACACCTGCACAGTGACTGCCAGTTTGTGAGCTGGTGCTCTCAGGCCAGGAGGAAGGCGCAGCAGGCTGCGTGTCACAGTGGGGGGCCTCGGAGCTGAATAGGCCACCAGGGGTATGGAGCACCTGAAGTTCCTCAAAGTTCCCAACCAGCTGGGCTGAGTGCTCCCAGACAACCTTGTCCAGCTCTCCCTTTTCCCGTGTAGCAAGTTCCGTGCAAACCCCGCCCCTTCAGCAGCCCTCTTGCTGCTAGGAAGCCTCTGAGACCGCCCGCCCCTCCTCTGACACAGAGTGGTCAGATGTGGATCCCTCCCTCCACAAATGGCCGGAATGTCAGTCTCCCAAGCAATCCGCCTGTCCAAGCTCCCCAACATCCATAGCACTACACGATATAGGCTTCTGCTCACAAAGCAGGTCTCTAGGGCTATGTGCTCAGCAGTCCCAATCTTCCACCCCCTTCCCACTCCGTTCTCTTCCACCGGTGAGCTGGGGTGGGGGAAGGGCCTGGGTCCCACTGGATTAAGGCTTTCCTATGTTACCCTGTTTTGTGAGGTCTGTTTTGTTAGTGAGGCATGTATGCAGTCTGGTTCAGCCTTCTTTCTTGTTGTTTTAGGGTTAGTTGTATATTTTGATACTATTTGTGGTTTTGGGAGGAGTTCTCTGTGTCCCCTCTCACGCCACTATCTTGAATCTCCCTCTCTCATAATTCTTTGTATTTCTGCGGTGTACTTAGTGATTTTTCCTTTCTCATTTCTGATTCTGTTTATGTGTGTAGACTCTCTTTTTTTCTTGAGAAGTCTGGCTAGGGATTTATCTATTTTGTTTATTTTCTTGATGAACCAGCTCCTGCTTTCATTGATTCTATTGTTTTATTCTTCTCAATTTTATTTATTTCTGCTTTAATCTTTAGTATGTTCCTCCTCCTACTGATTTTGGGCCTCACTTGTTTTTCCTTTTCTAGTTTCATTAATTGTGAGTTTAGACTGTTCATTTGGGATTGTTCTTCTTTCCTGAGATAGGCCTATATTGCAATATATTTCCCTCTTAGCACAGCCTTTGCTGCTTTCCACAGATTTTGTGGTGTTGAATTATTGTTGTCTCCATATATTGCTTGATCTCTGTTTTCATTTGGTCATTGATCCATTCATTATTTAGGAGCATGTTATTAAGTGTCCGTGTGTTTGTGAGCTTTTTCATTTTCTTTGAGTAATTTATTTCTAGTTTCATATCTTTGTGATCTGAGAAGCTGGTTGATACAATTTCAATCTTTCTGAATTTAGTGAGGCTCTTTTTGTTGCCTAGGATATGATCTATTCTTGAAAATGTTCCATGTGCACTTGAGAAGAATGTGTATCCTGTTGCTTTTGGATGGTGTATTCTGTAGATGTCCATTAGGTCCATCTGTTCGAATACGTTTTTCAGTGTCTCTGTCTCCATTTAATTTCTGTCCTTCGGAGTGAGTGGTGTGTTGAAGTCTCCCAAAATGGATGCATTGCAGTCTATTTCCCCCTTCAATTCTCTTTGTATTTGTTTTACATGTGTAGGTGATTCTGTGGTGTGTCATAGATATTTATAATAGTTATATCCTCTTGTTGGACTGACCCCTTTATCATTATGTAATGTCCTTATTTGTCTCTTGTGACTTTCTTCGTTTTGAAGTCTATTTTGTCTGATACAAGTACTGCAACTCCTGCTTTTTTCTCCCTATTAGTTGCATGAAATATCTTTTTCCATCCCTTTACTTTCAGTCTGTGTATGTCTTTGGGTTTGAAGTGAGTATCTTGTAGGCAGCATACAGATGGGTCTTGTTTTTTTATCCATTCGGTGACTCTACGTCATTGGATTGGTCTATTCAGACCATTTACATTTAGGGTGATTATCGATAGATATGTACTTATTGCCATTGCAGGCTTTAGATTTGTGGCTACCAAAGGTTCAAGGGTAATTCCCTTAGTATCTGAAAGTCTAATTTAACTCACTTTATATGCTATTACAAACACAACGTAAAGATTCTATTTTTTTCTCTCCTCCTTTTTCTTCCTCTTCCATTCTTTGTATGTTGTGAATCATTTTCTGTACTCTTTGTCTATCCCTTGGGTGACATATCTTTAGTCTTAGGAATACTTCCATCTGTAGGAGTCCCTCAATATTGCACTGTAGAGGTGGTTTTGGGGACGTAAATTCTCTCAGTTTTTGCTTATCTGAAAATTGTTTAATCCCTACTTCAAAAATTTTTAAAATTTACTTTGGCTTCATTAATCTACAATTACATGTGCAATATTATGGTTATAAAACTACCCACTTCATCAGGTCCCCCCCACCAACCCCATTACAGTCACTGTCCATAAGTGTAGTGAGATGCTATAGAATCACTACTTGTCTTCTCTGAGTTGTACAGCCCTCCCGCGCCCCCCCAACATTACATATTCTAATCGTAATGCCCCTTTTACCCTCTTATCCCTCCCTTCCCACCCTTCTTCCCCAGTCCCTTTCCCTTTGGTAACTATTAGTCCGTTCTTGGGTTCTGTGAGTCTGTTGCTGTTTTTTTCTTTCAGTTTTTTTCTTTGCTGTTATGCTCCACATATGAGTGAAATCATCTGATACTTGTCTTTTTCCGCTTGACTTATTTCACTGAGCATAATACCCTCTAGCTCCATCCATGTTGTTGCAAATGGTAGTATTTGTTTTCTTCTAATGGCTGAATAATATTCCATTGTGTATATGTACCACATCTTCTTAATCCATTCATCTACTCGTGGACACTTAGGTTGCTTCCATTTCTTGGCTATTGTAAATAGTGCTGCGATAAACAGGGGTGCATATGTCTTTTTGAAACTGGGCTGCTGCATTCTTAGGGTAAATTCCTAGGAGTGGGATTCCTGGGTCGAATGGTATTTCTATTTTGAGTTTTTTGAGGAACCTCCATACTGCTTTCCACAATGGTTGAACTAATTTGCATTCCCACCAGCAGTGTAGGAGGGTTCCTTTTCCTCCACATCTTTGACAACACTTGTTGTTGTTTGTGTTTTGGATGTTGGCCATCCTCACTGGTGTGAGGTGATATCTCATTGTGGTTTTAATTTGCATTTCTCTGATTATTAGCGATATGGAGCATCTTTTTATGTGCCTGTTGGCCATCTGAATTTCTTCTTTAGAGAAGTGTCTATTCATGTCCTCTGCCCATTTCTTAACTGGATTATTTGCTTTTTGTTTGTTGAGGTGCGTGAGTTCTTTATATATTTTGGATGTCAACCTCTTATCGGATACGTCATTTATGAATATATTCTCCGATACTGTAGGATGTCGTTTCTACTGATGGTGTCCTTTGCTGTATAGAAGCTTTTCATCTTGATATAGTCCCACTTGTTCATTTTTGCTTTTGTTTCCCTTGCCCGGGGAGATATGTTCATGAAGAAGTCGCTCATGTTTATGTCCAAGAGATTTTTGCCTATGTTTTTTCTAAGAGTTTTATGGTTTCATGACTTACATTCAGGTCTTTGATCCATTTTGAGTTTACTTTTGTGTATAGGGTTAGACAGTAGTCCAGTTTCATTCTCTTACATGTAGCTGTCCAGTTTTTCCAACACCAGCTGCTGAAGAGGCTGTCATCTCTCCATTGTATATCCAAGGCTCCTTTATCAAATATTAGTTGACTGTATATATTTGGGTTAATGTTTGGATTTCTATTCTGTTCCTCTGGTCTGTGGGTCTGTTTTTGTGCCAATACTAAATTTTCTTGATTACTGTGGCTTTGTAGTAGAGCTTGAAGTCAGGGAGCGTAATTCCCCGTTTTATTCCTCCTCTTCAGGATTGCTTTGGCTATTCGGGGTCTTTTCTGGTTCCATATGAATTTTAGAATTATTTGTTGCAGTTCATTGAGGAAAGCTGTTGGTATTTTGATTGGAATTGTGTTGAATCTGTAGATTGCATTAGGTAGTATAGCCATTTTGACAATATTTATTCTTCCTAGCCAAGAGCATTGGATGAATTTCCATTTGTTAGTGTTCTCTTTAATTTCTCTTAGGAGTGTCCTGTAGTTTTCAGGGTATTATAGGTCTTTCACTTCCTTCATTAGGTTTTTTCCTAGGTATTTTAATTCTTTTTGATGCAATTGTGAATGGAATTATTTTTCTGATTTCTCTTTGTGTTAGCTCATCGTTAGTGTATAGGAAAGCAATAGATTTATGTGTGTTAATTTTGTATCCTGCAACTTTGCTGAATTCAGATATTAGCTCTAATACTTTTGGAGTGGAGTCTTTAGGGTTTTTTATGTACAATATCATGTCATCTGCAAATAGTGACAATTTGACTTCTTCTTTACCAATATAGATGCCTTGTATTTCTTTGTTTTGTCTGGTTGCCATGGCTAGGACCTCCAGTGCTATGTTGAATAACAGTGGAGAGAGTGGGCATCCCTGTCTTGTTACCGATCTTAGATGAAAAGCTTTCAGGTTCTCGCCGTTAAGTATGATGTTAGCTGTGGGTTTGTCATATATGGCCTTTATGGTGTTGAGATACTTGCCCTGTATACCCATTTTGTTGAGAGTTTTTATCGTGAATGGATGTTCAATTTTGTCAAATGCTTTTTCAGAATCTGTGGAGATGATCATGTGGTTTTTGTTTTTCTTTTTGTTGATGTGGTGGATGATGTTGATGGATTTTCGAATGTTGTACCATCCTTGCATCCCTGAGATGAATCCCACTTGATTATGGTGTATGATCCTTTTGATGTATTTTTGTATTCAGTTTGCTAATATTTTGTTGAGTATTTTTGCATCTATGTTCATCAGGGATATTGGTCTGTAATTTTCTTTTTTGGTGAGGTCTTTGCCAGTTTTTGGTATTAGAGTGATGCTGGCTTCATAGAATGAGTTTGGAAGTATTCCCTCCTCTTCTATTTTTTGGAAAACTTTAAGGAGAATGGGTGTTATTTCTTCTCTATATGTCTGGTAGAATTCAGAGGTGAATCTATCTGGTCCGGGCGTTTAGTTCTCGGGTAGTTTTTTGATTACCGATTCAATTTTGTTGCTGGTGATTGGTCTCTTTAGTTTTTCTGTTTCTTGCTTGGTCAGTCTTGGAAGGTTGTATTTTTCTAAGAAGTTGTCCATTTCTTCTAGGTTTTCCAGCTTGTTAGCATATAGATTCTCATAGTATAATTCTTTGTATTTCTTTGGGTTCTGTCGTGATTTTTCCTTTCTCATTTCTGATTCCCTTCTTCAAATTGAAATGATAACCTTGCTGGGTAGAATATGGTTTGAAGCCCTTCTGCTTCATTGCATTAAATATATCATGCCATTCCCTTCTGCTCTGTAAGGTTTCTGTTGAGAAATCTGATGGCCTGATGGGTTTTCCTTTGTATGTGATCTTTTTTCTCTCTCTAGGTACTTTTAAAAGTCTGTGTTTATCCTTGATCTTTGCCGTTTTAATTTTTATATGTCTTGATATTGTCTTCCTTGGGTCCCTTGTGTTTGGAGATCTGTGCATCTCGATGGCTTGAGAGAGTATCTCCTTCCCTACATTTGGTAAGTTTTCAGCCATTACCTCCTCAAGGACTCTTTCTATATCTTTTTCACTCTCTTCTTCTTCTGGTACCCCTATAGTGCAAATATTTTTCCATTTGGATTGGTCACACAGTTCTCTCAATATTCTTTCATTCTTCGAAATTCTTTTTTCTCTCTGTGCCTCAGCTTCTTTGTATTCCTCTTCTCTAATTTCTCTTGCATTTACCACCTCTTCTAGTTGATCTAATCTGCTTTTAAATCCATCCATTGTATGTTTCATTTCAGATGTGGGATTTCTTAATGATTCAATCTCCATCTTTAATTCGTTCCTGAGTTCTTGAATATTTTTCTGTACCTCCATAAGGATCTTTATAATTTTTATTTTGAACTCTCTTTCGGGTTGGTGAGTTCAGTTTCATTTGGTCCTTTTTCTGAAGTTTGTGAGATTTTGGTCTGAACTATGTTCTTTTAACGTTTAATATTTCTGTGTGGTGCCCTTTGTTGTCCAGAAGCTCTGGTCTGTGCTGCTGCTCTGCCTGTAGAGAAGTTGGTGGTCTTAGGGGAGTGGAGCTGGGGCCTGGGGGGAGGAAAGATCTGTTTCCTGATTCTCATCTGCCCTGCCTGTCTCCAGTATCAGAGACAGTGGGCTGAGCACACGTGTAAGCCTCTGTGCTTGTCGTCTCTATCTGTTGTAGGGGCGGCCTCCCCCTGGCTGGTATGACACCCGAGCAGTGACTGCCAGTTTTCAAGTCTGTATCGGCAGGCCATGAGGAAGGCTCGGCAGGCTGCATGTCACGCTGTCTGGCCTCAGAGCTCAGTAGCCAGCCAGAGGGGTGGAGCACCTGAAACTCCCCAAAGTTCCCAATCTGCTGGGTGGAGCGCACCCAGGAAACCTCGTCCCCCCATCCCTTCTCCTGTGCAGCAAGCTCTGTGTGAACTCCGCCCCTTCAGCAGCCCTCTTTCTGCTAGGAAGCCTGATAGACCGCCTTCCTTTTCCTTGCCCCAGAGTGGCAGGGTGGGGATCCTGTCCTCCACCAATGGCCAGAATCTGTCTCTCAGGCACTCTGCCTGTCCCAGCTCCCCATCCTCCAGAGCACCATGCAATGTAGGTTTCTGCTTGCAGAGCAGATCTCCAGGGCTAGGTGTTCAGCAGCCCCAGGCTTCCTCCCTCTCCCCTGCTCCATTTCTCTTCCTCCCGCCTGTGAGCTGGGTGGGGGAAGGGCTCAGGTTCTGCCAGATCAAGGCTTTCGTATATTACCCTGTTTTGTGAGGTCTGCTCTGTTCGTGAGATCTGTATGCAGTCTGGTGCAGTCTTCTTTCCTGTTGCTGTTTTAGGGTTAGTTGTATTAACTATATTTTCACACTGTCTGTGGTTTTGGGAGGAGTTCTCTTCTCACCTCTCCTGCCGCCATCTTGAATCTCCTCCTTAAAGACTCTTATAAATAGAGTCCGAGTCTTGCCCTTCTTTCAGTTGTAATTCCCTGTTGGTGTAGTTGTAAGGTATTTGGGGTTGGGGGGTGGTGCTTTGTGGTCCTGTCATTATGTCTCAGTCCTTTAATGGACTGGGCTATGGGCTTTCTCATCCTCCAGTTACCCTCCGCACCTCCTGCCCCCTCCCCCACTTTAGATGGGACAGGAAGGGTAGAGAAGGCCTGATTTGGATATTTCTCTTTCTCTATTTGGTTCGGCTCTGGTACAATCCATGTTGGTTAGCCTCTGGTAAAAATAGTTTACCTTGATGGCTGTCCTCCGTTAAGGAGAACCATATACTCTGGTGTATTTCAAAATGGTTACTTTTTCCTCTTCTGCTTCTAGAAGCAGAGGGGACTTTTCTGTTCTTCACTCTGAGAACCTGATAGGACTTCTTTATGGAGAGCTCACGAAAGTGTATGTGGGGGACCCATAAGGTTTAATTCTTAGGGAGCTTTTAGTCTCTTAAGTTTATGTGCTTTCAGTCTCTAGCAGTTAATTTCCTTTTAGTTTTTTTTACCTGTTGGTGGCTCCAGTGGTGGTTTCTGCTTTTGGTAAGCTGCAGTTTTCTGTATTTGCCTAATTCTTCAGTTTTTGGGGTAGCAATTTGTCCTGTGACCTCAGTTCCAGTCTGATATATTTAAGAGAAACTGTTTTTCAGTTCAGCATTTCTGAGTGCATACAGGAGTGACAACTTGTTAGACTGGAAATGAAGTCACTATGCACTTTTGAAGATTTGAATTTGCCTTCAGTTTAGTTTGAGTCCTTATACTAGGACTCAACTTTACATGCTTTACTAGTGGCATTCTAAACCAATTACAGTTACTTAATTTGATTCGTTAGCATCTGCCTACTTAATTTCATGCATTTCCCAAGCATTGCAGATACTAAGATGCTTCTACCCCTGTATCCCTCTTTTCAAAGGCTTTTTCTTCATCTCCTTTAGAGTCTGGGCCTATTTCTTGTATCTTGTCACAGACTTTGTGGCTTTAGTGTTTTTTCTCTTTATGAGCAAATCTCCCTCTTTACTGGATCATTCCCGTCACTATCTTATTATGCTTTCATAGGTCATCATAAGAAAAGGAAGCCACCTTGACCATACCTTCTACTTTCTGTAATCTCTGCTCACTTTTGTTACCAAGAATTGTCTGTTCATACAATTTCTCAAATTGTACTTACTTTATATTTATTCCAGTCTGGCATTTGCATCTAATAGCAGTATGACTGTTCTCGTCAAAATCACGTAGGTCTTCCCTCTTGACAAATACACAGGACGCTTAACCAGTGTCTTCTTACTTGAACTTTCAGCAGAATTCAATGTAGTTGAACACGGTACCCTATGAAATGCCCTTTTCCTGGCTTCCATAACAACACGTGCCACTGGTTTTCCTCCTAGCCTTTACAGTTTAGTTGCTATTGCTGATCTTACTCTTTCATCCAACTATTGAATGTAGTTCAATGCTTGGTTCTTGAATTTTTCTCTAGTCTCTTCTCCCCTTACACTGAGGTGATCTTACTCATTCCCATGGCATAATAATTTTTATCTCTCCCCTAATTTTTTCTCTCACCCACCTACCACCTCAGAGCTCCTGTCTTTAAAGCCACTTGGATAATTAAAAAATATAACATGTCCAACCCTGAGCTGTTTTTCTCTTATTCTTCCTCATCTCAGTGCAGCACCACTGTTCATCTCATGTCAAAAATAATGGAATGGTTTCTTCACCTCCCATGTACAACATTCATTATTCATTAGTCCAATGGTTTGTTTTGGACTTTATTTTTTTATAGCAGTCTTAGGTTTATAGAAAAGTTGACCAGAAAGTGCAGAGAGTTTCTGTATTAATTCTTCCTCATTTTTCCCACTATTTTGTGTTTGGTACATTTGTTGCAGTTGAACCAGTTTTGATACATTAAAATCCATAGTTGTATATTTGGGTTCACTCTTTGTGCCATACATTTCTGTGGGTTTTGCTAAATGCATGAAGTCAGGTATCCACTGTTAGCTTATCTTACAGAAACATTTCATTGCCCTTAAGAATCCTCTGTGCTCCACCTTCTCATCCCTCACCGCCCTAATCCCTGGCAACCATAGATCTTTTTCTGTCTCCATAGTTTTGACTTTCCCAGAATGTCATGTAGTTGAATCATGCAGTATGAAGCCTTTCCACTGGCTTCTTTTATTTAATAATATGCAGTTAAGACATAAGACAAGTTCCTCTTTGTCTTTTTGTGACTTGATACCTAATTTCTTTTTATCACTGTATAGCTCTACCACAGTTTGCTTATCCATTTACCTATTGAAGGACATCTTGGTTGCTTACAGTTTTTGGGGCAATTATGAATAAAGCTGATGTAAACATTTGTGTGCAGGTTTTTTGTGGACATATTTTCAACTCATTGGGAGAAATACCTAGTAGTGTGATTGCTAGATCTTATGGTAAGCTTATGCTTAGCTTTGTAAACCGCCAAGCTGTTTTCCAAGCGGCCATGCCCTGTGCATTCCCTTCAACAATGAACAAGGGTTCCTGTTGTTCTTACATCCTTGTCAGTGTTTTGGACTGTAGCTACTTTTAATAGGTGTATGGTAGTATTTCATTGCTTTAATTTGCAATTCTCTAGTGATATATGATGTTGGACATCTTTTCATAAGTTTATTTTCCATCTGTATATCATCTTTGCAAGGTGTCTGTGCAGATCTTATGCCCCTTTTTAAAATCAGTTGTTTTCTTAGAGTTTTGAGAGTTGTTTGTGTATTTTGGATACCAGTCCTCTGTCAGATAAGTATTTTGCAAATGCTTTCTCCTAGTGTGTGGCTTGTCTTCATTCTCTTAACAGTGTCTCATGCAAAGCAGAAGTTTTAAATTCTAATGAAGTCGACTTCATCTGTTATTTTCTTTAATGGATCATGCTTTTGGAATTGTATCTAAAAATTAATTGCAAAAGGTATGGTGGCCTAGATTTTCTCCTATATTACCTTCTTGAAGTTTTATAGTTTTGAGTATTACATTTAGGCCTATGATTCATATTGAGTTAACTTTTGTGAAAGGTTTAGGGCCAATGTTTAGATTGTTTTATTTTTTGTATGGAGATGTTTAGTTCTAACACCATTTTTGAATAGACTATCTTTTCTCCTTTGAACTTTCTTTGCTCCTTTTTCAAAGGTTAGATTTACCTCCTAAATCTCTCAAACCTGTTTACTTCTCACCATTTCCATTTACCATTTCTACTCCAAGTCACCATCATCTCTTGTCTAGATTATTGCAAATGCCCTTACTGATTGCTTTATCTCGACCTCTGTGTTCTTCGTAGAATATGGTTTATTTTAATTTTAAAACAAATAAAATCATATTTGCTTCCTGCTTAATAATTACTTTTCTTTGTAAAAACAGTAAAACCCAAATTCTTTTTCATGGCTTATAAGACCCTAAATATTCTTGCCTTGCCTTTTCCTTCTATTTTACCGTTACTTTGGAGGTCTCAGTTTAAATGTTTCCTTTTCAAAGATGCCTTCTCTAGTTACTATCTCTAAACATCCAATTGTGCATCTTGACTTTCATTCTGTATTGTACTGATTCCTTCCTATTATTCTCAGTTTAAAAGCATATTTTGTTTATTGCCTGACTTCCTGAGACCAGGGGCCATGTTTCTCTTGTTAATATTGTTTTTTTAAACCTGCACAGTAGCTGCCACACAGTAGGCACTGAACAAATATTTCAATGAGAAAGGCATAAACAGTTTTTAAGATGCCCAAATCTAGAGAGGGAGATCCCACATATAAATAGTAAATTACAATGCCAAGTGCATTTTGTTGTGGTCCTGGAAAATAAGTGATGAAAGATTACAAAAAAAATCTTTAGGATTCTTTCTCACTAGTGTGAACTAATGATTACAGAGGTCAGCTTATGAAGTCTTAGTAGCCATAAATAAGTTCATATTTTTATTTGAAAATGTGGGGTCAACTCTCATTCAAGCAGTCTCAGACTTAGCATCTCAAGTGTCTGAAGAAGCCAACAATCTATAGTGAAAATACAGGTGCTGTAGGGGCTATCTCAAGCCCACCAGGACGTCAGACAGCATTAGCTTTAGAGGCAGTGTTTGCTTTTGAATACCCAGTGGTGCCACTCACTTTGGGCAAGTCATTTAGCTTCTCTGCTTCAATTTCCTCATGTGCAAAGGAGCTATAACTGTGTGTATCTCACAGAGTGGTTTTCAGAATTAAATGGGCTAATATATATAAAACATTTGCTCTGTGTCAGGTCCTGCAATAAACGTAGTGTTTGTTATATGAAGGCCTTCTCATTTAGTTACAATTTTATTACATTATAATTAACTTACATTGAGTAAAATGGCCTTTCTCAACAGATACCTCACTTCCTGCTTTACAGAGAAAGACTTCATTCTTCTGATACCAAACATAAGTCATATATTCAGCAAGTGTCCTTTTTTCCTCCATCTATGCTGTGTATTATATGACCTTTGCTTTTTTAGATGGCTTATATTTTTTTATTCTTTTCATATTTAACATTTTCTGTTCAACTAGATTTTTCTTAAATGCGTACAAACAGGTTAAAGTCTCTCCAATTAAAAAAAAAACTGTAGCTACTGCTGCACCTCTTCCTCTTTTAAGTTGTATCCAGACTTAAAAACTGTCTCTAACATTTTCTGTTTATCCCAACACCACTCATTCTGAGTCCACTCCAATCTTGTTTCTACCTTTTAATCACTTATACTATTGAAATTATCAGGGACCTTACCACCAAATCAAATGGATAGTTTTCATACCTTGTCAACGTATGCTTCTCAGCAGCATTCATACAGGACTGATGGCATCGTCGACATTTCCAGTCCTGTGAATCTTCCCCTCTGATTTCCTTGTATGTTTTTGGCTGGTTGTTAGTCTCATCCACCCAGGCTTTATTTTATATATTGGAGTTTCTAAGGCTGGGTCTCTCAATTCTTTGGATGCTCCTATCCATACTGCAGATTGATTACCTTTATACTGATGACTCAAGTTTTGTAACACTGGTTCAACTTTATAAGGATCAAATTACCTACTTGGCATCTCTGGGTGTGTACTCCAACAGCACTTCAAACACATTTTATGAATTTATGACCTCCCCCTCCAATCTGGGCTTCCTTAAGCATTCTTCATTTTAGTGAATGTTATCTCCACCCATCCAGGTATGAATTCTGGAAAGCTGGATATCCGGCATATCTGTATATTCCTTACACCTCCTTTACTGAATCAGTGATCCAGTCCTATTGCTTTTTTTCTAAAATAGCAACCTATTCCTCTTTTTCCACTCCCTGGCTCTGCCCATTGTTTCCTAGCTTGAACTATACCAGCTCTAACTGGTCTCCTAGTATACACCCTCGTGCTGATCAAATTCATGCTCCATAGTGCAGCCAGAATGCTGTTTAAGACACAAGTTTAATGATACTACCCCTTCAAATAAAAGAAAAAATTGGCTTCCTATTGCCCTTCGGATTAATGAGAAGGAAAGGAAAAAATCTTCTAATAAAGTTTTTGAAACCCCAAAGGACCAAAATCCTATTCACCTCTGCAGTCTCACCTTTGGCCACTTGCTGTTTTTCTCTGTTTCTTCCCTTCATCCCTTCTGTTTCAGCTCTGGGGCCATTTCCTTGCCTCGGGAACACCTTAGATGATCTTGAATAGGTCAGATCACCATCCTGTTCCCTCCACAGTGTCATGTATATATTGTATCATTGCTTATAGTCATGGTTTTACAGTGTGCCATTTCTCCCTGTGGCTAAAAGTCCTCAAGAGAACCAAGGATCTCATTGGCTTTTGGTGACCATTTGCCAGTGCTTAGCACAGTACCTTCACCTAATCTTAAAATGCCTTCATCTCATCTAATTTTAAGTCCACCTTTTTTTTTCTTTTACTAAGGAAAAAAGAAAGGAAGAAAAGTATTGAAAGATAAGCTCACAATAATATTATTGAACGAATTTGCTGTAAAGCTGAATTAACTTGAACTTTAACAGTTTTCTCCTAGCTCTCTGCCTTTTTATGATGGTAAAAGAAATGTTATTTAAAAAAAAAATTCTGGAGTCTATAAACTCAAGTACTTCATGAAAATAACTGGCACTTGGTAGTAGTTCCACTATTCAGGCCTTCCAAAATTGAAAAATTAAATTTGTTTCTAACTTTGGAAATAAAATATTCAAGTTAGTTTTGATTTGGCTTTTCATGCAGGTACAATGACTGAATTCTCAAATGATTTTGACTTGCAGTCATCTCTGGGAAGGGATATTTAGTGTTAATTTGAGCTTAAGAACATCGCAAGAATTTTAAAATTAAGGGTGTTGTGTAATGAATCATTGCTTGTTTGTTTATCTGGCTCTTCATTTCATTAATATACCTTTTCTTTGGAGATAGTTTTCTTACAGGAAGATTACCCACTGTCAGCATTTCTATATTTATTCTTCAGTTCAGGATGTTCTCCAATGCACCATTCCTGTCAGGGGTTGAAGAGGTCATTTCTGTAACATTTAATTTTTTCTTCACTCAACTTATGTTTTGTATTAGAGAAATTTAGAACGGAAAAGACTCAGTTTGCCACCTAACATTGTATATTCCTCAAAGGCAAGTTTAAAAATCTATCAAAAAACTATTTTGTAATTTTAGAGCCTGTTTTGCTAGGTTCTGAATAATAAACACTCCTGGTAGGTTGGCATTTGGTAGTTGGAATAAATTAATCACTTCAGCCTTTTGCAATCACTTAAAATGCTCATTAACTGTGAATCATTGTTTTGAAATAATGCACATTATAGCTTTTTGTTTTTCTTACTTGAATCACCTAACATCCTTTAGGACAGCTTTGTGGCATTTGTTAGCTTAGTGTATATTTTTATTCTGAAAGTTGGGTGGTGCCTCAGTACATTGCTGGACAACAAACCATTTATTCCTATTCAATCAAATTGGTAGTACAGAGCAAAAATTACACTTAAGTGGAGAACTTTTTTCTTCTTGCTGAGGTACTGGTAAGTTTGAGAAAAAATATATACTTGAATTAGTTTCCTTGCTAAAGATGGAACTGCATCTGTATTTTCCAAATTATAATAGTCCTTTGAAAGCAGAGAATAACCTTCATATTTATTTAACAGTTAAAAATCATTATTGTCACCACCATTAAAATAAAATTGCTTATTAAATGCTTCCTAAAATTTCTAAAGTTTTGATTGTAAGGACTTAGTGATTTTTCATAAGTAATTTTTCTTCAGACATTTTAAGTGTGTAATTGTGTAGGTTTTTTTTAAGTTTTTGGCATTCTGTATGTTTTCTAATATATAAAACTTCATAGAAAATGTGACAATAATAATGAACTCTAATACTTTTCCCTATTGTCTTTAAGAAGTCATTAAAAACAGTCTTGTAATGGCTATCAGGTTTTTAAAAATAATCAGCTCTGCGTCCACTTTTCATATGAACCAGAGTCTTGGTGTTTTAGTTACAAAATTCAGTGCATTAAAAGGAAAACAATCACCCGCAATCACCTTTTTTGTTCTCCGAACTCTTTGTGTTGGCTGTGGATATAGGACTATCTGAACAGAGACACATTTTATGCATGTTTCCTGATTAACTGGTCCAAATTATGAAATCTTTATTTAAATATATTAATTCATCTTCCTGTAGTACAGTTATTTAGTAGGTCTATAGCATATTAATATAGGCAAATTTAGATTGCCTTTTTCACTCAGTCCACTAGAAAGGTCAGGTTATTTGTAACAAAGAAGAGGTAGTCTAAAAGATTCAATATCTCTTTTATATTCTTGGAAATGCATTCACTTGTGACATGAAGGCTCCAGTAGGAATGAAGATATTTATATATTTACATGTAAATTATAACTGTAAATTTTCATTGAAAAATTGGATACTATTTATTGACTATGCCTTGGGCATTATCGTCTATTTAAGTTTGGCTTCTTGGTGGGAAACCAAGGACCACAGTTGTTATATAAATCAGATTTTTATTGCTCACTTCTATAAGTCAGGTTTTTTTTGTCGCTCACCATTATAAATGTATATTTTGATTATAAATTATAAATGCATATTTTTATACATTATAAATACATATTTTGAGTATGCAAATAGGAAAGGTTTTTTAGATTACTCAATATTTCCATACCAGTCACAAAATGGTGGAGATGTTTCTAAACATTCATCTGTAACATGCTTTATTATTTTTAAAAATCTTGATTAAATTCTTTGAGAGCAATGTGAATCTGATTCCATGGTCAGTGTGACACTTTTTAAAAATGGTTGTCAGAGATGGGTCACAAAGATGCATAGATTGAAATGGCAATGATTCCTAAGTCCTGATATTAAGATTTAATACCATACAGCAGTTATGCAGATGTTTTGGTGATATGGCTAGTCACTAATGGTCTGTCCTTGCACCTGAAGGGAAGGGGTGGTGTTTTTTTTTTTTAATTGAAATATTGAATTCAGGTATACAACACAGTGGAAGGGAAGGTTTTTAATTTCTGTTATCTAAGAAATGGATTAAAAATATGCTGCTTTTGGAAGATTTTGAAGCCAGTTGAAAATTCTATTACCACATTCTTGAGTGTGCAAATGAGAGGTTTTTAAAAATTGTTCTTTCAATATTTTTAGTACAAAGCTCAAAATGATGGAGATGTTTTGAAATATCCATCTTTAAACTCCCTTTCCCATGGGAAGTTACTCTAGAAAAGCAGTCACTTTCATGAACTGTTAAAACATTCCCTTTACATTGAAGATACAGGGTCAGTGTGTTTATTGTTTTGAAGATTCTATTTTGTTGGCTTAACTTCTTGTCATCACAGAAAAGGTCAGAAATTTTTTAATATTTTTCTTTCTGTAAAAGAAAAATCCACAGCCTGTCTTTTAATTTAAGTCTTTTGAATTCTTTACAGTAGATAACTAGTGAATTGTACAGAGGAAAAGATTTTTTAGCCACTTCTTATCATATTAAAAATATTCTAATGAGTCCTCTACTTTTAAAGGTCTTTTTTTTTTTAAATAAAATTAACAACATTGATGGTGTCCTGGAACATTTTGTGCACACTTATTTCAACTTAGCTGCAATAACTTGCCTATGACTGAATGACTCATTGAGTAATTTTCACATAAGTTGCTGTCTCTGTAATTTTATTTGAGAATCCTTTTTCTAGTTAAAGCAGCTGCTCCGTCATATGTTATGCATACAGTTTATTAAAGAAGAAATTTCCTGTTCAGATTATGTCTTCTCCAGTAAAAGTTTTCTTTAATTCTTCACATACACACACAATGTTTTATTTTGGAAACAGTAGCAAATTTGCTAGCAAATCTAGCAAAAACAAGGTTAACATGATGTTGCGTTTATCTAAGCCGAGACATGTAAGAAATGTCTTTTGTCTTATATCCAACCTTCTGGACTACAGAATTTGCTCTAATACTTACTTCTTCAAACATTAAGCAATCTTTCCTATAATTCTGCATAGAATATTTACTGTGTTGTATTTTAATTTGTTACTGTATTTTTTCTTTATCACCCATTTTTATAATAGGAAGAGCAAGTCTTTTCCCAATGTAATATAACTATTTAGTAGTAATATTGAGTGAGTGCTGTAAAATGTTGAAAGAATTGGATTCAGTATTGCATGGCTTTAAACATGTCAAATAAATATAGATGTTTGTCTTTATGTGCTGGATGTATAAATTTTAGATATCTTGCTAATAGTGATAGCTTCATATTCTCATTAATTATCATAGTGCTGTATATATTTATGACTATGATTGTTTTGGTAGTGGATATACATCTATATTTCAAATAGAATTCTTGATTGTTTTGCAGGTTCCTTTTCTATAGATCTGATTAGTGTGATGTTGCATTTATCAACTAATGTGGTTAATAGATGTTCACACTAGAAGTGTTCAGCTCTGCCATTTTCCTTTCGTTTGCCTGTGTTTGTGTTATTATTATCCTAATCTTATATTCCTTTTCAGGAATATTTTAAAGCCATTTTTCCATTTGGCATGGGTTATTTTAGTTACTGTAATATAACTCACTTAATCAGATGTTTATAAATTGCAGTAAAACTTAAAACATTGAAAATAACCAAGTAAAGTGCTACTGAAAATTCCTATACCTTTGTGGAACTACCACTTAGTAGTTCTACTAAGTAGTACTTACTTAACTGGAACAACTTCAACACTCTGGCCGATAGAGGCTAACACTTTCCCACTAAGGGATGGACTGAGCCGGTGTCAATTTGCATATTAAATAGAGCTCAGAGTCTTTCTTAAATTTTTTAAATTAAAAATTTTTTTTTAGTATTTTCTATCTGTACCATATAGATTGTCTTTTATACCGTATTTTGGAGTTTACTCATTTAGAATATGGTTAAAAAAACTGGGTTTTTCTCTATAGTCTTTCAAAATTAAAATAATTCGCATGTCAATTAAATTCCAGCCTTAACTGTTCATGAACTTTTCCATTACCTTAATTCTCTCAAATTTTTTCATTTCCAAGCTTATCAAGCTCTTTCTGAATTAAACCATTGTATAATCTTAAGTAGTAAAACAAAGTTTGAAAGTAGTAATACTATATTCATGATACTTTGATAGCTAGGTATTGTAATTAGGACTGTTTATGAGTAAAATAAACAATCTGTTTTTAACTTTACTTCTTTCTTGGGGGGATGGGTCAATTTAATAAAAAATACTCTCTGTGAATTAACATATAATTTGTATATCTCCAAACTTGAAGCAAGATTCTAGTTTTCATCTGGTATTCTTAACTTTTTTTATCAAAACTGTTTTGAACATGCTAACATATTCTTGAGATTGATTTGTAGATGGGTAAGAAAATAATAGCATTAAGCTGGAAGATACTTTAAAATGCTCTGGTCTTGATACATCAAGGAATAGTGTCCCTGCACATTTTCAGTTAAAAAATTTAAGATGATTTTCTGTTATTAATGTGTCTTAGAAATTCTAGGGGATAGTTTCTTCTAGGAAATTTCCTAATTTATGCTTACTGTTCATTTTCTCCAATTTTTACTAATATTTTAGTGAGGAAATTTTTTTTTTTGCAGTAACAATGATACACCCATTGCTCTCCTATATTTTAGATGTAGTGGTCATAGATAAGTGCCAGCTATGTAAGAAAATGAATACTAACTTGTGAAATGGGCTGTAGCACAAGATGAAGGAAGAAGTTATGAAATTAGCTTCCATCTCAGTTACCTCTGATGAGTAAAAGGGATGTGTATGTGTGTATTACACACTCATATAATCTGGATTTATTTTTATACATTATAACTGTGCAAGTATTTGTGTATACACAAGGACTTGCAAACACACATTTATACCTATACATAAACACTTCCTTGGCCCCTGACCAGAAGGGAGCATGTTGATCAGGTAGCTGCGTTTCTGCATTGCTCCTCTGGAGTCTTTGGCTTGTCACAGAGCTAGGAGGCAGGAGGTAGCAGGAGGAGGAGGGGACGACTAACACCAGGGTAGAACTGGGGACGAGACTGTTATTCCTTTCTTATCATAGTGGTAATCCATCTGCTTTTGTTGACATGTTTTATTTTCTCCTTAGAGAAGCTCCTGTTGTCAGTCCAGTTGTTACCAGAAATAGGAGAAAGAAGCAATAATAGAAGGCAAAACTTGAATTTTAAAATCCTCTCTTTGTGGGAAGAAATTGCAAGAGTCTTGGTCTCATCTTTTCTATTTAGTGGGGGCTTGATGGGGTGTTTTAAAAGTGTCCCTTTCTATATTTTGCTACTTTTAACAAATTTAAATCAAGTAGTAGTTCACTTGTAATATTAATTTTGTCCATGATAAGTAAGGTAGACATTTCTTCACTGGTGTAATACTGTCATTGGGTGTGTTTTGAGGATCGCTTGGATATGTTTGGTGTGTTGGGATGTCCTGGGTTTCTTTTCTGTCAGTGGGCTACCACGTGGCTAGTTTCCAGTAGCCATTATACTCAGGTACCTTTTTGGAGCCAGAATCGAAGTCTTCAGGAACTTTTGCTTAAGAGGCTATTTGAAAGACTATTAAGAAAATATCTCTTTAAAAAAAAAAATAAGGTCATCAGAAGGAACAGGAAGGTCATGGTGGGGGGGAAATAGGAGGAAGGGTGCTCTGATCATTCAGCATCAATTTCTAGTGCCCCCGGAGATTCCCAAGCACACTGATGATATTCAACAAGAAAACTTTTTTAAAAGCATAGATGCTGACATTCTGTCGATAAACTAACACATTACTGTAGAGATAATATAGATTAGACACTCAAGAACTACTTCTTGGTAATGGGATACATTTTTATTAAAATCAACCCCTTCCTATTTCAGCCATCCATTTCAGAAAGTATTATAGAGGGCAACAAGAAATGTGTTTATTCTCAGAAATAGTTTACATTGATGTATGGATTTTTTTCATATTAATGCCCTTGTTCTCCTCCTCTGTAAAGTTATTGCTTATTTGGAGTGAGGTGGTGTTTCTTTTTAAATTTTTTAATAGGTTTAAAAATAGTACATATTGCAAGGTACTGCTCTTCCTATCATTCCAAACTACTCAGTGAATTTGCTACTTACCTCTCTAGCCCTAGTCTTTATTGGTCTTTCAAACCTTCTATATACATACTCAAGCAATTCAGAATTTATGTTACTTTTTCACTTCTTAAAATTTTATACCAAAAGTAGCACACTGTACAATGTTCTGTTCCTTGGTTTTTTCATATGGTAAATAGACTACTTCCCCATTTTTTTTAGAATTGTATAATACTGCATTATATGAATATACCATTTTTTACTTACCCAGTGTCTAATTTATGTATATTTAGGTTATTTGTTATCTTTTGCTAGTGCTGTCATGAGTAACCTTGTATATATGTCATTTCCTATCTCTGTCAGTATATTCATAAGTTAAATTCTCAGGAGTAGAACTTTAGGGTCACTGGGTATGATTCTGAAGTTTTGAGGAATATTGCCAAAGTGCCATCCATGAGGGTTGTACCAATTTACAGTCCCACTGGCAATCAATGAGAGTGCCTGCTTCCCTACTGCCTTGTCATTAGAGTATGCTATTGAATTTCTGGATTTTTGCCCATCTGTAGGTGAAAATTGTGCCTTGGAGTAGTTCTAATTTGCATATTTCTTATGAGTGGCTTTGAATTTCTTCTCATATGTATTTTCATCATCCTGTACTGCTGTTTCTTTTTTTGCCCATTTTCTGTTGAATTGGTTTTTCTTTTTTTTATTAGTAGTCCTTTGTTGATCTGAGGAGTAACCACTGTTGTTCCCAGTTTGACATTTATCTTTTGATTTTGCTCACACTGGAGTTTTTTTTGACCTGCTGTTTTTTTATTTTTATGTAATCAAATTCATCAAACTCTCCTTTTATGACTATAATTTTGTGTACGAAAAGACCTTTACTCAAATAGTATAAAGAAATTACCTTACATTGTCTTCAACTATTGGTTTCCTTTTTTTCTATATAAATCTTTTACCTTTTTGGAGTTTATTTGGGTTTACTGAGTATTTGCAACTTTACCTTTTTGCAGTGGCTCCTGGTTGTTCTGACATTTAATGGATAATTTATATTTTCTCCAGATGATCAGATCATACTCAGAATGAGTTTTAATTAGAATGTTCTTCAGTGTTTTGAATCGAAGGGTGATAAAAGAAAAGATGAATAATAGACAAGATAACATTTTCTAGTTTTAGTTCCCCTCTTGGTTAAGTTACCAAACTTAAGTTATCTGTAGCCACCCACATATTAAAAGGAACTTCCTGTCAACTTTTCTACTACATTTGCTAGAGTTTAGTGTAGGTTATCACCAAGGCTTATCTATCAAACTATTTTTTATTAGTGTTGAGTTGTCCATGCCTACTGAGGTAACTTGCCATCTGAATTCTCTTCTCCCATTTTATTTAACTAATTTGAGAGTAAACTTACAAGGAGAAGGTGAAGAGGTAAGATAGGACTCTCTCCTTAGCTCAGCACAGCTCTGCCTGATACTGCATATGGTGACTGCCGTTGAGTATGTCTCCTGTTAGCTGTTAGGATTTCCAATAGTTTATGCAAATTCAGAACTGATAAAAAAAAAAAGAGAACAGCCAGATTTTATAAGCTGATACATTGTTCTAGTCAGTTCATACTATTTCAGGAGTGCTATTGTTAAATATTTCACTCTGTTATATTAAGCCACTTTCTTCCTAATCCATTTATTGCCACATTTTCAAGTATAAAGACCTATTTCTAATAAAAAAATTTCATAGACCATTGTGTTTTTGTAAATGATGACTAAAAATGAATGCCAAAAACCTGTCATTTCTTGCAGTTAGATTGAAATTGACAATGTATTGATCACAAAAATCATCTGCATACATTTGAAAAAATAAATAGGTTCATGTTTGAGATATATAGGGTCCAGGCAGTCATTGCTATCAGTCACATATCAAATCCTATACACCAAGTCATTTTAAGCCCTAGATGAAGTAAAGCAAAATGGTATGAGAGAGGCAGTCCCCTCCCTCATGTAGGACTTGACTTAATAGGATAGATAATGCATTGCAAGAACATTTTAGAAGTGTTAGGCCTGGAGGTAGAGGATTACTGTGTGATTAGTCAGTTAAATCTAACCTGATCTTGAGGATCAGGGAAGATCTGCCTGAGGAGGTGACTTTTAAGGTAATCAGTGAGGAGGACTGATGGGAGGCTCCAAAGCAAGAAAGTAACTAGGAGGCAATTTCAAGGTTAATGTCAGAGCTAAAGTGGGCCTGAATTAGAACAGAGGATTTAGAGATAGGAATGTAGAGACTGATTTAAGAAAGATTTAGGAATTCCTGTCTTGTTAGTTGATGCATGTAGGTATAGGAAAAGGATAAATTAAGAACAACCTGGTCTGGGTGGGAAGTGGTTCAGTTTCACAGAAATAGAGGAGATATGGTAGGAACAGGTTTACAGAGGGAAAGCTAAATCACTTTTAAGCATGTTGAGTTTGAAACAAATATCCAAGTAGAGATGGCTAATGAGTATTCAAATTTGAGCCTGAAGATTAGGATAAAATTCTGAAATGAACTTACTGATTTGGAAGCTGTTATCTTAATGGTGATAATCAAGCCATGAGAGTAAAGGTGATAACCCAGAAAGTGTGTGTAGGATGAGAAGAGCAGAAAGTTGAAGTTTTGGGAACATCAGCATGTAAGGGATGGGAAGATTCTAATGATGGCCTTTGGTTGGGCAGGTCCTCTTTACCTGAACTGCTATCCAGGCTCTTCACCTAACCAAAGCTAATCAGTCCTGCGTTTGAATTAAGACCAAGATAGGTTTTAATCCAAGATCTTTTAAACGAAGTTGTTCATCATAAAACCACTTCTAGTACTTTCTCGATTTATTGCCGTATTCTCCCATACTATAGCATGACTTTTTGTTCTGCTGATGGTGTCTTTTGCTGTACAGCAGCTTTTTAGTTTGATGTAGTCACACTTGTTCATTTTTTATTTTGTTTCCCTTGCCCAAGAAGATGTGCTCAGGAAAAAATGGCTCATGTATATTCAAGAGATTTTTCCTATGTTTCCTTCTAAGAGTTTTATGGTTTCATGACTTACATTTAGGTCTTTGAGTCATTTCAAGTTTACTTCTGTTTCTCGAGTAAGACAATAATACAGTTTCATTCTCTTACGTGTAGCTGTCCGGTTTTACCAACACCAATTGTTGAAGAGGCTATCTTTTCCCCACTGTATATTCATGGCTCCTTTATCATATATTAACTGACCATTTATTCGTGAGTTTGCTTCTGGGCTCTCTATTCTATTCCATTGATCAATGGGTGTGTTCCATTGCCAGTATCAAATTGTTTTGATTACTGTAGCTTTGTAGTAGAGTTTGAAATTGGGGTGTAATCCCCCCAGCTTTGTTCTTCTCAGGATTGCCTTGGGTATTCAGAGTCTTTTCTGGTTCCATATGAATTTTAGAACTATTTGTTTAGTTTATTGAAGAATGCTTGTTGGTATTTTGATAGGGATTGCATTATTGTAGATTGCTTTAGGCAGGATGGCCATTCTGACAATATTAATGCTTCCTATTCATGAGCAGCAGGATAAATTTCCATTTTTTGGTGTCTTCTTTAATCTCATGTATGTCTAGTAATTTTCAGAGTACAGGTCTTTCATCTCCTTTGTTAGGTTTATTCTTAAGTATTTTGTTCTTTTTGATGCTATTGTACATGGAGTTTTCTTAATTTCTCTTTCTGCTAGTTCGTTGTTAGTATATAGGAATGTGACAGACTTCTGTATATATTAATTTTGTATCCTGCAACTTTGCTGAATCCAGTTATTCTAACATTTTTTTGGTGGAGTTTTTAGGGTTTTCTCTGTATAATATCATGTCACCTGCAAATAGTGACAGTTTAATTTCTTTCTTACCGCTTTGGCCTTTTATCTATTTGTGTTGTCTGATTGCTGTGGCTAGAACCTCCAGTACTGTGTTGAATAGAAGTGGTGAGAGTGGGCATCCTTGTCTTGTTCCCGATCTTAGAGGAAAAGCTTTCAGCTTTTCGCCATTGAGTATGATGTTATCTGTGGGTTTGTCATACATGGCCTTTATTATGTTGAGGTTTGTACCCTCTATACCCATTTTTTTTAGAGGTTTTATCATGTATGGATGTTGAATTTTGTCAAATGCTTTTTCAGCATCTATTGAGATGTTCATGTGATTTTTATCCTTTTTGTTAATGTGATGTATGGTATTGATTGATTTACAAATACTGTACCATCCTTGCATCCCTGGAATAAATCCCCTGGTCATGATGAATGTATTTTTTATGTATTTTTGAATTCAGTTTGTTGCTACTTTGTTGAGGATATTGGCATGTATGTTTATCAGGGATATTGGTCTGTAATTTTCTTTTGTTTGTGGTGTCTTTGTCTGGTTTTGGTATTAGAGTGATATTGGCCTTGTAGAATGAGTTTGGAAGTATTCCCTCCTCTTCTACTTTTTGGAATACTTTAAAAAGGATGGGTATTGGGTATTAGCTCTTTGTTAAATGTTTGGTAGAATTCAGCTGTGAAACTGCTGGGCATGGAGTTTTGTTTTTAGGTCGTTTTTTTTATTACAAATTCAATTTCATTGGTGGTAATTGTTCTGTTCAGTGTTGAAACAGTCTGTTTCTGTTTCTTCCTGGGTCTGTCTTGGAAGGTTTTTTTTTCTTCTAGAAAGTTGTCCATTTATTCTAGGTTGTCCAATTTATTGGCATATAATTTTTCATAGTATTTTCTAAAAATTCTTTGTATTACTATGGTGGTAATTTCTTCTTTGTTTCTGATTTTGTTTATGTGTGTACACACTCTTATTCTTGAAAGGTCTGGTTAGGGGTTTTTCTACTTTGTTTGTTTACTTAAGGAACCAACTCCTGGTATCATTGATATTTTTCTTTTGTTTTATTCCCCTCTTTTTTATTGATTTCTGCAATGTCCCTCCTTTTACTGACTTTGGGCTTCATTTGTTCTTCTTTTTCTAATTTCTTTAATTGTGAGTTTAGACTGTTTATTTGGGATTGTTCTTGTTTTTTGAGGTAAGCCTGTATTGCTATGTACTTTTCTCTTAGAGCTGCCTTTGCTGCATCTCACAGACTTTGGGCTGTTGAGTTTTTGTGTTCATTTGTTTCCAGGTATTACTTTATTTCTGTTTTAACTTGGTTATTGATCCACTGATTATTTAGAAACATGTTTAGCCTCCATGTGTTTGTAGGCTTTTTTGTTTTCTTTGTGTAATTTATTTCTAGTTTCATACAACTGTGGTCTGAGAAGCTGCTTGATACAATTTAAATCTATTTTAATTTACTGAGGCTTTTTTTATGGCCTAGTATATGATCTGTTCTGGAAAATGTTCCATGTACACTTGAGAAGAATGTGTATCCTGCTGTTTTTGGGTGGAATGTTAATGTAGATACCTGTTAGGTCCATCTGTTCTAATGCATTGTTCAGCGCCTCTGTTTCCTTACTTATTTTCTGTCTGGTTGATCTCTCTATTGGTGTGAGTGGTGTGTTAAAGTCTCCTAAAATGAATGTGTTGCAGTCTGTTTCCCCCTTTAATCCTGTAGTATTTGTTTTACATATTTAAGTGCTCCTATGTTGGGTGCGTAGATACTTATAACGGTTATATCCTCTTTTGGCCTGATGCCTTTATCATTATGTCATTGTCTTTTGTTACTTTCCTTGTTTTGAAATCTATTTTGCCTGATGTAAGTACTGCTACTCCTGCTTTTTTCTCCCTATTATTTGCATGAAATATCTTATTCCCTCTCTTCACTTTTAGTCTGTATATGTCTTTGGGTATGAAATGAATCTCTTGTAGGCAGCATATAGATGGGTATTGTTACTTTTTAATCCTTCTGCCACTCTGTGTCTTTTGATTGGTGCATTCAGTCCATTTACATGTAAGGTGATTATTGACAGATATGTATTTATTGCCATTTTATTAATTGTTTGCTGGTTGTTTGTATCTCTCCTCTTTGTTCCTTTTTTCCTGTCTTACACTCTTCTCTTGTTATTTGATGGGTTTCTTTACTGTTGTGATTGGATTTTTCTTTCTTTCTTCTTTTTTGTTTGTCTATTGTAGGCTTTAGTTTTGTGGTTACCAAAGGTTCAAGGATAGTTTCTTTGCTATATAACAGTCTCTCTTAAATTGCTAATTACCCTATTTCAAACACAGTCTAAAGGTACTTTTCTTCTTCCTCCTCCACACTTTATGTATTAGATGTCATTAGATGTACATAGATCTGTATTTTTTGTGTATCCCTTGACTGATTTTGTGAGTAGTTGATTTTGCTTCTTTTGTTTTAATTTCATACTTGCTTGGTAATTAATTGGTCTACTACCTTTTCCTGTGTGTTTATTTTCACTGGTAAAAGCTATTTAGCCTTAAGAATATTTCCAGCTACAGCACTCCCTTTAACATATCCTGTAGGGCTGGCATAGTGATGGTTAATTCCTTCAACTTTTGTTTATCTGAAAATTGTTTAATTCCTGCTTCAAATTTAAATGATAATTTTGCTTGGTAGAGGATTCTTGGTTGGAGGTCCTTCTGTTTCATTTCATTAAACATATTGTGCTACTCCTTTCTGGCCTGTAAAGTTTCTGCTGAGAAGTCTGCTCATAGCCTTATGGGATTTCCTTTGTATATACTCTTTTTTCTCTCTCTGGCTGCTTTCAGCACTCTCTCCTTATCCTTGATCTTTGCCATTTTAATTATTATATGTCTTGGTGTTGTCTTCTTGGAGTTCCCTTTGTTAAGGGCTCTCTGTACTTCCATGACCTGAGTGTCTATTTCCTTCTCAAGATTGGGGCAGTTGTCAACAATTATTTCCTCAAAGAGAATTTCCATCCCTTTTCCTCCCTCTTCACCTTCTGGTACCCCTATTATGCAAATATTGTTCCATTTGTATTGGTCATGCAGCTCTCTTATTCTTTCATTCCTAGAGATCCTTTTTGCTCTATTTTTCAGGTTCATTGTTTTCCTGTTCCCTAATTTCCTTTTCATTTATAGCTTCTTCAATCTGAGATTTCCAGTATATATATATAATCTGTTAAATCCCTCCATTGTATGTTTTATTTCAGATACTGTATTCTTCAGCTCTGAGTGGCTCTTTTGTAGGTATTCTGTCTTTTTGTTGAAGACCTCCTTCATATCTTGAATATTTTTCTGTAGATTCATGAGCATGTTTATGACTTTTACTTTTAAATCTTTATCAAGAAGATTGGTGATTTCTGTTTCATGTAGTCCTTTTTCTGGCATCTTGTCTTGTAATTATGTTCGGAACATAGTTCTCTGCTTCCTCATTTCTCAGGGTTTCTGTGTTTCTTCCTTTGTGTTAGATGGCTTTGCTGCTTTCTGGCCCTTTCTGTGAGGTCTTCTCTTCTTCCCTAGATGTAGGTAGTCTGTTCTGCAGTCTTCAGGTCATTTTTGGGTTTAGTTGGATTTGCACTATTTTCATGTTTTATGTGTTTTGGGGAAGAGGTTTCCACCTTACCTTGTCTTCCTACTTTGCCATTTTTTTTTCTGCTAACAATAGCAGACTGTGCACTTAGTAGATATGCATCCCTCCCCATGTCCTAAGTCTTTTAGTCTTAAAGATGCACTAAAACTTTCTTACCCCTGAGCCCCTTTTTTAATTGTGGTAAACTATGTATAACATGAAATTTACCATCTTTACCATTAGATACATACACAATGTCATACAACCATCACCCCTGTCCTACTGTCTTTATCATTTTGATTATTCCTCCAGTGTAATAATGTTGGTTTCAAAATTCACCAGTGTTGCCTGTAGTACTCTTACTGTTTGTGAATTATTCTTTTCATTAGTATTTTAATAGTAATTTTCTGGAGATTTGTTGGCTTGTCAACGTGTTTGGGTGTAAAAGCTTTTGGGTTGTTACTAATAATTTAGAGCCCCACATTTAGTGAGTATGGCTTATTAGCATGAATGTCAGTTTTCCCTAAACTTATTTTGTTCTTCCAGGACTGATGTTCATCTGTCATTTCATGCCTTTCACTTGGGGCCTCATGAGATATTCATATGGTTTGTTGTTCTTTTTGACTAGATACTTCACTCCTCAAAATTCTTACCCATTAGGATAGGGCCTGTGTGTCTGTGTCTGTCTGTCTGTATTGGCTGAGGGCACAGGAACTACAAAGACTCTGCCTTGGGAAGGAACTTGACTTGCTCAAGGACCACAAGGGAGGCCTGGGTGGCTGGGCATGAGGAATAAGGAGGACAGTGGTATGAGATGAATTTTCAGAGGTAAGCAGGGGCCAGATCCCCTAGAGCCCTATGGGAATTAGGTTCCTATTGCACTGTGACTAGAACTGTATTAAAGGATTTTCACTGGAACTAGGGCAGAGGGCAATAATTTATGTATGTTTTTTTTTAAAGATCACAGTGGCTGGTGGATGGAGAAATAGAGGAATAAGAATGGAAGCAGGGTCAGTGTAGCTCAGAGAAGCCAAATAGGGACTCTGTGGCATCTTACTACACTGATGGGCAGTGACTTGCAATGGGGTCTGGGGGGGGGACTCGATAATAAGGGTGAATGTAATAACCACATTGTTTTTCTTGTGAAACCTTCATAGGCATGTATATCAATGATACCTTAATAAAAAAAATAAATTAAAAAAAAATGGAAGCAGGGAGGTATTTTGGGAAGCTATTTTTGTTATCCAGGTGGCAGTATTATACTGATTTATTTCCTCTTTCTCTCTTTTTCTAACTAAATCTGTACTGTGAGTATCTGTGGCACAGCTGAAGATGTGGCCATATTTATTCCATGGAAAAGTGATATTTATCAGAACATATAAACATCGGAATGATGGGCTCATTAATATACTTTAACCAAGCTTACTAACCCTAGCCTAAATTTAGTTTGCATATACATTTCAGAATTTCACTGTAAGTTAGTTTCCTGTGTTTGCTTCAGGGGATAACATAGTTACCTACATAATTAGACTTTGTAAGTTTTAAAAAATAACTAAATACAGGATATTTACTTCGTAAAATTTTGAAAAGAATTTAGAACCTTAGTTCTTCAGTAAAATTTATTCCTCTGACTCCTTGTCTCTTAGACCTCTCTAAGCTTTTACTCCGTATGAGCCTTCCTTATTTTGACACTGCATTACTCTAGTTTTCTTCTGCTGCTATTTTTATTTCCTTTCTTGGCTATTTGCCCTTCCTCCTGTGAGCAATGCATATGGATATGCAAAAGTTCTGTTCCTTTCTGTCAATTTACTCCTGCAGATTTACTACAGTTCTTAAACTCTCAACTACTCAAATCCTTATCTTCAACTTTGAGCTTCATTCCCATTGGCCTAAATAGTGGACTGATTGCCTCATATTTTATATGGCCTCATTCTCTGATGCTGGTAGCTTCTGTTAATTATTGCCCTGATTTTCCAATCATCTAGTCTCCAAAACTTAGTCCCCCATGCCTCCAATTTCTCATGCCTCCTACATGTTTGTTCCTGAGTCCTGAGTGCCTGGTACACAGCAGGCATTCTGTGTTACCAATTCTGTAATCTCTGAATCTGTAATATGTCTTGCTTTTTTGTTGTTTTTCCTTCCCTACTCAATACCCAGTTCAGAAATCTTTGGTGGCTTCCCACTGTTCTCTTCTAGCTGACCATACACTTACACTTTTACTATATAACCTTGCTTTTTCTTATGCATCCTTTTTACCTACAATTCCCATTCTGCTCTTCTGAAACTTACCTATCTTGGGACCACATTTAAAATTCTAGCTGATTGGATGTGATCTTCTCAGGGTGGGGGATATATATATATATATATATATATATATATATATATAAAAGAGATATGTGAAATTTATATATATGTGAATGTATAAAAATATATAAAATATATACATTTTTTCTAGTCACCAGAGCAGAGTGGTTAAAAGAATGAACTCTGAGTTGTATTGCCTGCATTCTCATCCCAGTTCCATCTCTTACTAGTCCTACCTTGAGCTGATTACTTAACCTCTCTGATCCTTATTTTCTTATCTACAAATTGGGAGCTGTAATAGTACTGAGTTCATAGGGCTGTCTGAGAAATAAGTGAGTTAATACATGCTTAAAACTCTGCCCCGTACTATAGATGTTTGCTATCATTACTACGTGTTAATAAATAAGATTTACCCTATTGCAAAGCTCCTTAAAGGTAGGGAATGTCTTCTTTGAAATGCTCCACAGAATCATGTGCCTTTTACTTAGTACTCATTCAATATTTATTGAGTGAAATAAAAATTTATTAAAAAATCTAGTTATCCAATAACAGCTACTTTTGGTTTTGAAATAAGTTTGTTTAAACTTGTACTGAGTAGTTTCAGCAGTCATAAAGTGAGGTCACAGAGTTTTTCTGGGATTATTTAATAGTAGAGTATACTATTTCCTTGTTTAATTATGTGGTTTAAAAAAAACTATGTAGTTTTAAAATATAGATTTTAAAATCATACAAAGATGATGAAGTAGTGCAACAGACATTAAAACAAACCATAAGCTTTGGTATTTTAAATTAAAAAAACACAACAACTAAGAATCATATTGGGCAAAAATTTGCATGCAATAGAGACACCTTCTAGGTAAAAGCACCCCAGAGTTGAACTAGCTAGTTATGTATCATTTTCTTTCAAAAACACTTGTCTTAGCCTCCATTCTAGGATTTTAACTTAAAAATGCATTTGGTTTTTCTAATATATATTTAATGGAGTTTTTTAGTAACTTTTAGAATTGAATAAGATATTCAAGGCTAATATTTGCTGTTGGTCTTACATGTTAAACTTCAATACATTGTGAATTGTGGTAATGACGGTTCAAGCTTAAATATTTGATATCCTGTTAATTAATAGTTTTATTTATATTGTTTCAAAGATACGATAACATTGGGGTGGACATTTCATTTAAATTACTTTTATCAATCTGCTTGAGACTGAATTAATAAGGACTTAGCTCTAAAACTATACCATAGGTGAAATATAGAGTAATACTTGGTTTTGATGGAAAAAAAGGAAGAAATACCTATTAAATATGGACTTAATTTTTCTGGCTCCAAGAGGAGAAAAATTGAATTTTCACCAGCAAAGAGAAATCTGACTAAATACCCTAAGAAAGTAAAACTATTTTAATATTTTATTCCATTTGGTGATATCAGCTAAAGTAGTTTTTTCCAATGTAGGTTTTACAGAGGCGTTGAAGCATCAAAGAACCACTTGCAGTGTCAGTGAATCCAGGAGCTCAAATTTCCATTAAGTAATTATTATTTATATTAAAGTCGAGGTATATTATATATTTAGCAGAGTTAAAAACTGAATTTCCAACTTTTTATGTCAATATGCTTTAAGATTTAATTAATGTCTCCTAATTTTGTCATGAACTTATTTAAAATGTTTTTTAATGTTGTGTTCTAAGTACTTCCAGTTGAAATAAAAAATACAGATACATTAAAAAAATCTATAAAATTAGGTTTTGTAATGGATCAGTATTTAAGTAAAAGGAGGAAAGGTATCAAGTAATCGTAATGAAATATTCATCAGCTATAGAATGACCTACTCATCCACTGCCAAATTTAATTTGCCTGCACTGTTTCATTTGCCTATAACCTTCATGTGGAAACATTGAGAGTACATCCTGTAAACTTCTCTATTCTCTCTACTTTAGAGTTCTGAAGACTGAAAGATTTTTATATTTATATTATACATCCTCCTACCCAAAAATTGAAGAAAATTCTTTGGCAGGTAGATGATTCCACAAACCTATTTTAACTATGGCAGTATAAAAAGTCAAGGGTATTTATGTATGGCATCCTGGAGTTTCTATGGGCATCATTTATTTTCCTTTCTCTTTTACCATGTTAACTTTAGTTTTGTATATTCCAAAATAGAGCTGTAGCAGGTTTCTAGAGACTTTTTATCTCTAAACTATATCACTTTGCTGTCCTCTTTTTTTCTGTGTACTTGAGGGTGTCTGCATGGGAACATTAGAAACTGTCAGAAGGAACTAGGAAGTAAAATGGCTGAATACCAACCTTCATAATAGTAATTATACAATAGATTGAAAATTATCAATTGTAGATATCTTATTTAAAGCTTGTCCAATTTTTATCCTCAAATTTCATTATGTTCAATATACACATAGTAGCAAAGGGAAAGGGACTGGGGAGGATGGGTGGGAAGGGAGGGACAAGGGGGAAAAGGGGCAGTATGATTAGCAGATGTAATGTTGGGGGGGGTGCGGGGAGGGCTGTACAACTCAGAGAAGACAAGTAGTGATTCTATAGCATCTCACTACGCTGATGGACAGTGACTATAATGGGGTTGGTGGGGGGGGGCCTGATGACGGGGGTAGTTTAATCACCATAATATTGCACAGGTAATTGTAGATTAATGATACCAAAGTAAATTATTAAAAAATATATATACACATAGTAGTGTGTCCCTTATTTCTGATGAGTATGTTTGCTTCAAGCAAGGCTTATATCAAGTAAGCTGGTCTTGCCTATTTGAATTTACTCTTTTCTTCTTGATTTCTTATGGCTATAATTAATTGCAATGATCAGTTAAATATTCTGAATACCTTTTTGTGGGCCTAGTGTTGTGGAAATACAAGGGAACTTTGTTGTGGGACATACTTTAAGCAGCTTGTGTTTCTGATGTGAAAAAAAATGTGTGCATGTGAAATAATTATAAAAACAGCAAATCATTAAGGATTATAAGGTATAGCCTATACATGGAGGAAGAGCTAAGTGGTTCAGAGTGGCAGGGTCGGACTTACTGAGGTCTCTGGAGCTAGACTGCCTAGATTTGAGTCCTGGTTCCACCACTTATTAGCTGTGAGCTTGGTTAAGTAACTCAGTGTCTGCCTAGTTTCCTCATCTGTCAAATAAGGATGATAATATAACTTACCTACTGAGATTGTTGACTTGTGGCCTTTCTTAACTAGAGTTTCTTAAGAAAATTAAGCCCTAATTCATCTGGAATGGCACTAGTTTTATGAACCATCCTTGGAAGATTTGAGAAAATAGTTACTCTCATAATTTTCTGTGGGTAGTAGTTCCAAAGAGGAACCCTAGTTAAGGATTAAATGAGTTAACATATAATCATGTGGAACAGGGCTTGAAAGTGTTAGCTGTTACTGTTGTTATACTTGGAAAAAAGAAGATGACTTAATTAGCCAGAGGTAAAGAGCTTTTCAGGCTGAGAGAAGTTAAAGGTTATCTGAAAGTGGTTTCCATTTCAAACAAGTATCCAATTTACTTTGTGTCTCTGGGACCAAGATGGGGCTTGGAAAATTAACAACTTCATCATCAATCAGGAAAGCATGGAACATTTGAAAGGAGGATACCACATAGAAAAAAATGCTTCTTTATAAGTATCTTACTTGTATCAAAGTCGTATGTATTTACAAATATATCAAAATTGTGAGAGAGAAAAAATTTTTTAGTGAGCAAGAGATGGCAAATGAAAATGAACCATGTACCAAAAAGGTAAATTGACCTACTTTTGTGTGTGTGTATATGGGGGGGTTACGTATATATATATTTTTTTGGTAGCATATAAAAAAGGCAAGTTGGAGAGAGACATGTTTTTCATTTGATCTATCATGCCATATAGATTTATAGGAGCACAATTTTAGGTAGGTTAAGTACTAAAAATTGGCTGTTGAATATAAAGGTCATTGGTGACATTGGGAGAGAGCCATTCCCGTGGACTATCACCCCAGAGGGCACGAATCAGTGCCTTCTCCCCTCTTCCTCCCTCTCTCTCTCACACACACATGCAGTTTCAATATAATACTTATAAATTGATGTGGCTTTGATCCAGTTAATATGCTAATTAGAAACTTTTTGTTTGTTTGTTTTTTTACTACAGTAGACTCCTAGCTCGTCATCCTACATCTAGAGTGCCTCTTCTCTGGATTTTATTTTACATGTCACATCTGTGATCATTTTCTTTTATCTGTTATGACCCCCACTAGTAGGCTTACCCCTTCCACAGCCCTGCCTCTGAGACAAGTCTGACCATGGGAAGGATTTAAGGAGTTCTGGTCCAGTACTGGGGGTTCAGCAGGAAGAACAGTTGTTGCTAATTTGACACTTTGTTCAGTATTTATTCTTGGTGTACTGCTTTGTTTTAATGATCAGTTCCCCGCTGTGTACTCCATGTCAGGTACCTGGGCTATTTTTCTTTTTCTTTGCAGAGTCCTTGCTTTGATAACTCTATGCTTATTCACTGAACTTAGAGGCTGACTCTCTCTGATGTGTGACATTTGCAGTGTCCCATCTGTTGGGACATCTGTTAATTTATGCTGAAACTCCCTGATACCTACCACTTGTCTAATTATTACCTATGACATGTCAGGGTTTTATCTGTTTTCTACCTACTAAATTTTCTATCACTGTCTACTGTTGGTTCACCACCTCCCAGTTTCTACTTCCAAATCCTATTCCTTCCAGTCCCATGGCAGGAACCTCTCGCACTGCCTAAAAGAATGACAGTGGTGAAGGAAGGAGCCAGCAGAATGGATGTCATTAAATAAATGAGATGAAAAAGGGCCGCAGAAAAAAGAATTGAGAAAGTTTTAGCATTAAGATTCCAAATGAAAGAAAGAAAGAGTGAGGGATTTAACTGATTGGCTCTATCATCTCTGAAATTTATGTAGAAATGTTACATGTTGACAGATAAATTGCAATGGCTCTAAGAGAATGAAAGAAATATATATAAGGGTTTATATTGGGAATGGATATATGGTCAACCAAGAATGAAAACACGGATTGTTGAACAACTGTGAACTAAGCCTGATTATGTCTAACTCCTGTACCATTTGAGAGCCCAGAAGCAGACTGGATAATAATTAGACAAGTTAATATATAAGGTTTTCCTAGGATTATATTCTAAGAGGCAGCTTATAAAAATAATCCAGCTTGACAAAATAAAATTAAGTATATATTGTGGCAAAGGGGAAAAAAGGAGGTTAAAAGAATAAGATATAGTTTAGAATGAGAATAATGCCCAGACTACATAAAAGGAAGGCTAAAACTGAACCACAAATTATTTGAGAGCTTTCTAGCAGCCAGTGTAAAGATGGGAATGGTAATTGCTGATTCCAACAAAACAAATGAGTTAATTAGGCAAAGCACAAGAATTATTGGCATTGAGGAAATGTTTGCCTTAGGTCTCTTCTGGGAATTTATAAACTAGCAAGAATAAGGAACATGCTTTGGATCAGCAGAAATAGCCGTAGGAAAAATCAGTCTCAACTATTAGAAACTAAGTTGATAGTGGTGCTTCATTCGTTCAGATGTTGAAAAATACAGATGTTAAGTGGGCAGAACTAGACTGGATCAGAAAGGTTAAACTAAGCCCATTAACAATGAAAATGTGTAACTATCATTTGTCATGCAAGTACAGTTTTACAAGAAGTATTTATAAATTTTAGATATTTCAAAATAACCATTTACTCATAGTTGTCAAAGCAGTCTACAGATATATTTCTGCTCATCTTGGGTTTACCTGGTTACATATAAATGCAGAGTGTTAAAATATTCTCAGACATCAAATGTTTTCAGTAGAAACAATTGAAAGCAAAGAGTAGAGAATACTTTCTTTGAAAAATACTCTGAAAGAGTGTAGTTTCTAGTATACTATCTAATATCAACCAAATGATTTGGTGAGCCTAAGAGCACAGGGCAGTGGAACGTAGGGAATTGGTAGGTAGTGGTACAGGGTGAGCACAACCACACATCTAACTCTAAAGATCAAAATTGATTTGTATTTCAAGTAAGGGAGAGAACAAGTAGTTAAACTTTTTTTTTTTCACTCTTTTTTTTCATTAAGGTATTATTCATGTAAACTCTTATGAAGGTTTCACATGAAAAAACAATGTGGTCACTACATTTACCCATATTATCAAGTCCCCACCCATACACCAAAGCAGTTACTATACATCAGTGTAGTAAGATGCCACAGATTCACTATTTGCCTTCTCTGTGCTACACTGTTTTTCCCATGATCCCCCACACCATGTGTAATAAACAAAATACCCGCCAATCCCCTTCTTTGACCCTCCCTACCCGCCCTCACACACCCCTCGCCTTTGGTAACCACTAGTTCCTTCTTGGAGTCTGTGAGTCTGCTACTATTTTGTTCCTTCAGTTTTGCTTCGTTGTTATACTCCACAAATGAGGGAAATCATTTGGCACTTCTCTTTCTCTGCCTGGCTTATTTCACTGAGCATAATATCCTTCAGCTCCATCCTTGTTGTTGCAAATGGTAGGATTTGTTTGTTTCTTATGGCTGAATAGTATTCCATTGTGTGTATGTATGACATCTTCTTTATCCATTCATCTACTGATGGACACTTAGGTTGCTTCCATATCTTGGCTATTGTAAATAGTGCTGCAATAAACATAGGGGTGCATATGTCTTTTTGAATCTGAGAAGTTCTATTCTTTGGGTAAATTCCAAGGGGTGGGATTCCCAGGTCAAATGGTATTTCTATTTTGAGTTTTTTGAGGAACCTCCATATTGCTTTCCACAATTGTTGAACTGGCTTACATTCCCACCAGCAGTGTAGGAGGGTTCCCCTTTCTCCACATCCTCGCCAGCATTTGTTGTTCTTAGTCTTTTGGATGCTGGCCATCCTTACTGGTGTGAGGTGATATCTCATTGTGGTTTTAATTTGCATTTCTCTGATGATTAGTGATGTGGAGCATCTTTTCATGTGTCTGTTGGCCATCTGAATTTCTTCTTTGGAGAACTGTCTCTTCATATCCTCTGCCCATTTTTTAATTGGGTTATTTGCTTTTTGGGTGTAGAGGCGTGTAAGTTCTTTATATATTTTGGATGTTAACCCCTTGTCGGATATGTCATTTACAAATATATTCTCCCATACTGTAGGATGCCTTTTTGTTCTGTTGATGGTGTCCTTTGCCATATAGAAACTTTTTAGTTTGATGTAGTCCCATGAGTTCATTTTTGCTTTTGTTTCCCTTGCTCAAGGAGATGCGTTCAGGAAGAAGTTACTCATGCTTATATTCAGGAGATTTTTGCCAATGTTGTCTTAGAGTTTTATGGTTTCATGACTTACATTCAGGTCCTTGATCCATTTCAAGTTTACTTTTGTGTATGGGGTTAAACAATAATCCAGTTCCATTCTCTTACATTCAGCTGTTCAGTTTTGCCAACACCAGCTGTTGAAGAGGCTGTCATTTCCCCATTGTATATCCATGGCTCCTTTATCATATATTAATTGACCATATAGCTGGGTTTATATCAGGCCTCTCTAGTCTGTTCCATTGCTCTATGGGTCTGTTCTTGTGCCAGTACCAAATTATCTTGAGTACTGTGGCTTTGTAGTAAAGCTTGAAGTTGGGGAGCATAATCCCCCCAGCTTTATTCTTCTCAGGATTGCTTTGGCTACTCAGGGTCTTTTTTTGTTACATACGAATTTTAGAACGATTTTCTCTATTTCATTGAAGAATGTTGTTCGTATTTTGATAGGAATTGCATTGAATCTGTAGATTGCTTTAGGCAGGATGGCCATTTTGACAATATTAATTCTTCCTATCCATGAGCACGGAATGTGTTTCAATTTATTGGTATCTTCTTTAATTTCTCTCATGAGTGTCTTGTAGTTTTCAGAGTATAAGTCTTTCACTTCCTTGGTTAGGTTTATTCCTAGGTATTTTATTCTTTTTGATGCAACTTTGAATGGAATTGTTTTTATGATTTCTCTCTCTGCTAGGTCATTGTTAGTGTATAGGAATGCCACCGATTTCTGCATATTAATTTTGTATTCTGCAACTTTGCTGAATTCAGATATTAGATCTAGTAGTTTTGGAGTAATTCTTTATGGTTTTTTATGTACAATATCATGTCATCTGCCAACAGGGACACTTTGAGTTCTTCCTTGCCAGCCTGGATGCCTTTTATTTCTTTGTGTTGTCTGATTGCCATGGCTAGGACCTCCAGAACTATCATGAATAGAAGTGGGGAGACTGGGCATCCTTGTCTTGTTCCTGATCTTAAAGGAAAAGCTTTCAGCTTCTTGCTGTTAAGTATAATGTTGGCTGTGGGTTTGTGACTTATGGCCTTTATTATGTTGAGGTACTTGCCCTCTATACCCATTTTGTTGAGAGTGTTTATCATGAATGGATGTTGAATTTTGTCGAATGCTTTTTCAGCATCTATGGAGATGATAATGAGGTTTTTGTCCTTTTTGTTGATGTGGTGGATGATGTTGATGGCTTTTCGAATGTTGTACCACCCTTGCATCCCTGGAATAAATCCTACTTGATCATGATGGATGATCTTTTTGATGTATTTTTGAATTCAGTTTGCTAATATTTTGTTGAGTATTTTTGCATCTATGTTCATCAGGGATATTGGTCTGTAATTTTCTTTTTTTGTGGTGTCTTTGACTGGTTGTGGTATTAGAGTGATGCTGGCCTCATAGAATGAGTTTGGAAGTATTCCCTCTTCTTCTACTCTTTGGAAGACTTTAAGGAGGATGGGTATTAGGTGTTCACTAAATGTTTGGTAAAATTCAGCGGTGAAGCCATCTGTTCCAGGCGTTTTGTTCTTAGATAGGTTTTTGATTACCAATTCAATTTTGTTGCTGGTAATTGGTCTGTTCAGATTTTCAGTTTCTTTCTGGGTCAGCTTTGGAAGGTTGTATTTTTCTAGAAAGTTGTCCATTTCTTCTAGGTTATCCAGTTTGTTGGCATATAATTTTTCATAGTATTCTCTAATAATTCTTTGTATTTCTGTGGTGTCTGTAGTGCTTTTTTCTTTCTCATTTCTGATTCTGTTTATATGTGTAGACTCTCTTTTTCTTGATAAGTCTGGCTAGGGGTTTATCTAAAGCTCCTGCTTTCATTGACTCTTTCTTTTGTTTTATTCTTCTCAATTTTATTTATTTCTGCTCTAATCTTTATTATGTCCCTCCTTTACTAACTTTGGGCCTCATTTGTTCTTCTTTTTCTAGCTTTATTAATTGTGAGTTTACACTGCTCATATGGGATTGTTCTTCTTTCCTGAGGTAGGCCTGTATTGCAGTATACTTTCCTCTTAACACAGCCTTTCTGTCTCCTACAGATTTTGCGGTGTTGAATTATTGTTGTCATTTGTTTCCATATATTGCTTGATCTCTGTTTTTATTTGGTCATTGATCCATTGGTTATTTAGGAGCATGTGTGAAGCCTCTATGTGTTTCTGGGATTTTTCATTTTCTTTGCATAATTTATTTATAGGTTCAAACCATTGTGGTCTGAGAAACTGGTTGGTACAATTTCAATATTTTTGAATTTACCAAGGCTCTTCTTATGGCCTAGTATATGATCTATTCTTAAAAATGTTCCATGTGCTCTTGAGAAGAATGAATATTCTGCTGCTTTTGGGTGTAGTGTCCTGTAGATGTCTGTTAGGTCCATCTGTCCTCTTGGGTTGTTCTGTGCCTCTGTCTCCTTACTTATTTTCTGTCTGGTTGATCTGTCCTTTGCAGTGAGTGGAGTGTTGAAATCTCCTAGAATGAATGCATTGCATTCTATTTCCCCTTTTAATTCTGTTAGTATTTGTTTCGCATATGTAGGTGCTCCTGTGTTGGGCACATAGATATTTATAATGGTTATATCTTCTTGTTGGATTGACCCTTTTATCATTATGTAATGTCCCTCTTTGTCTCTTGTGACTTTCTTTGTTTTGAAGTCTATTTTGCCTGATACAAGTACTGCAACTCCTGCTTTTTTCTCACTATTAGTGCATGAAATATCCTTTTCCATCCCTTTACTTTCAGGCTGTGTATGTCTTTGGGTTTGAAGTGAATCTCTTGTAGGCAGCATATAGATGGGTCTTGTTTTTGTATCCATTCAGTGACTACGTCATTTGATTGGTGCATTCAGACCATTTATATTTAGAGTGATTATTGATAGGTATGTACTTATTGCCATTGCAGGATTTAGATTTGTGGTTACCAAAGGTTCAAGGGTAATTTCCTTACTATATAGCAGTCTTCTTTTATTTATTTATTTATTATTTTGGTATCATTAATGTACAATTACCTGTGCAATATTATGGTTATTAAACTACCCCCTTCATCAGGTAACCCCCACCAACCCCATTACAGACACTGTCCATCAGCATAGTGAGATGCTATAGAATCACTACTTGTCTTCTCTGAGTTGTACAGCCCTCCCCATGCCCCCCCCAACATTATGTCTGCTAATCGTAATGCCCCTTTTTCCCTCTTATCCCTCCCTTCCCACCCATCTTCCCTGGTCCCTTTCCCTTTGGTAACTATTAGTCCATTCTCGGGTTCTTTGAATGTGCTACTGTTTTGTTCCTTCCATTTTTTTCTTTGTTCTTATACTCCACATATGAGTGAAATCATTTGATACTTGTCTTTTTTGCTTGGCTTATTTCACTGAGCATAATATCCTCTAGCTCCATCCATGTTGTTGCAAATGGTAGGATTTCTTTTCTTCTTATGGCTGAATAATATTCCATTGTGTATATGTACCACATCTTCTTAATCCATTCATCTACTGATGGGCACTTAGGTTGCTTCCATTTCTTGGCTATTGTAAATAGTGCTGCGATAAACACAGGGATGCATATGTCTTTTTCAAACTGGGCTGCTGCATTCTTCGGGTAAATTCCTTGGAGTGGAATTCCACGGTAAAATGGTATTTCTATTTTTAGTTTTTTGAGGAACCTCCATACTGCTTTCCACAATGGTTGAACTAATTTGCATTCCCACCAGCAGTGTAGGAGGGTTCCCTTTCCTCCACATCCTCGCCAACATTTGTTGTTGTTTGTGTTTTGGATGTTGGCCATCTTCACTGGTGTGAGGTGATATCTCATTGTGGTTTTAATCTGCATTTCTCTGATGATTAGCTATGTGGAGCATCTTTTCATGTATCTGCTGGCCATCTGAATTTCTTCTTTAGAGAAGTGTCTATTCATGTCTTCTGCCCATTTCTTAATTGGATTATTTGCTTTTTGTTTGTTAAGGTGCGTGAGTTCTTTATATATTTTGGATGTCAACCCCTTATCCTATACGTCATTTATGAATATATTCTCCCATACTGTAGGATGTCTTTGTGTTCTACTGATGGTGTCCTTTGCTGTACAGAAGCTCTTCAGCTTGATATAGTCCCACTTGTTCATTTTTGCTTTTGATTCCCTTGCCGGGGGAGATATGTTCATGAAGAAGTCGCTCATGTTTATGTCCAAGAGATTGTTGCCTATATTTTTTTCTAAGAGTTTTATGGTTTCATGACTTACATTCAGGTCTTTGATCCACCTTGAGTTTACCTTTGTGTATGGGGCTAGACAGTAGTCCAGTTTCATTCTCTTACATGTAGCTGTCCAGTTTTTCCAACACCAGCTGCTGAAGAGGCTGTCATCTCCCCATTGTATATCCAAGGCTCCTTTATCAAATATTAATTGACTGTATATGTTTGGGTTAATGTTTGGATTTTCTATTCTGTTCCACTGGTCTGTGGGTCTCTTTTTGTGCCAATACCAAATTGTCTTGATTACTGTGGCTTTGTAGTAAAGCTTGAAGTCAGGGAGCGTAATTCCCCCTGTTTTATTCCTCCTTTTCAGGATTGCTTTGGCTATTCGGGGTCTTTTGTGTTTCCATATGAATTTTAGAATTATTTGTTCCAGTTCATTGAAGAAAGCTGTTGGTAGTTTGATAGGATTGCGTTGAATCTGTAGATTGCTTTCAGTAGTATAGCCATTTTGACAATATTTATACTTCCTAGCCAAGAGCATGGAATGCATTTCCATTTGTTAGTGTCCTCTTTGATTTCTCTTAGGAGTGTCTTGTAGTTTTCAGAGTAGAGGTCTTTTGCTTCCTTCCTTAGGTTTATTCCCAGGTAGTTTATTCTTTTTGATGCAGTTGTGAATGGAACTGTTTTCCTGATTTCTCTTTCTGTTAGCTCATCGTTAGTGTATTGGAAAGCAAGAGCTTTCTGTGTGTTAATTTTGTATCCTGCAAATTTACTGAATTCAGATATTAGTTCTAGTAGTTTTGGAGTGGAGTCTTTAGGGTTTTTTATGTACAGTAACATGGCATCTGCAAATAGTGACAATTTGACTTCTTCTTTACCAATCTGGATGCCTTGTATGTCTTTGTTTTGTCTGATTCCCGTGGCAAGGACCTCCAGTACTATGTTGAATAACAGTGGAGAGAGTGGGTATACCTGTCTTGTTCCTGATCTTAGATGGAAAGCTTTTAGCTTCTCGCTGCTAAGTATGATGTTAGCTGTGGGTTTGTTATATATGGCCTTTATGATGTTGAGGTACTTGCTTTGTTGAGAGTTTTAATCATGAATGGATTCTGAATTTTGTCAAATGCTTTTTCAGCATCTATGGAAATGATCATGTGGTTTTTGTTCTTCTTTTTGTTGATGTGGTGGATGATGTTGATGGATTTTCGAATGTTGTACCATCCTTGCATCCCTGGGATGAATCCCACTTGATCATGGTGTATAATCCTCTTGAAGGATTTTTGAATTCAGTTTGCTAATATTTTGTTGAGTATTTTTGCATCTACGTTCATCAGGGATATTGGTCTGTAATTTTCTTTTTTGGTGAGGTCTTTGCCCGGTTTTGGTATTAGAGTGATGCTGGCTTCATAGAAAGAGTTTGGAAGTATTCCCTCCTCTTCTATTTTTTTGGAAAACTTTAAGGAAAATGGTTGTTATTTCTTCTCTATATGTCTGGTAGAATTCAGAGGTGAATCCATCTGGTCTGGGGGTTTTGTTTTTGGGTAGTTTTTTAATTACCAATTCAATTTCGTTGCTGGTGATTGGTCTGTTTAGTTTTTCTGTTTCTTGCTTGGTCAGTCTTGGAAGGTTGTATTTTCCTAAGAAGTTGTCCATTTGTTCTAGGTTTTGCAGCTTGTTAGCATACAGATGCTCATAATATTCTCTTATAATTCTTTGTATATCTGTGGGGTCCGTCGTTATTTTTCCTTTCTCATTTCTGATTCTGTTTATGTGTGTAGATTCTCTTTTTTGCTTAATGAGTCTGGCTAGGGGTTTATCTATTTTGTTTATTTTTTCAAAGAACCAGCTCTTGGTTTCATTGATTTTTTCTATTGTTTTATTCTTCTCAATTTTATTTATTTCTTCTCTGATCTTTATTATGTCCCTCCTTCTGGTGACTTTGGGCCTCATTTGTTCTTCTTTTTCCAATTTCAGTAATTGTGTCCTTAGACTATTAATTTGGGAATGTTCTTCCTTCTGTAAATAGGCCTGGATTGCAATATATTTTCCTCTTAGGACTGCCTTTGCTGCATCCCACAGAAGTTGTGGCTTTGTGTTCTTGTTGTCATTAGTCTCCATATAGTCTTTGATTTCTGTTTTGATTTGGCCATTAACCCATTGATTAATTAGTAGAATGTTGTTAAGTCTCCATGTATTTGTGAGCCTTTTTTATTTCTTTCTAAAATTTATTTCTAGTTTTATTCCTTTGTGATATGAGATGTTTGTTGGTAGGATTTCAGTGTTTTTGAATTTACTGAGGTTCTTTTCATGGCCTAGTATGTGGTTTATTCTGGAAAATGTTCCGTGTGCTCTTGAGAAGAATGTGTATCCTGCTGCTTTTGGGTGCAGAGATCTGTAGATGTCTTTAGGTCCATCTGTTCTAGTGTGTTGTTCAGTGCCTCTGTGTCTTTACTCATTCTCTGTCTGGTTGATCTGTCCTTTGGAGTGAGTGGTATGTTGAAGTCTCCTAAAATGAGTGCATTGCTGTCTATTTCCTCCTTCAATTCTGTTAGTATTTGTTTCACATATGCCGGTGCTCCTGTGTTGGGTGCATATATATTTATGATGGTTATATCTTCTTGTTGGACTGACCCCTTTATCATTATGTAATGTCCTTCTTTATCTCTTGCTACTTTCTTCGTTTTGAAGTCTATTTTGTCTGATACTAGTACTGCAACACCTGCTTTTTTCTCTTTGTTGTTTGCATGAAATATCTTTTTCCATCCCTTCACTTTTAGTCCATGTATATCTTTGGGTTTGAGGTGAGTCTCTTGTAAGCAGCATATAGATGGGTCTTGCTTTTTTATCCACTCTGTTACTCTGTGTCTTTTGATTGGTGCATTCAGTCCATTTACATTTAGGGTGATTATTGATAGATATGTACTTATTGCCATTGCTGGCTTTACATTCGTGGTTACCAAAGGTTCAAGGGTTGCTTCTTTACTACCTAACAATCTAACTTAACTTTCTTGTTAAGTTATTGTAAACACCGTCTGATGTTTCTTTATTTCTCTCCCTTCTTATTCTTTCTCCTCCATTCTTTATATATTAGGTGTTTTATTCTTTGCCTTAGTTAGTATTTGGATGGGCTGCTTTCTTTGCTATGATTTTATTTTCTCTGGTGACATCTTTTTGGCCTTAGGGGTGCTTCCCTCTAGAGCAGTCCATTTAAGATATCCTGTAGCCGTGGTTTATGAGAGGCAAACTCTCAACTTTCATTTGTCTGGAAATTGTTTAATCCCTCCGTCATATTTAAATGATGATCGTGCTGGATACAATATTCTTGGTTTGAGGCCCTTCTGTTTCATTATGTTAAATATATCATGCCATTCTCTTCTGGCCTGTAAGGTTTCTGTTGAGAAGTCTGATGATAGTCTGATGGGTTTTCCTTTGTAGGGGATCTTTTTTCTCTCTCTAGCTGCCTTTAATACTTTTGATCTTTGATCTTTGCCATCTTAATTATTATGTGTCTTGGTGTTGTCTTCCTTTGGTCCCTTGTGTTGGGAGATCTGTGGTCTTCCGAGGACTGCGAGACTATTTCCTTCCCCAGTGTGGGAAAGTTTGCAGCAATTATTTCTTCAAAGACACTTTCTATCCCTTTTTCTCTCTCTTCTTCCTCTTGTACTCCTATAATGCGAATATTGTTCCTTTTGGATTGGTCACACAGTTCTCTTAATATTCTTTCATTCCTAGACATCCTTTTGTCTCTCTCTGCCTCAGCTTCTCTGTATTCCTGTTCTCTGATTTCTATTCCATTAACAGCTCTTGCATCCCGTCGATGGCTTGTCTGATTTCTGCATTGTCTTTCCTCCCTTCTCTCACTTTCTCCCTCAGCTCTTGCACATTTCTCTGTAGATCGGTCAGCATGGTTATGACTTTTATTCTGAATTCTTTTTCAGGAAGACTGTGCATTTCCATCCCTTCAGGCTCCCTCTCTGAGGTTGTCTGGTTGATCTTAGTTTGGACCATATTCCTCTGTCTTTTCATGGTTTTAGAAGGGGTTGCTGGTAGTTGCCACGTTTGTCAGCTGGGCTTTTTAAGACTTTAAAAAGAAAAAAAAGAAAGAAAGAAAAAAAAAGGAAAGAAAGAAGAAAAAAAAGAAACGCCCACCGGCAGTAGATTCTATGGGTATGCTGTAGGTGGCACTGTTGCTCCACTATTCCGCAGCCATGGCCGCGCCGCTCCGCATGGCCCTTTATAGCTCTGCCGCGCGTGGTGTCTTGTCGTCATGTGTAGCTGCACGCTGTGCGCTTTCCTGTGTATTCTGGCATCTCTTTAGGAATAGTTGTATTTGCTGTATTTTCATAGATATATATAGTTTTCGGAGGAGATTTCTGTCACCCTGCTCACGCCACCATCTTCCCGGAAGTGGCCCTATAGCAGTCTTATTTAACTTACTTCATATGCTATTACAAACACAATGTAAAGATCCTTTTTTTTTCTCCTTTTTCTTCCTACTCCATTCTTTGTATGTTATGAATCATATTCTCTACTCATTGTCTATCACTTGGGTGACATCTATTTAGTCGTAGGAATACTTCCATGTGTAGGAGTCCCTCCAAAATGCCCTGTAGATATTGTTTGTGGGAGGTAAATTTTCTCAGCTTTTGCTTATCTGGAAATTGTTTTATCCCTCCTTCAAATTTAAATGATAAATCTTGACAGATAAAGTATTCTTGGTTGAGGCCCTTCTACTTCATTGCATTAAATACATCATGCCACTCCCTTCTGGTCTGTAAGGTTTGTGTTGTGAAGTCTGATGATAGCCTTTGTATGTGATCTTATTTCTCTCTGTGGCTGCTTTTAATAGTCTGTCCTTATCCTTGATCTTTGCCATTTTTATTACTGTATGTTTTGGTGTTGTCTTCCTTGGGTCCCTTATGTTGGGAGATCTGTGCACCTCCATAGCCTGAGAGACTATCTCCTTCCCCAGATTGGGGAAGTTTACAGCAATTACCTCAAAGACACTTTCTATCCCTTTTTCTCTCTCTTCTTCTTCTGGTACCCCTACAATGCGAATATTTTTCCGTTTGGATTGGTCACACAGTTCTCTCAATATTCTTTCATTCTTAGGGATCCTTTTTTCTCTCTATGCCTCAGCTTCTTTGTAATCCTCTTCTCTCGTTTCTATTTCCTTTATTCTCCTCCACTGTTTCCAGTCTGCTTTTACTACCCTCTATTGTGCTCTTCAATGATTGGATCTCCAACTGGAATTCATTCCTGAGTTCTTGAATATCTTTCTGTACCTCCATGAGCATGTTAATGATTCTTATTTTGAACTCCCTTTCAGGAAGAGTCATGAGGTCAATGTCATTTAAATCTTTCTTAGGAGTGGTATTAATAATTTTACTCTGAACCAGATTCCTTTGGCATTTCATATTTGTATATAGTGCCCTCTAGTGCCCAGAAAGTCTACTCCGTGGAGTTGCTCAGCCCTGGAGCTGAAGCATTGTCGGGGGGTCATGGGAGTGGTATTGGTGCCTGTAGGGAGGAAAGATCTGTTTCCTGCTACCCAGCTGCTATGCCTGTTTCCACTGCCTGAACCAGTGGGCTGAACACACAGGTATAAGCCTCTGTGCTTTGTGTTTGTAGTTGCTGTAGACAGATCTTCCCTCTGGCTGGCCTAATACCAGTGTAGGGTTTACTTGTTTGCGAGCCAGGTGGGGCTGGCCAGAAGAAAGGTGCAGCAGGCTGCGTATCACAGAGGGGATCATTGGAGCTGTGTAGCCATCCAGAGTGCTGGAGCACCTGATGATCGTCTAAGGAGGAAGATTTCTTTTTCCTCCTTAAATATGAGAGTCTATATGGCAAAGCTCTCAACCTGCTGGGCAGAGTGCACCCTGACAATTTTATCTACCTGTCCTCTCTCCTGAGCAGTAAGCTCTGTGCAGTCCTTGCCTCTTTAGCAGCCCTCTTGCTCAGGGCTTCCTTGTTAGGAAGTCTCTCAGACTGCCTCCCTTTCTTTTGTCCCAGAGCAGCTGTATATGGATCCCTGCTTTCCACAAGTGGCTGGAATTTCAGTCTCTCCAGGAATTCTGGCTGTCTTAGCTTTCCAACCCCGTAATCATGAGAGTATCATGCAAGCACCATGAAATGTAGGTTTATGCCCCCGGAGCAGATCTCCAGAGTTAGGTATTCAGCAGTCCCAGGCCTCTACTCCCTCCCTGCTCAGTTTCTCTTCCTCCCGCCAGTGAGCTGGGGTTGGGGAAGGGCTTGGGTCCCACAAGGCCACAGCTTTGATACGTTACCCTGTTTTATGAGGCCTGCTTTTTTCTCCAGGTGTATGCAGTCTGGTGCAGTCCTCTTTCCCATTGCTCTTTCAGGATTAGTTTTATTAATTATATTTTCATATTATATGCAGTTTTAGGAGGAAGCCTGTGTCTCACCTCTCATGCCATCTTTAACCCCCAAGTAGTTAAACTTTTATATTTTGGTTTTTCATCTCAAAACTAATTAAGGGATTTTACCTCGACTGGGATTGTGGCCTTTTTTAATAAGAAAAAATTTTTTTTACATTTCCGTAGATTGACTTAGAGCACCTTTTTTATAAGGATTAGAAAATATTCTTTCATGTGTTAAATGGATTAATCATAAGTCAGAAGCTCTTGTCTTAATTAGTTCAAGGATGGCTTACTTCACAGAAATATTGCCCAAACTGCTAATTATTCTCCCAGATATTGGCCAGTCATGAAGACCTAATCAAGTAGGAAAGGATGAACAGATCTATGAAGTATTTTATGTTTGACTGACTGAGTAAATGACTGAATGGATGAACGTTTGCTGAGCAAGGTACTTGAGATATAAATATGATGAAGTCATGGCCCCTGCTCTCAGTCTCCTAGGGGATTATCTGGTCTATGGGAAAGTAAGCCAATTACCCTACAGTGTGGTTGTTTGATAAACTGCTTGTATGCTATGAAAGTAGTGAATTGGGAAATAGAAAATAACCCTTTCTAGAGAATGAGACATTTAGTTGAATGAGGGAAGTTATTTGGGAAAGCATCTCCTAATTAGAGGAAGTACAGACACCCTTAAACAGTGTAGATCTTTGAAGTAGAAAGAGTTTATGCTCTATGTAGTGGGGAAAAGGCAGGGAATGGCAGATGAGGCCAGAGGAATAGGTACAACCTAGCATAGGAAATACTTTTTGTGCTAGGGTAAAGAACTCTATCCTAAAAGCTGTGTGGAAACATGGGAAGATTTTGTGTAGAAAAGTTTTATGATAAGATTTAATTTTGGAAAGATGGATCTGGCAGCAGTTTAGAGAAAGAATTATTAGAAAGATGTGGGGAACAGTACCATTGGCAACTAGACTATCTGTGGCACTTGTAATTAGTAGGTGAAAAGTGATGGTTTTGCATTAAGGCAGGAACAGTGTGGCAAGGAAAAGGAGAATCACATTCTGCAGTACAATCTACTTTGACTCAGCTGCAGATAGGATGTGAGAGACCCGTGGAAAAAAAGGATTGAAGATAATTGGTGGCTTTCTGATTCAGGCCACAGGTTTGGTTTAGTTTGGTTTTTAAATTGAGGCGAAATTCAGTATAACATAAACAACATAAACTTAACCATTTTCAAGTGTAATTAATACATTCACAATGTTATGTAACAACCACTTCTATTAAGTTCCAAAACATTTCATCACTCCAAAAGGAAACTCCATACCCATTAAGCAGTGATTCCTGCTTGCCCCTGCCCCGAGCCCCTGGCAACCACCAATCCGCTTTCTGTTCCTATGCATTTGCCTGTTCTGAATATTTCATACCACTGGCAGTATACAATGTATGACCTCTTTTACCTAGAATAATGATTCCCAGATTCATCCACGTTATTGCGTGAATGAGTACTTCTTTCATTTTAATAGCTGAATAATGTTGCATGTGTATATGTACCACATTTTACTTATTCATCTGTTAAAGAACATTTGAGTTGTTTCACCCTTTTGGCTGCTGTGAATAGTGCTGCTGTGAGCATATATGTGCAGGTATTTGTTTGAGCAGCTGTTCTTAGTTCTTTTGGATATACACCTAAGAGTGGAATTGCTGGGTCATATGATAATTCTATGTTTAACTTTTTGAGAAGCCACCAAACTGTTTTCCACAGTGGCTCTACCTTTTTACATTGCTGTCAGCAACGTACAAGGGTTTTAATTTCTTCATAGTCTTACCGATACTTTTTTTTCTATATTTTAAATTGTATTTATTTTAATTCTGGGATGTGAAGTGATATCTCATTGTGGTTTTGATTTGCATTTCCCGAATGACTAGCGATGTTGAGCATCTTTCATGTGCTGGTTGGCCTTCTGTTTCTCTTCTTAATGCCACTCTTAGGTACATACCCTGAAAGGTCTCTTCAATACGTACTAGATTCTTATCACATAAATGATTTGCAAATATTTTCTCCCGTTCAGTAGGCTATCTTTTCATTTTCTTGATAATGTTCTTTGATCCACAAAAATTTGAAATTTGAGGCAGTTCAGTTTACAGTTTATCTCATTTCTTATGTTCTTTGTGCTTTTGGTGTTATATTTAAAAATCCATTGCCAAATCCAGTGCCATGAAGTTTTACTCTATGTTTTGCTCTAAAGCTTTTATAATTTTAGCTTTTATTGTACATTGATTATTGGTCTATTTTGAGTTTGTATTTGGTATGAGAAGGAGCCCAACTTTATTCCTTTGCATGTGGATATCCAGTTGTACCAGCACCACTTGTTGGAGAGACTGTACATTCCCTGTTGAATGGTCTTGGTGAGTCTTTGTAAAATTAATTGGCTGTAGGTGTGTGGGTTTATTTCTGTATGTTTGTCATGTGTGATCTGTGAAGTGTCTGTTCTTTAGCTTGCTGTCAACTAGTATTTTGACAGAGATTGCCCTCGGTACTGGACCCCCCCTACCCAGTAACCCCACTCCCCAGTAACCCCACTCCCCCAGTCTTTGCAGATCGGCTGGGTTTCGGGATACTCCTTCAATGCTTAGCTAGCCTATTTATAGTCCTCCCTTAGCCTTCCCTTCCTGCTCGCACTGAGCTTAAAGATCGGCCAGAGGTGAAAGTTCGGGGTCTTCTCACATCCTGCCTTGGGCGTGCACTTTGGCTGTCTAAATTCCCCAGTATACATGGTAGCTTTTCAGTGTGCTAATTTTCCAAACAGTCTCTCTCCCAAGGCTTTCAGCATATCTTTTATGTATTTTAAACAATCTCTTGTCGCAGGAGACAGTGCTTGTTTTTTTTTTTTCCTTTCATTGTTTTTGAGGAATTCCTACTGTAGATGCTATTCCACCCTGAGAGAGTCTGAGTTACGTGAAGCAAAGGCAGGCAGGCGTCTTGTCAGTCCTTCAGGTTGTCTCCAGGTAGGTCAGAACAGACAAACACAGTTCTTTGAGAACAAGGTCTGTTCTGTTCCTATGTGGAAGCCGGGACGGGGGCCCAACGTGCGACTGCACAAGATCAAGACCATAGCTGAGGCAGGGAGGCAGGTGGGGCAAGGGAAAGTAACAATTCTGAAGAGTTTACCTGCCTTATTCATGTTTCCTCTTTCTTAATTCAGCATTTGCTTGGTTCCTGTAAACCTTTGACTGTTTTCCAGAGTTCTGGTAAAATTAATTTTGACAGTTCATTTTTTGGGGGTTATTTCTCTGGAGGGACAGGTCTTTGGGGTACTTACTCAACCATATTTACTGATGTCACTCCCATAGGTGGCTTTTTGAAAAATAAATTTGATGGGAGAAGTGAAGAGTGAGCTACAGAAAGGGATTTGGGAGTTATCGGATAGAAATAGCTACCCAAAGAAACTGGATCCCTTGAGCAGTTAGGGAAATATTATAACTCATATATATATATTTTAAGAAGCTTTTTGTCACTGATATGGGATTTTTAAAAGAAATTCATCTTATATGTAATTTATAAAACAATAAATACCTGTGACTCTACCACCCAATTAAGAAAACTAAAACATTATGCAGTAGTATCTCTGAAACTATTTTGTATTAACCCCCAGTTCCTCTAACTTACACTGAGAAGAAACCACTACTGAGATTTTTGTGGGTTTTTTGGCTTCTATTTCTGTGTTTTAAAACAAAACATACCCAGGCACAGCTTAGCTAGATATATATATATCCTTAAACAATATGTTGTTTAGTTTTGTTTTTTATAAAAATGGAATTATGTAGGGAAATTTATCTTTTACATTTTTTTATTCAATATTGTTTAGGTTGTGTATAGCTATGTGTTCATTTTCATGAATGCATAAAACTTAGATGTATGAATGTTTTTCAGTTTACCCATTTTCTTCCTGATAGACTTTTATGGTTGTTCCCAGTCTCTGCTTTGTTATTACTTTTTTACTAGCATGAACTATGCTACTGTGGACATTTTTATACATGTACACAAGACATATATATTGTTTCCACTGGAGTGGAATGGCTGAATCATGGGTGATATACATGTTCAACTTTGTTCACATTGTTTTCTACATTGATTGTTCCAGTCTGCCCTACTACCAGCAATGCATAAAAAATCCCACTGATTGTTATTTCTGCCAACATTTGTACTGACAAACTGCTTCAATTTTGCTGATACAGTGTATGTAAATGTTAGTTCATTGTGGTTTTAATTTGAGAATGAGCACTTTTTATAGGTTTATTGACCATCCATGTTACCTTGTCTATAAAATTCCTTTTCTCATTTTTTTTATTGGATTGTTTGGATTATACTTATTTGTGGATGCTCTTTATGTATTCTGGATACTAATCTTTTTTTGGCTACGTATGTTGTCATTATTGTCTACTTGTGGTATGCGTGTTCATTTTCTTTATGAAGTCCTTTGAACAGAAGTTCTTAAATTTAATGTATTCAGATTTATAAGTATATTCCTTATGCTTGGTGATCTGAGAGTTTTAAGACATTTTTTATTACCTCAAGGTCATCAAGATAGTTTCCTATAATTTCTTCTAAAGAAGAAATTAGCCACCCAGAATTATTTTTTTTAAGAATTGAAATATACTGTATAGAAAGTGCACAAGTTATAAGTTTATTACTTGATGAGTTATCACAAAATTATGGAAATGTAACCCCCCATCCAGACTTAAATAGAGCAATACTAGTATTCTGGAATCCCCTGTCAAGCTGTCTTCCAGTTACTACCCTCAGTCTTCTCCCTAAAGATACCTTTTCTATAGACTCTAACAGTGTCAGTTAGCTTTGTTCATTTTCAACTTTATATAAATAGAATTATATACTGTATATTCCTGGTTTTTCTTGTTCAGTATTGTGAGATTTATTCATCTTGCTGAATTTAATAGGAGTTTCTTTTCATTTTCACAGCTATAGTATTTCATTGTATAAGTATACCACATTCTGTCTTTCTTTTCTATTGGTAGACATTTGGGTTGTTTCCATTTGGAGACTCTGGTAAATAAAGCAGCTATGAATGTTGTACATGTCATTTGGTACACATGTGTTTGCATTTCTGATGGGTATATCCATAGGAATAAAACTGGTGGTTGGTGTGTGTATGTTCATCTTCAGTAGATATTGCCAGGTTTCCCAAATGCTTGTACTTATTTTCACACCTACCAGCTGTGTGTGAGTGTTCAGTTCCATATCCCACCCATCACTGAGACTTAAACCCACTTACCAATCTTTCTAATTTTAACCAACTTGGTAGGCATGTCATGTAAATTCATTGTGGTTTTAACTTGCATTTCCATTGTTACTAATGAGGTTGAGCATAAATAGATAGATAGACAGGCTATTTGGTTATATTCTTTTGTAAAATGTTTATTCATTTCTCTTGCCCACTCTTCTACTGGATTGTCTTTTTCTTATTGATTTTAGGACTTTTTCAAGTTTTCCTGGAATAAGCTCTTTGATGTGTTACAAATATCTCCTTTCACAGTGTGACTTACATTCTCATTCTTTTATTGGTATTTTTTAGTGAGCATAAGTTCCTAATTTTTTATTTAGTTCAACTTGTTCATCTTTTCCTTTATAGTTAATGCTTTTGTGCCCTGTTTAGAAAATCTTTGCCTATTAGCAAGGTATTCTTTTATGTTACTGTCTAGAAACTGTCTTACTTTTCACATTTAGAGCTGTAGTCCATCTGACTGGATTTTTTTGGTAGGTATGACATTGGGATCCGGAGTAATTCTTTTCCTTAATAGGGGCAGCTAATTGGCTCAGCACTAATACTTGAAAAGACCATCTTTTCTCTTCTTTGCAGTGAGCCTTTGCCATAGCTTCACATATATAAAGTCCACTTCTACATTTATTCTTTTTTTTCATGATTTTTATTGAAACAATTTTTATTGAGATACAATATAAACATGTAACATTACATCAGAATCAGATGTACAACATGATGATTCAATGAGTGTATATTGTGAAATGGTCACCACAATAAGTCTAGTTAACATCCATCACCACATAACTTCAAAAGTTCTTGTCCTGGTGATAACTTTTAAGATTTATTCTCTTAGCAACTTTCAAATACACCATACAGTATTATTAACTGTTGTCACCATACTGACATTATAATCCTAGGAATTACTTATTTTATAACTGGAAGTTCATACTATATGCCCTTCTTCATCCATTGATTCCCACCCCCTTGTCTCTGACAATTAATCTGTTCTCTGTATCTGTGAATTTGTTTTGATTTGTTTTGTTGTTGTTTTGTCTTTAGAGTGCACATGTAAGTGAGATAATATGCTATTTGTCTTTTTCTCTCAGACTTATTTTCCTTAGCATAATGCCCTCAGGCTCCATCCTTCTCAAAAATGGAATAGGTTCCTTTTTTAAAAAATTTTTTATTAAGGTATTATTGATATACACTCTTATGAAGGTTTCACATGAAAAAACAATGTGCTGACTACTTTTACCCATATTATTAAGTCCACACCCATACCCCATAGCAGTCACTGTCCATCAGTGTATTAAGACGCCACAGATTCACTGTTTGCCTTCTCTGTGCTACACTGTTTTCCCCGTGACCCCTCACACCCTGTGTACTAAAAATAATACCCCTCAATCCCCTTCTCCCTCCCTCCCAACCCACCTTCCAAGAGCCCACCTCTTTGGTAACCACTAGTCCCTTCTTGGAGTCTGTGAGTCTGCTGCCATTTTGTTCCTTCAGTTTTGCTACCTTGTTATACTCCACAAATAAGGGAGATAATTTAGCACGTGTCTTTCTCTGCCTGGCTTATTTCACTGAGCGTAATATCCTCCAGCTCCATCCATGTTGTTGCAAATGATAGGATTTGTTTCTTTCTTATGGCTGAAT
>JAQQAC010019963.1:55009438-55060776 GCA_029783875.1 Phataginus tricuspis | reverse complement strand
TTCACTGAGCATAATACCCTCTAGCTCCATCCATGTTGTTGCAAATGATAGGATTTGTTTTCTTCTTATGGCTGAATAATATTCCATTGTGTATATGTACCACATCTTCTTAATCCATTCATCTACTGATGGACACTTAGGCTGCTTCCATTTCTTGGCTATTGTAAATAGTGCTGCAATAAACATAGGGGTGCATCTGTCTTTTTGAAACTGGGCTGCTGCATTCTTAGGGTAAATTCCTAGGAGTGGAATTCCTGGGTCAAATGGTATTTCTATTTTGAGTTTTTTGAGGAACCTCCATACTGCTTTCCACAATGGTTGAAGCGTATGTGGTTTTGAATCCGAGAAGTTGTATTCTTTGGGTAAATTCCAAGGAATGGGATTCCCAGGTCAAATGGTATTTCTATTTTGAGTTTTTTGAGGAACCTCCATATTGCTTTCCACAATGGTTGAACTAGCTTACATTCCCACCAACACTGTAGGAGGGTTCTCCTTTCTCCACATCCTCACCAGCATTTGTTGTTCTTAGTCTTTTGGATGATGGCTATCCTTACTGGTGTGAGGTGATATCTCATTGTGGTTTTAATTTGCATTTCCCTGATGATTAGTGATGTGGAGCATCTTTTCATGTGGCAGTTGGTCATCTGAATTTCTTCTTTGGGGAATTGTCTCGACTATCCTCTGCCCATTTTTTAATCAAGTTATTTGCTTTTTGGATGTTCAGGTGTGTGCGTTATTTATATATTTTGAATGTTATCCCCGTCGGATATGTCATTTAAAAACATATTCTCCCATACTGTAGGATGCCTTTTGGTTCTGTTGATGGTGTCCTTTGCCATACAGAAGCTTTTTAGTTTGATGTAGTCCCATGTGTTCATTTTTGCTTTTGTTTCCCTTGCTCAAGGAGATGCGTTCAGGAAGAAGTTGCTCATGCTTATATTCAGGAGATTTTTGCCTTTGTTGTCTTCTAAGACTTTTATGGTTTCATGACTTATATTCAGTTCCTTGATCCATTTTGAGTTTACTTTTGTGTATGGGGTTAAACAATAATCCAGTTTCATTCTCTTGCATGTAGCTGTGCAGTTTTGCCAATACCAGTTGTTAAGAGGCTGTCATTTCCCCATTGTATGTCCATGACTCCTTTGTCATATATTAATTGACCATATAAGGCTGGGTTTATATCAGGGCTCTCTAGTCTGTTCCATTGGTCTATGGGTCTGTTCTTGTGCCAGTACCAAATTGTCTTGATTACTGTGGCTTTGTAGTAGAGCTTGAAGTTGGGCAGCATAATCCCCCAGCTTTATTCTTCCTTCTCAGGATTGCTTTGGCTATTTGGGGTCTTTTATGGTTCCATATGAATTTTAGAACGATTTTTCTCTAGTTCATTGAAGAATGCTGTTGGTATTTTGATAGAAATTGTAGTAAATCTGTAGATTGCTTTAGGCAGGATGGCCATTTTGACAATATTAATTCTTCCTATCCATGAGCACGGGATGTGTTTCCATTTATTGGTATCTTCTTTACTTTAATTTCTCTCATGAGTTTTCAGAGTATAGGTCTTTCACTTCCTTGGTTAGGTTTATTCCTAGGTATTTTATTCTTTTTGATGCAATTGTGAATGGAATTGTTTTCCTGATTTCTTTTTCTGCTAGTTCATTGTTAGTATATGGGAATGCCACTGATTTCTGCATATTAATTTTGTATTTTGCAACTCTGCTGAATTCAGATATTTGTTCTAGGAGATTTGGAGTGGATTCTTCTGGGTTTTTTATGTACAATATCATGTCATCTGCAAACAGGGACAGTTTGAGTTCTTCCTTGCCAATCCGGATGCCTTTTATTTCTTTGTGTTGTCTGATTGCCATGGCTAGGACCTCCAGAACTATGTTGAATAAAAGTGGGGAGAGAGGGCATCCTTGTCTTGTTCCCAATCTTAAAGGAAAAGCTTTCAGCTTCTCGCTGTTAAGTGTGATGTTGGCTGTGGGTTTGTCATATATAGCCTTTTTTATGTTGAGGTACTTGCTCTTTATACCCATTTTGTTGAGAGTTTTTATCATGAATGAATGTTCAATTTTGTCAAGTGTTTTTTCAGAATCTATGGAGATGATCATGTGGTTTTTGTCCTTCTTTTTGTTGATGTGGTGAATGATGTTGATGGATTTTCGAATGTTGTACCATCCTTGCATCCCCGGAATAAATCCTACTTGATCATGATGGATAATTGAATATTTTTGAATTCAGTTTGCTAATATTTTGTTGAGTATTTTTGCATCTATGTTCATCAGGGATATTGGTCTGTAATTTTCTTTTTTGTGGTGTCTTTGACTGGTCGTGGTATTAGAGTGATGCTGACCTCATAAAATGATTTTGTAAATATTCCCTCTTCTTCTATTCTTTGAAAAACTTTTAGGAAGATGGGTATTAGGTCTTCACTAAATGTTTGATAAAATTCAGCGGTGAAGCCATCTGTTGCAGGCATTTTGATCTTAGGTAGGTTTTTGATTACCAGTACAGTTTGGTTGCTGGTAAATTGCTCTGTTCAGATTTTCTGTTTCTTTCTGAGTCAGCCTTGGAAGGTTGTATTTTTCTAGAAAGTTGTCCATTTCTTCTAGGTTATCCAGTATGTTAGCATATAATTTTTCATAGTATTCTCTAATAATTCTTTGTATTTCTGTGGTGTCTGTCATGATTTTTCCTTTCTCATTTCTGATTCTGTTTATGTGTGTAGACTCTCTTTTTTTCTTGATAAGTCTGGCTAGGGGGTTATGTATTTTGTTTATTTTCTCGAAGAACCAGCTCCTGCTTTCATTGATTCTTTCTATTGTTTTATTATTCTCGATTTTATTTATTTATGCTCTAATCTTTATTATGTCCCTCCTTCTACTCACTTTGGGCCTCATTTGTGCTTCTTTTTCTAGTTTCATTAATTGTGAGTTAGGCTGCTCATATGGGATTATTCTTCTTTCCTGAGATGGGCCTGTATTGCAATATACTTTCCTCTTAGCACAGCCTTCGCTGCCTCCCATAGATGTTGTGGTGTTGAATTACTGTTGTAATTCATCTCCCTTTATTGCTTGATCTCTGTTTTTATTTTGTCACTGATGCATTGGTTATTTAGGAGCATGTTGTGAAGCCTCCACGTGTTTGTGGGATTTTTCATTTTCTTTGCATAATTTATTTCTAGTTTCATACCTTTGTGGTCTGAGAAACTGGTTGGTACAATTTCAATCCTTTTGAATTTACTGAGGCACTTTTTGTGGCCTAGGATATGATCTATTCTTGAAAATGTTCCATGTGCAGTTGAGAAGAATGTGTATTCTGCTGCTTTTGTGTGTAGAGTTCTGTAGATGTCTGTTAGGTCCATCTGTTCTAATGTGTTCTTCAGTGCTTCTGTCTCCTTACTTATTTTCTCTCTGGTTGATCTGTCCTTTGGAGTGAGTGGAGTGTTGAAGTCTCCTAGAATGAATGCATTGCATTTTATTTCCCCTTTTAATTCTGTTAGTATTTGTTTCACATATGTAGGTGCTCCTGTGTTGGGTGCATAGATATTTATAATGGTTGCATCTTCTTGTCGGATTGGCCCCTTTATCATTATGTAATGTCCTTTTTTGTCTCTTGTGACTTTCTTTGTTTTGAAGTCTTTTTTGCCTGATACAAGTACTGCAACACCTGCTTTTTTCTCCCTATTACTTGCATGAAATATCTTTTTCCATCCCTTCACTTTTAGTCTGTGTATGTCTTTGGGTTTAAAGTGAGTCTCTTGTAGGCAGTATATAATTGGGTCTTGTTTTTTAATACATTCAGTGCCTCTATGTCTTTTGATTGGTGCATTCAGACCATTTACATTTAGGGTGATTATCGATAGGTATGTACTTATTGCCATTGCAGGCCTTAGATTCGTGGTTACCAAAGGTTCAAGGTTAACTTCCTTACTATCTAAGTGTCTAACTTAACTCAATATGCTATTACAAACACAATCTAAAGGTTCTTTTTTTGTTCTCCTTTTTCTTCCTTCTCCATTCTTTATATATTAGGTATCATACTCTGTATTCTTTGTCTATCCCTTGATTGACTTTGGGGATAGTTGATTTAATTTTGCATTTGCTTTGTAATTAACTGTTCTACCTCCTTTACTGTGGTTTTATTACCTGTGGTGACAGCTATTAAACCTTAGGAACATTTCCATCTATAGTAGTCCCTCCAAAATACACTGTAGAGACAGTTTGTGGGAAGTAAATTCTCTCAGCTTTTGCTCATCTGGAAGTTGTTTAATCCCTCCTTCAAATTTAAATGATAATCTTGCCAGATAAAGTATTCTTAGTTGAGGATCTTCTGCTTCATTGTATTAAATACATCATGCCACTCCCTTCTGGCCTGTAAGGTTTCTGCTGAGAAGTCTGATGATAGCCTGATGGGCTCTGCTTTGTATGTGATCTTATTTCTCTCTCTGGCTGCTTTTAATAGTCTATCCTTATCCTTGATCTTTGTCAGTTTAGTTACTATGTCTTGATGTTGTCTTCCTTGGGTCCCTTGTGTTGGGAGATCTGTGCACCTCCATGGCCTTGGAGACTATCTCCTTCCCCAGATTGGAGAAGTTTACAGCAATTACCTCCTCAAAGACACTTTCTATCCCTTTTTCTCTCTCTTCTTCTTCTGGTACCCCTACAATGCGAATATTTTACGTTTGGATTGGTCACACAGTTTTCTCAATATTCTTTCCTTCTTAGAGATCCTTTTTTTTCTCTGTGCCCCAGCTTCTTTGTATTTCTCTTCTCTAATTTCTATTCCATTTATCATCTCCTCCACTGTTTCTAATCTGCTTTTAAAACTTTCCATTGTATATTTCATTTCTGATACTGTGTCCCGTAATGATTGGATCTCTGACTGGAATTCATCCCTGAGTTATTGAATATTTTTCTGCACCTCCCTGAGCATGTTAATGATTTTTATTTTGAAATCCCTTTCAGGCAGACTCATGAGGTTGATTTCATTTGAACATTTCTCAGCGGTTGTATTCATTATTTTACTTTGAACCAAGTTCCTTTGGCATTTCATATTTGTATAAGGTGCCCTCTAGTGCCCAGAAGCCCTACTCTCTGGAACTGCTCAGCCCCTGAAGCAATGTCGTGGGTCGCATGCAAGTGGTATTGGTGCCTAGGGGGAGGAAAGAGCCGTTTCCTGATTCCCGGCTGCTATGCCTGTCTCCACTGCCAGAACCAGTGGGCTGAGCACACAGGTATAAGCCTCTGTGCTTTGCATTTGTAGTTGCTGTAGATGGGACTTCCCTCTGGCTGGCCTAATGTCAGGGTGGGTTTTACTGATTTGTGAGCCAGGTGGGCCTGGCTGGGAGAAAGGCTCAGTAGGCTGCATATCACAGAGGGGGTCCTTGGAGCTGTGTAGCCAGTCAGGGAGCTGGAGCTCCTGAAGATCTTGGAAGCTCCCAGTCTGCTGGGCAGAGTGCACCTGGACAATTTTGTCCACCTGTGCTTTCTTCTGAGCAGTAGTGGAATTTCTGGATCATAGTTCTACTTTTAATTTTTGGAGGAACCTCCATCCTGTTTTCCATAGTCATTGAACCAATTTTCATTCCTACCAATGGTGCCCAAGATTCTATACATCTTCATTAGCTTTTGTTATTTTCTTGTCTATTTTATTTTAGACATTCTAGCAGGCATGGGGATATCTCATTTCAATTTGCATTTCTCTGATAATTAGTGATGTTAAGCACCTTTTGTCTTCTTGGAAAAATGTATATTAAGATCCTCTTCCCATTTTTAAATCTGCTTTTTTTTTTTTGCTGTTGAGTTGTATGAGTTCCTTTATATGCTATGAATATTAACTCCTTATCAGATGTATGATTTGCAAATATTTTCTCCTGGCCCTTTGGCTGCCTTTTCATTTTGTTGATGCTTTCCTTTGCTGTGGACAAGCTTTTTAGTTTGATATAGTCCCACTTGTTAATTTTTGCTTTTGTTGCCCATGCTTTTGGTGTGAAATCCAAAAATTTTGGATCCAAAATCAAGACCAAGACCAATGCAAGGAGCTTACCACCTATGTTTTCTTCTAGGAGTATTACGGTTTCAGGTCTTACATTCAAGTCTAATCCATTTTGAGTTAATTTTCGTGTATGATGTAAGATAATGGTCCAGTTTCCTTCTTTTGCATGTGGCTGTCCATTTTTCCCAGCACCATTTATTAAAAAGATTGTTCTTCCTCCATTGTATGTTCTTGGTTCCTTTACCATAAATTAATTGACCATATATGTTTGGGTTTATTCCATTGATCTGGGTGTCTGTTTTTATGCCAATACCATATACTATTTTGATTACTATAGCTTTCTAATGTAGTTTGAAATCAAGAAGCATGTATTTTCCAGCTTTATTCTTTTCCAAGGTTGCTTTGGCTTTGAGTCTTTACTTCCATACAAATTTTAGGGTTGGTTGTTCTAAATCTGTGAAAAATACCATTGGAATTTTTTGGTTGGGATTGCATTGATTCGATAGAGTGCTTTGCATAATATGGACATTTTAACAATATTAATTCTTCTAGTCAATGAGGATAAAGTATCTTTCCATTTATTTGTTTTTCATCAGTGTCTTATAGTTTCCAGAGTACAGGTCTTTCACCTCCTTTGTTAGATTTCTAGGTATTTTGTTCTTTTTGATGCCCTTGTAAATGGGATTGTTTTCTTAATTTTCTGATAGTTCATTATTTCTGATAGTGTATAAAATGCATCTGGTTTTTGTATATTGGTTTTGTATCTAATTTTACTGAATTTGCTGATTAGTTCTAACAGTTTTTGATCAAGTCTAGGGGTTTCTATATAAAATATCATGTCATCTGCATATAGTGACAATTTTGCTTCTTTTCCAAGTTGGATGCCTGATCTTAGAGGGAAAGCTTTTAGCTTTTCATTATTAAGTACAATGTTATCTATGGGTTTATGTTGAGGTATGTTCTCTCTATACCCACTTTGTTGACAGTTTCTACCATAAATAGATGTTGAATTTTGTCAAATACATTTTTTTTATATTTGTTGAGATTTCAAATGATTTTGATACTTCATTTTATTAGTGTGGTACATGACATTGATTTTTGGATGTTAAATCATCCTTACAGCCCTGAAATAAAACCTGCTTGATCATGGTATATGATCCTTTTAAATTTATTGTTGAATTTGGTTTGCTATTTTGCTGAGGACTTGTGCGTTTATGTTCATAAATGTACAGGGATATTGGCCTGCAGTTTTCTTTTCTTGTAGCATCCTTGTCTGGTTTTGGTATTAAGGTAATGCTGGCCTCATAAAATGAGTTTGGAAGTGTTCCCTCTTCTTCTGTTTTTTGGAAGAGTTTTGGAAGGGTTGGTATTAATTCTTCTTTAAATGTCTGGCAGAGTTCAGCTGTGAAGACATCTGGTTGTGGACTTCTTTTTGTTGGGAGGTTTTTGATTATTAATTATATCTCCTTACTAGTACTTGGTCTGTTTAGATTTTCCATTTCTTCATGATTCAGTCTTAGTAGGTTCTTTGTTTCAGTCTTAGTAGGTTCTTTGTTTCTAAGAATTTATCCACTTCTTCTAGTTTGTCCAGTTTGTTGACATATAATTATTCATAATATTCTCTTGCGATCTTTTATATTTGTTATGAGTAGTAATATCTCCTCTTTCATTTATGATTTTATTTATTTGAGTCTTCTTTCTTTTTCTTGGTGAGTCTTGCTAAAAGTTTGTCTATTTTGTTTTACTATTTCAAAAAACCAGCTCTTCGTTTCATTGATCTTTTCTTCTAATACACTGTTGTTTTGTTAAAAGTTTTGTTATCTGGGAGGGTGAGTCCTTTTACCAATTCTTTTTTATTATTATTAAAGTATCATTGATACACACTCTTACAAATGTTTCACATGAAAAAAAAATATGATTACTACCTTCACCCATATTATCATGTTCCCCCCATACCACATTGAAGTCACTGTCCATCAGTGTAGCAAGATGCCACAGAGTCACTACTTGTCTTCTCTGTGCTACCCTGTCTTCCCCATCATCCCCCCCACACCATGTGTTCCAATCATAATACCCCTCAGTCCTCTCCAACCCCTCCCCTTTGGTAACTGCTAGTCCCTTCTTGGAGTCTGTGAGTCTGCTGCTGTTTTGTTCCTTCAGTTTTGCTTTGTTGTTATACTTGACAAATAAGGGAAATCATTTTACCTTCTTATTTTTGAATATGCCTTGCCTATTATGAGATCTTTGTTCTTCCATTTAAATTTTATGGTTCTTCATAAAACTATTTTGGGATTTTGATGGAATAGCACTGAATCTACATATCAACTTAGGGGTTTATGCTACTGAGTCTCTCCTTTTATTTGGGTTTCTAATACATTTTAATAAAATTCTTTATCTTTTGTTAAATTTTAGGTGTTTTATATTTTTGTTACTTTTATAAATGGAATCTTTTTGAAAATCGTATTTTCTCCATGTTCATATGTACAGAAATACCATTAGCACCTTCTTATTGATTCTGATGTATTCTCTGTATATTTTTTGTTTTTCTATGTAGATGTATCTGAGATCAATGACAGCTTTATTTCTTCCTTTGCAATATTTGTTTTTTTCTATTGTTGAATACAAATATAATGTAAGCAAAAATTTAATTTAAAATTTTCTAGTTGTCACATTAAAAAATGTGAAGAAACAGATTGCATTAATTTTAATCATATGCCCTATTTTATTTAAACCAAATTGTCATTTCAGCATCTAATCAATATAAAAATTACTCATGAGATATTTTACATTATTTGGAGGCACTAAATTTTCAAAAGCTGGTATGCATTTCATAGTTGCTGTACATATCAACGGGACTAGCCATATTTCAAATGCTCTTGGCACATACAGCTACTGGTCACTGTACTGAACAATGTAGGATTAGAATTTCTAGTGGAGAGCTGATGCTGGGTATACTTATATTCTTAATTTTGAAACATGATTCTGACATTTCAGTACTAAGAAGGATGTGTTCTCTAGGTTTTGCTAGATATTTTTTTATGTGGCTAAAGAAATTTTATTTTTAGTTTACTAAGTTTTATTAAGAAATATATATTGAATTTTTTTCAATTTAAAAAATAATCTCGAGGTGATTTTTTCTTTTTCCTTTAATTTATTAAGATGATGAGTGAAATGTGAATATTTTCTAATGGTAAACTACTCTTGTATTGCTGGGATAAACCAACTTGGTCTGGTCATAATGACTTTTTTTTTTGGTATCGTTAGTGTATAATTACTTGAACAACATTATGGTTACTAGACCCCCTATTATCAAGTCCCCCCCACATACCCCATTACAGTCACTGTCCATCAGCATACTAAGATGCTATAGAATCATTACCTGTCTTCTCTGTAAATACTGCCTTTCCCATGTCCCCCCGCCCCCAGTACATTATGTGTGCTAATCCTAATGCCCCTTTTTCCCCCTTATCCTTCCCTTCCACCCATCCTCCCCAGTCTCTTTCCCTTTGGTAACTGTTAGTCCATTCTTGGGTTCTGTGAGTCTGCTGTTTTTTTTCATTCAGTTTTTCCTTTGTTCTTATACTCCACAGATGAGTGAAATCATTTGATATTTGTCTTTTTCTGCCTGGCTTATTTCACTGAGCATAATACCCTCTAGCTCCATCCATGTTGTTGCAAATGATAGGATTTGTTTTCTTCTTATGGCTGAATAATATTCCATTGTGTATATGTACCACATCTTTTTTATCCATTCATCTACTGATGGACACTTAGGTTGCTTCCATTTCTTGGCTATTGTAAATAGTGCTGCAATAAACATAGGGGTGCATATGTCTTTTTGAAACTGGGCTCCTACATTCTTAGGGTAAATTCCTAGGAGTGGAATTCCTGGGTCAAATGGTACTTCTATTTTTAGTTTTTTGAGGAACCTCCATACTGCTTTCCACAATGGTTGAACTAGTTTACATTCCCACCAGCAGTTTAGGAGGGTTCCCCTTTCTCCACATCCATAATGTCTTTTTAATTACTACTAAATTTATTTTATTTTTGTGTGCTTTTATGAATTCTTACACTGGTAGAAAAATGGGAATGAGAATTCTCTCAAACTGTGCTTTTCTGATTTTGTTTCCAAGGTTTTACTAGCCTCTTAAAATAAGTTGGGAGTAAAGAAATTTTATATTTATTTATATACATTCATATGTATAATCTCCAAAAAAATTTTTATGAAAGTGTGTTATTTGGCTGGTAGAACTTTACATGTAGAACCTTTTAGAACTGCTGTTTCTAAGTGCTGCCTTAAAGTTCAGAGCATTCTGTTTAAATTTTTGCTGTATATATTATATCCCCTTTTCATTCCTGATGTTGTTTATATTTGCATCCCATTTTCTTCATTAATATTTTCAGAGTTCTACCTGTTTTATTAGTCTTTTCAAGAGCCAGATTTGGCTTTGAAATTGTATGTTTTTTAAAATTTCAGTAATTCTTACGTTTATATTTATTATTTCCTTCCCTTAGCATTTTTAGGTTCATTCTAGTTTCTATTATGTCACTTAATTCGAAACTTTAGCTCATTAATTTTCAAGATTTCTTCTTTAACAGTGTAAGCACTGAAGGCTATAAAATTCCTTCCCAGTTATTTGGCAGCATTTCTTACGAGTCTGCATTTTCTTTTCATTTTAAAGGATTTTAAATTTCCATTATGATTTTTTGACCCACAGATTATTTAGAAGTGTGTTTTGAAATTATCAAATGTGGGTGTGTTTACTATTTTGTTAATGAATTATATATTAATGAATTGCATAGTGATCCACAAACTATTGATCCTGATTCTTGGAAATTTATTTAGCCTTGCTTTATGGGTTAGCACATGGACACTTTATGTAGCTGTCTGTTTTTTTCCTCTTTTCTATTGTGGGACCTATATATTCTACTTACATTCTTTTTAGTTTATACCCTTTGTATAATCAACTTAAAATCTGAGATTAATAAATATCTTTAAATCCCCCTCCTAGAAAATATACAAAAACCTTACCATATTTTAACACTAATTACACCTTTCCTATTACCCACAATTTATATATTATTGTTATCCATAATTTTAACTTCATTTTTTAAGAGTTCACAAATTTGACATTATTATTTTCTATAGGCAATGTTTGTTTAGTTTTAACTACATGTTTACCAGCTTATTTGTTTACTATTGCTTCTGATAACTCACACCTTTTTAAAAATGGATCCTTTTTATTTTTCCTACAAAACATTTTTTGGAAGTTCCTTTAGTAAGTGTTAAGTGGTGGCAAACTTTTATTTTATGTTTATCTGAAAATGTCATTATTTTATTCTAGTTCTTGAAAACTCTGGGTACTCAATTCTAGATTGGAAGTTATCTTAGTCATCTGTTCTTTGTACAATAGCAGAACATTTTTGAAATGTCTTTCTAATGAAAAAAGTAGAAGTCTAATATTTATTGTGTATGGGTTTAATAAAAACAATCTTAGTAAGAAGCCTCTTAATAACCTTATACAAGATTTGTGTTAGGTTACTGGCAGAATTTCTATACATTTAAAAATTGAAATATGACTAAAAGACTTTCCATACATATGTGTGTGGTGTCTACCCTTAGGTTTGTGGCTAAAGTCACTATTTACAGTGCCTATTACTGTTTATAGCCTTGATTTTCTTGGTTAAACTAAGCACCCATTTTTCAGAATCTCATATTTTATTAGTTCTTTTGATAAGAGGGCAGCTGTCTGCATTCCAGTCTTTTACAGTCTTATTTTTTAACTCTGATTCAAATCAGCTTAAGTGGATTTAGACTAGTATTTCACCTATTCTTTACTACTTCAGTAATATGGTAGGAGGAAGGGGATGGAGTCAGGTATTCACTAAATCTTTATGTATCACTTATGCTGTGTACTCTGCATTTCTTTTCTTTTTAGTCCTCACTACAATCTCACTTTACTTCCTTTGTATGCTGAGGAAGTTGAGTTTGAAAGCTCTTTAAGTGACTTCCCAATGTATCATAGTATTGATACTAAGAGTCAAAATACAAATGCTTATGTATTTTCTACAATTCTAGTGTCATTTAAGATATCCTTTGGTAATCAATCCTGTTTGTGCAAATCAGACAGACAGATAACTTGTAGCTTGATGTTAGATGCTTGAAAGAGCCCCCAAATAATAATACTGCTATACTGTTATTTTGTGTGACTTCAAAGGCTATGATTAGATTACTTCCAGGATTTGAGGGGTTTATCTCATGCCACAAATTTTAAATATCTTTATCATGAGTATCACTTGCACTTTTAACAGTTTCTATTACTCCCTGCCTTCTTCTATTCCCAATTCCCATCCCAGATTAATATGACAAGTAATAATAAATAGTATTTTTCCCTCTTCCAGACTAATTAAAGTGACTTATCACATACTCATAAGCCCAACATTCAGAGACATTATTTACCTCGGGGTTGCAAAACACTTATTTATAATGTGTAGAAAATGACTATTTTGGGAAGAGGGGGAGGGACTGAATTCCCTGGCTTTCAATTGGAAATGAGTATATTCTGCATACTCTTAAAGAATTTTGTAGAAGGAAATGGAAATCCATTTATTCTGCAGATACTGGAAACTTTAGTAGGATGTTTGATCATTCCCATAGTTGACTGGAAATAATTTCAAACTATCAGGCCATTCAAACCTCAAGACATTTAGGTATTATTTATTCTGAGTCACTTTTACTTGTTCTTACACTTTTTACAGTTTTTCAAACTTTGCAACACTATATTATAGTTAACAAATTTTGTAACTTTTTATTCTGTATTTAAGTAATACATTTTAAAAAAGGCCAGATGTGTGTATAAGATGCCTAGGTATTCAGCTTTTAAGCATTAGGTTAGAAATTAAATTATATGCAATCTTGCATAAGTAAAATTTTACTAAATAAGAGCCTGGTTTGTGTATATAAAAATCTTCTAGAAAGGTATGGACAGCTATGTTTTAATAAGATATGATGTGTTAGCACCATCTACTGTTGAATAAGAACAATCACTTCTTGGTTTACATTTGGGTTTTTCAACCAGTGCCATATTCTAATTCCTGCATATCACTGTGGGTATTCTCATTTAGTTGACCATTCTATAGACTCTGGGTGTCTGGGAATATTTAAATGACATCCTGAGTGTAAGTTGGCCGGTTTTTGGAAATCTTGCTTCATAATTCTTGTCAAAGTAATTGGCAAATTTCCTACCATACTCTCAGCAGTTCAGGATTTTAAAATTAAGCTGGCTGATAATGCTAGCTTCTCATACAGCATCCTTATTTAAAATATGCTAATTGATCTGCCATTATTTTGAAAAAACAGAGGATTAAAATTGGGATTTAAATTAAATGTCCCATTTGTAGTTGAAAGATTATCCATGGAAACTATCTCTTAATAATATTGCTTGTTATTTTATTAACTTATTGATTATTAATTATTAATCAATCAATCGATTAATTAATTAATTAAATGTCCAAACCTGCATGACACAGTATTGAATGTAGCAGTAATTTAGAGGAAAACCTGTGTCTCAGTAGTCCTTTTTTTCTTTGGAGTTTAATTTGTTAATGGAAAGCACATTATAAAAATAGGTTCATATACTATGCACTGAGTAAGGCTTCCTGAGTTTAAATATTGGTTTTACTACTTGTTGCCCTTGTGATCTTGAGACCATTAACCTTAACTTCTCTGAGCCTGTTTTCTTATCTGTAAATAATAATAATAGTAATACTGCCTACCTCTTAGGTTTTTGTGACTCATAAATGAAATACTCCTTCTAAAGCACTTAACATAGCTTCTGACACATAGTAAACAGTCAACAAATGTTAGTTGCTACATTATTGTCATGATTAATGTTTTATCACTGTTAATGTATTCCAAATGAATATGTTTCAATAAATATATTTTTATCTTAGTAACCAATACTTTTTTTGGAACATTTGAATAAAATACATAGCTTAAGAATGTAAATATTCAAGGTGTTTACTGTTTGTTTCTGTGCACCATTTAAAAGAGAGGGTGGTATGGTGAAGTGGAAAGAACGAGGCATTAAGCCATTGTCCCTGGTACTTAGTAGACTAACAGAACATAAGTGTTCTCTCATACAGTAACAACATACTACAAGTTTATTAACATGCACATACTTCTATAATTTTGCTTTATGTTACTCATAATAAAATACAAAGCTATTAAGCACTCTTTATATTTGAAAGTCTTAGAATTTGAGAGGGATACAAAGAAATTGTGACATCCTCAGGGAGTGTAATTGAGGAGCTGGTATATCGTGATGTGAAGGGGTTTTTTTTAATTTGAATACTGCAGTAATGGTGGGGGATGTGTGTGGTGTTAAAGGAACAACACTGAGTGTTGTTCCTGAGCATGGGAGATGGTCATAAATACACGCATGAATGGGTGGAAGTCTCTGCATTACAGTTACCACACTAACTGAATGTTCTTATCACATACTAATTTAAATTTCTGTCTATACTTATAAATAGCTTGTGCCCTCTGGGATTTTCCCTCATCAGGTGTGTCATCTCTTGTCATCTTTCATCTTTTCCTCTTGACCTGTGTGAGCCAGCAAGCTCCCAGCCACAGCCCGGTCCTCTCTTGCCTGTCCATCTGCACGGCTCTCATGCGGCTACTCCTCCTTCCTCTCTGCCCTGCCACACGACCTTCTCAAATTGTTCCTTTGCAGGTATCACCACTGCCTTGGTAGCTGTCAAGTCTCAGGCCTAAGGAACACATTTCAGTCCTGCCTCATTTGATCTCTGGCTTCTGAATTATTGCCTGTTACTTCCAAGTTCTCCTTTCGCTTCAGTGCACCATCTCTCCTAATTCTCTCTATTGACCTCCATTTTAGTCTCATTTACTGTTTTATTTTTTTCTTTTAAATGTTGGTGTTTATTTAGGTTCTATTTTTTGCCCTTCTTTTTTCTCTGTAGGTTTTCTTGCATTCCAGGGATCCTACCCATATACTGATGATTTGGTTCCTCCGATTGAGTTTTATCTGTGGAACCCAAGTTCAGCCACTGGCAGCGAAGGAGAAGAGGGCCTGGGCCTTAGCCCCTCATCATCTCCATCACCTACTGATGCACCAGAGCTTCTCTAAGTACACATGCAAACTGTGGGGAAAACCCAACCAACCAAAAAGCACAAAAACTCATGTAAAAGTAGTATGTTTGGTGTGGAAACTCAACCTCAAAGAGTGTCTCCCAATCCTTTCTCCCCTGAACTGTTTTTCTGGAAATTCTGCACCTATTCCTGTGAACATAACTACTTGCATGTCCCATTCAAACGGGGCTCTCCATTTATCTCTCCTTTGGCGCTCTGCCCCTCCTGTAATCTGCCACAGTTGACAGTCCCAAGATGTGCTCTGTCTCATAAGCCCAAACCCCTAGTCATCCTACATTCTGCTTCTCCCTTTTCTTAAATAGCCAGGCAATCCTGGGATCACTACTGTCTTAAATCTCTTTACTCTGTGATTAAATTTATTCTTTATGTTATATTATGATACTCTGTTATCTTATAATCATTTGATTAACATGTTTCTTTCACTAGAATTTTTATGTCCCAAGTACCTACCATAATTTTGGTATGGTAATAAATGCTCAACTAATAATCTCATATCTAGAAGTATATTTATCAGCAATCCCTAGTTCCCAAAGAATCGATAGCATCACCCTCTTGTCCTAAAAAGGCCAAAGCAGTATAAAATAATAGGTCGTCCGATCTTAATTCTTATAAAATGTTGTATTAATGTTAAATGAATTTTACAGTAAAGTGAAATACTTTAACATCTTTTTCTTTCACAGTTCCTCAATTTAAAAGAAAGTTTTTTATATGCCATTGATACATTTTGAACTTGTATGCTTCTAATCCCTTCATTTTTAAAAAATGAAGTCCACATTTTCTTCCTATCAGTCTTATATTATTAATCCAATTTTTCTTATTTAATAATATTTCTCAGTATTTTATTCACTGAATGCTCTCAAATGGTGTTTGATAGTTTAATTTTTGTTAAATGTGTACCTGTGCTTTCTATTTTTTGTCATCTTTTAAATAAATTGTTCTCATTATAAAGCAGTCTTTTCAGGGCCAACCTAGAGGGGTATACTTTCTCCATTTCCATCTCGAATAAGTAGCATAAGAGAGGATGGTGTGTCCTAAATTCTAAATGCTAACATTTATTTCTGTAGATTTTCCAACATAAGAGAAATATTCAAATAATCACTTAAGCTTTCAGATTCCTAATCTTAGTTTAACCTTCTAACCAAATAACCTTTTGAGATGATTATGGTTTGATGAAACTCAGGTTAAGCATTGAGGTGATGAGTTTTCTCGTATGGTGGCTCCTAGTTAATTTTTCTGTCTTGTTAGGCCAAAAGTTATCTCTTCTTGAGATTGTGTGCAGCTAGTAACAGCTTCTCCTTTCATTTGATTGCTTTTAATCTTCCTACTCCCAGGAAGCCAGATCACATGATAAAGTACAAGTCAGTAATTCTCAAACAAGATCTCAGGAACAGAGTATATTTCTTTAGTGTACCAGCTTCATGAGAGCTTTTTCAACTGTTCAGAGGTGGCCTTTAGTCTTTGAATTTCTGTACTGCATGCTGAAGGTTAGGGTTGCTGATTCTGGAGACCTAGATGCACTTCCCGTTCACTTAGGGTTCATCTAGTTCTGGTGTTTTTCCTGGAATTTTCACTGCCAGAGTCAGTCTTGTGTGGTTTATTTCATTGCATCTGCTCATACAACCATCTGGGGCAAAGCAAGAGGGCTTACTTTATTTTCTTTCAGGAATATTTGGAGGGCTTTTTTTTTTGGTGATGGAGGGCCTGGCTGAGAATCTCTATACATACAAACACACACATAATATACACACAGTACATGTGTGTGTTTGTGTTTATATATATACATAGCACATATTTATTAATCTTGCTGTTAGTTCACTGCCAGAAATCCTGCCTAGCCCTGTTTGTAAAGAATATTAGTGTCTGTATGTGCCTATAGGGTTTTCTTGCTGGGTGGTGTGCCTAGCAGGAAGGACTAGATACTGTGGTAGAAGGTGGGAAACAAACAAATCATGAGTTTCCCATAAATAGTTTGATGCTGGCTTATGTTTTGGGATGTGCTGTAAAACTACTGTCATTACTTTATTTTAATTATACAAAGAACTGGCATGCATTAAAAATGTGAAAAATATTCTAATACTTAATTATTTTACTTTTTTCAAATATTGAGCTGTCATACTTGTTCTTTGTAGAGGCAAAAAAGCATACACATTCTGGCATCAGGTGCCAGATTCCAAAGCTGACTCAAAAAATTATTCACTTATGCGTCTGAACTTGGGTATATAACTGAGTTTTTCTGATGCTTCAGTTTTCCTGCGTATAAAATGGTAAAAGAGAGTTATTAGGGGGATTACAGGAAATAATATACATATAAAGTACACAATACTGAGTTCAATAGTGGTAATATTATTCTTTTTTTTAAAAAATAAATCACATAGAATACATGATGTTCGTTGTAGCAACTTTAGAAAGCACAGGGAAAAAATCATAGAATCAAAGTGTGCAAGCATCAATTTCTTTTTTTTTTAGAGTCATCAGAGTAATGATTAGTATTGGAGGTTCTTTTGACACATCTTTTTTTTTGATGTGCTCTTTTTTTTTTTGGTATCATTAATATACACTTACATGAACAACACTGTGGTTACTAGATTCCCCCCATTATCAAGTCCCCACCACATATCCCATTACAGGCACTGGCCATCAGTGGAGTAAGATGCTATAGATTCACTACTTGCCTTCTCTGTGCTATACTGCCTTCCCCATGCCACCCCTCCTACATTATGTGTGCTGATTGTAATGCCCCCTTTTCCCACCCTTCCCACCCGTCATCCCCAGTTACTTTCCCTTTGGTAACTGTTAGTCCATTCTTGGGTTCTGTGAGTCTGCTCCTATTTTGTTCATTCAGTTTTTTCTTTGTTCTTATACTCCACAGATGAGTGAAATCATTTGATACTTGTCTTTCTCCGCCTGGCTTATTTCACTGAGCATAATACCCTCTAGCTCCATCCATGTTGTTGCAAATGGTAGTATTTGTTTTCTTCTTATGGCTGAATAATATTCCATTGTGTGTATGTACCACATCTTCTTTATCCATTCATCTGCTGATGGACACTTAGGTTGCTTCCATTTCTTGGCTATTGTAAATAGTGCTGTGATAAATTAAACATAAGGGTGCATATGTCTTTTTGAAACTGGGCTCCTGCATTCTTAGGGTAAATTCCTAGGTGTGGAATTGCTGGGTCAAATGGTATTTCTATTTTTAGTTTTTTGAGGAACCTCCATACTGCTTTCCACAAAGACTGAACTAATTTACATTCCTACCAGCAGTGTAGTAGCGTTCCCCTTTCTCCACCTCCATGCCAACATTTGTTGTTGTTTGTCTTTTGGGTGTTGGCTATCCTAATTGGTAGAGGTGATATCTCATTGTGGTTTTAATTTGCATTTCTCTGATGATTAACAACATGGAACATCTTTTCATATGCCTGTTGGCCATATGAATTTCTTCTTTGGAGAAGTGTCTGTTCAGATCCTCTGCCCATTTTTTAATTGGATTATTTGCTTTTTGTTTGTTGAGGTGTGTGAGCTCTTTGTATATTTTTTATGTCAACCCCTTAACGGTATGTCATTTATGAATATATTCTCCCATACTGTAGGATGCCTTTTTGTTCTACTGATGGTGTCCTTTGCTGTACAGAAGCTTTCTAGTTTGATATAGTCCCACTTGTTCACTTTTGCTTTTGTTTCCCTTGCCCAGGGAGATATGTTCATGAAGAAGTTGCTCATGTTTATATTCAAGAGAGTTTTGCCTATATTTTCTTTTAAGAGTTTTATGGTTTCATGACTTACATTCAGGTCTTTGATCCATTTTGAGTTTACTTTTGTGTATGGGGTTAGACAGTAATCCAGTTTCATTCTCTTACATGTAGCTGTCCAGTTTTGCCAACACCAGCTGTTAAAGAGGCTGTCATTTCACCATTGTATATCCATTGCTCCTTTATCATATATTAATTGACCATATCTGCTTGGGTTAATATCGGGACTCTCTATTCTGTTCCACTGGTCTATGGGTTCTTGTGACAGTACCAAATGTCCTGATTAATGTGGCTGTGTAGTAGAGCTTGAAGTTGGGAAACAAGATCCCCCCTGCTTTATTCTTCCTTCTCAGGATTGCTTTGGCTATTTGGGGTCTTTTGTGGTTCCATATGAATTTTAGAACTATTTGTTCCAGTTCATTGAAGAATGCTGTCAGAATTTTGATAGGGATTGCATTGAATCTGCAGATAGCTTTAGACAGGATGGCCATTTTAACAATATTAATTCTTCCTAGCCAAGAGCATGGGATGAATTTCCATTTATTAGTATCTATCCTGCAACTTTGCTGAATTCAGATATTCTAGTAGTTTTGGAGTGGATTCTTTAGGGTTTCTTATGTACAATATCATGTCATCTGCAAACAGTGACAGTTTGACTTCTTCCTTACCCATCTGGATGCCTTTTATTTCTTTGTGTTGTCTGATTGCCGTGGCTAGAACCTCCAGTACTATGTTGAATAAAAGGGGAGAGTGGACATCCTTGTCTTGTTCCCAATCTTAGAGGAAAGACTTTCAGCTTCTCACTGTTAAGTATGATGTTGGCTGTGGATTTGTCATATATGGCCTTATTATGTTGAGAGACTTGCCCTGTATACCCATTTTGTTGAGAGTTTTTATCATGAATGGATGTTCAATTTTGTCAAATGCTTTTCCGCATCTATGGAGATGATCATGTGGGTTTTGTCCTTCTTTTTGTTGATGTGGTGGATGATGTTGATGGATTTTCGAATGTTGTACCATCCTTGCATCCCTGAGATGAATCCCACTTGATCATGGTGTATGATCCTCTTGATGTATTTTTTAATTTGGTTTGCTAATATTTTGTTGAGTATTTTTGCATCTATGTTCACGAGGGATATTGGTCTGTAGTTTTCTTTTTTTTGTGGTGTCTTTGCCTGGTTTTGGTATTAGAGTGATGCTGGCTTCATAGAATGAATTTGGAAGTATTCCCTCCTCTTCTATTTTTTGGAAAACTTTAAGGAGAATGGATGTTATGTCTTCTCTAAATGTCTCATAAAATTCAGCAGAGAATCCATCTGGTCCAGGAGTTTTCTTCGTGAGTAGTTTTTTGATTACCAATTCAATTTCATTGCTGGTAATTGGTCTGTTTAGATTTTGTTTCTTCCTGGGTCAGTCTTGGAAGTTTGTAGTTTTCTAGAAAGTTGTCCATTTCTTCTAGGTTATCCAGTTTGTTAGCATATAGATTTTCATAGTATTCTCCAATAATTCTTGTATTTCTGTGGTGTCTGTCATGATTTTTCCTTTCTCATTTCTGATTCTGTTTATGTGTTTAGATTCTCTTTTTTTTCTTAATAAGTCTGGCTAGAGATTTATCTATTTTGTTTATTTTCTCAAAGAACCAGCTCTTGGTTTCATTAATTTTTTCTATTGTTTTATTCTTCTCAATTTTATTTATTTCTTCTCTGATCTTTATTAAGTCCCTCCTTCTGCTGATTTTGGGCTTCATTTGTTCTTCTTTTTCCAGTTTCAATAATTGTGAATTTAGACTATCATTTGGGATTGTTCTTCCTTCTTTAAATAGGCCTGGATTGCTATATACTTCCCTCTTAGAACTGCCTTCACTGCGTCCCACAGAAGTTGGGGTGTTGTGCTATTGTTTTCATTTGTCTCCATATATTTCTTGATCTTGTTTTAATTTGGTCATTGATCCATTAATTATTTAGGAGCATGTTGGGAAGCCTCCATGTGTTTGTGAGCCTTTTGTTTTCTTTGTACAATTTATTTCTAATTTTATACCCTTGTGATCTGAGAAGTTGGTTGGTAGAATTTCAATCTTTTTGAATTTACTGAGGCTTTTTGTGGCCTAGTATGTGGTCTATTCTGGAAAATGTTCCATGTGTACTTGAGAAGAATGTGTATCCTGCTGCTTTTGGGTGTAGAGTTCTGTAGATGTCTGTTAAGTCCATCTGTTCTGATGTGTTGTTCAGTGCCTCTGTGTCCTTACTTATTTTCTGTCTGGTTGATCTGTCCTTTAGAGTGAGTGGAGTGTTGAAATCTAGAATGAATGCATTACATTCTATTTCCCCTTTTAATTCTGTTAGTGTTTGTTTCACATATGTAGGTGTTCCTGTTTTGGGTGCATAGATATTTATAATAGTTATATCCTTTTGTTGGACTGACCCCTTTATCATTATGTAATGTCCTTCTTTGTCTCTTGTGACTTTCTTTGTTTTGAAGTCTATTTTGTCTGATACAAGTACCGCAACTCCTTTTTTCTCCCTATTAGTTGTATGAAATATCTTTTTCCATCCCTTCACTTTTAGTCTATGTATGTCTTTGGGTTTAAAGTGAGTCTCTTATAGGCAGCATATAGATGGGTCTTGTTTTTTTATCCACTCAGTGACTCTGTGTCTTTTGATTGGTGCACTCAGACCATTTACATTTAGGGTGATTATCAATAGGTATGTATTTACTGCCATTGCAGGCTTTAGATTTGTGGTTACCAAAGGTTCAAGGTTAACTTCCTTACTATCTAAGAGTCTAACTTAACTCACTTAGTATGCTATTACAAACACAATCTAAAGGTTCTTTTTTTTCTCTCTCCTTTTCTTTCTCCTCCATTCTTTATATATTAGGTATCATATTCTGTACTCTTTGTCTATCCCTTTTTATTACCTCTGATGACAACTATTTAACCTTAGAACACTTCCATATATAGTAGTCGCTCCAGAATCCACTGTAGAGATGCTTTGTGGGAGGTAAATTCACTTAACTTTTGCTTATCTGGGAATTGTTTAATCCCTCCTTCAAATTTAAATGATAATATTGCCAGATAAGTATTCTTGGTTTGAGGCCCTTCTGCTTCATTGCATTAAATATATCATGCCACTCCCTTCTGGCCTGTAAAGTTTCTGCTGAGAAGTCTGATGATAGCCTGATGGGTTTTCCTTTGTATGTGATCTTATTTCTCTCTGTGGCTGCTTTAATAGTTTGTCCTTATCCTTGATATTTGCCATTTTAATTATTATATGTCTTGGTGTTGTCCTCCTTGGGTTCCTTGTGTTGGGATATCTGTGCACCTCGATGGCCTGAGAGACTATCTCCTTCCCCAGATTGGGGAAGTTTTCATAAATTACTTCCTCAAAGACACTTTCTATCTCTCTTTCTCTCTGTTCTTCTTCGGGTACCTCTATAATAGGAATATTGTTTCATTTGGATTGGTCACACAGTTCTCTCAGTATTCTTTCATTCTTAGAGATCCTTTTTTCTCTCTGTGCCTCAGCATCTTTGTATTCCTCTTCCCTAATTTCTGTTTCATTTATTGTCTCCTCCACCATATCTAATCTTCTTTCAATACCCTCCATTGTGTTCTTCAATAATTGGATCTCCATCCTAAATTTGTTCCTGAGTTCTTGAATATTTTTCTGTACCTCCATGAGCATGTTAATGATTTTTATTTTGAAATCTCTTTTAGGAAGATTCATGAGGTTGATTTCATTTGAATCTTTCTCAAGTGTATTCATAGTTTTGCTTTGAACCAAGTTCCTTTGATGCTTCATAATTTGTCTGTGGTACCCTCTAGTCCCCAGAAGCTCTACTCTCTGGAGCTGCTCAGCCCCTGGAACAATGTTGGGGGTTGCGGGGGAGTGGTGTAGGTGCTTGCAGGGAGGAAAGAGCTGTTTACTGCTTCCCAGCTGCTATGCCTGTCTCCACTGCCAGAACCAGTATGCCGAGCACATACGTGTATGCCTCTATGCTTCGTGTTTGTAGCTGCCATAGGTGGGGCTTCCTTGTGGCTGGCCTGATGCCAGGGCAGGTTGCCGGTTTGAGAGCCTGAGCCAGGTGCAGGGTAGCCAGGAGGAAGACACAGCAGGCTGCGTATCACGGAGGGGGGCCTTGGAGCTGCGTAGCCAGCCAGGGGGATGGAACGCCTGAAGATCGTTTAAGCTCCCAACCTGCTGGGTAGAATGCCCCCAGACAATTTTGTCTATCTGTCCTTTCTCCTGAGCAGTAAGCTCTATGCTGTCCTTGCCCCATTAGCACCCCTCTCACTTTTAGGAAGTCACTCAGACTGCCCACCCAGATCAGCCAGATATGAATCCCTGTTTTCCACAAGCAGCTGGACTCTCCGACTCTCCAGGTATTCCGCCTGTCTTAGCTTTCCAACTACACTAAATCATCAGAGCACTATGCAATGTAGGTTTGTGCTCCCAGTACATATCTCCAGGGCTAGGTGTTCAGCAGTCCCAGGACTCCGCTCCCTCCCCGCTCTGTTTCTCTTTCTCCTACCAGTGAACTGGGGTGGGGGAAGGGCTTGGGCCCTGCCAGGTCACAGCTTTGATACGTTACCCTGTTTCGTGATGTCTGCTCTTTTCTCCAGGTGTATGCAGTCTGGTGCAGCCTTTTTTCCTGTTGCTCTTTCAGGATTAGTTGTATTAAATTGTATGTGGTATTAGGAGGAGGTCTCTGTCTCACCTCTCATGCCGCCATCTTTAATCCTATCCTCTTCAATATTATTCTATATATTATTTTTTATGGGGAAAACATTTGAAATGAAGTAAATTGTATTATCTTCAAATTTAGAACTTCTGTGATCTTCTGGCCTCTTTGAGAGAATGTTGTGTTTTAACTAAGCAATTTAAAAGTGGTTCACATTTTAAGTTCTGTCCTAGTTTTCACAAGGAAGCTGGTAAAATTATTTTACCTTTTACATTAGGACTTTACTTTAAAATGAGAATAATACTTGCTGTATTCCATGGTTTCCTCTTTTCTCTCTCTTAAACATATGACTGCAGGCAGTTTTTTAGGCGTACGGGTACAAGAGTGCAGAAAGCACACAGTTCCGTGTCCACTGTATGTAGAGTGTGATAAGGGAGTCAGACTGTTTTACCTTTAATCATGCATGTGATTAAATTCTAAGCAGTGGTATTTAGATCTATGAGAGCCTGTGACAGGCTGTCACCTGGTCCAAGAGTTCAAGAAAGACTCTCTTCAAGAAGGAGCTTCTGTTGAGATCCAAAGAATGATCAGCCTTGTTAACTAGGTAGGACATACATTTCAGAGACAGAAAGGAGCCGTTATTACATATAAAGACTGCGTATTAAAAAAATAATGAATTCTTATTTTTTGCAGTGATGGTATTTTCCTTTAAATATTGTCCTAGGAGAATCCGTATATGCTCTTAAAATTTTTAAATTTATCAGTAACAGTAGTCTAATCTTAATAATATACATATATTTAAGAAAATATAAAAAAATTTTAATATAAATTTTAATCACAAAATATAGATAAATCATCATAAAACTGGACTCATAATTAACTATGGTTTTAAAATTAAAGATTGACTTCAAGTATAGGACACTTATTTTTGATAATTTGAGAGTCAAATCATGTGGTTTATGAATCTTCATCACTTTTTAAAAACACCACAATATCATTTTTTGTGTATTGGCACCATTTGTTAGATAATCAACAAAAGGAGGAGAATCATTTAGTTATTCTAAGTTTATTTTATATCACAATAATTTATGTTTTTGATTTAGAACTAATCTCTGTTTTTAAATAATTCTAACTTATTTCTGTATTTATATTCTTGGAAATGAATTATACAAGTTGTAAGTTAATAGTTTCTATAACTGTTAAAGTACAAAGTTGAATAGACTGTGTAATACCTAATTTACATATTCTGTCAACAATTACATTTCAGCTTATTTTTAGAAATTCTATGTCCCTTATGACTTAAACATAAACAGTTTTGTTAGAATATTAATTTTTAATGGTTATTTAATCTGTGTTTTAGTGGTAGTTGCCTCACCTGCTAATGTTGGGCACTGGTCCCTGTTCTGAGTATTTTTTGGAGATGAGAAGAGTGTCTCACATGAGCTCACTTAGCTATCTAGTATCAACCACATGTGTTAGTTTCCATTTTCATTTTATCTTCTGGCCACCCAGAGCAGGTTCTGTCATGTTCACTGGCCAGCGCCACTTCTGGTAGATTTTGTCGGGGATCCTTCGCTTGTTCATTGCAGGGACCAGCTGGGCTAGGTCCCTGAATGAATTATAGGACTTGCTAGTGAGTCTGTCTGGCCTGAGAATTCTATCTGTGAAAAGATTTTTCATTATGGGTGTAATTTTATTTAATGGCAAGCAGGACTACTCGGATTTCATATCTCTTCAATCTGTTTCAGTATGTCATATTTTCTAACAATTTGTCCATTTAATCTATATCTTTTAAATTATGGTTATATTCCTTTTTCATTCCTGATATTGCTTATTTCTGTCTTCTCTCTTTTTTTAATCTCACTGGAGGTTTAATGGTTTATTTTTATAGGCTCTTTCACAGAACCAGTTTTTGGCTTTGTTGATCTTCTAGTAAATATTTGTTTTCTATTTTAATAGTTGATGTTATCTTTACAATTTCCTTTCTTATATTTTATTTGGGTTTATTTTGCTGGTGGTTTCCCCCAGTTTTCTTAATAAAGCCTTATCCTGCTAATCTTCAGTCTTTGTTCTAACGTTTATGATAATGTTTATGATGTACTTTTCCCCGAAGTGCTACTTTGGTTGTATTCTACAAGGTTTGATATATTGTTATTGTTCATTTTAATCTCATAATGTAAAAAAAAAGTTCCTTTGATGTTGACCCCTCTGCATTATATTTATTACAAATTTCCTTTATTTTCTACGTTTATCTTTAAAAAATCCAACTCGTACATTTACTGATTACATATATTTTCTGTTCCATAATTTATGCCATCCTGCTTTTATTTATGTCAATTCCTTTAACTTTCCTTTCGTTGATTTTATCAATCTTCCTCTACCTTTTAGAGTAGCACTGCAGACTGTCTAGGGGAAAAACAAATGAAGAACTATGTATTTCTCTGTATTTCTTGCCCCATCCCCACCTCTGCTCCAGTAGAATGGTAGGACTAGGTTAGAGCATCTTGGATACAGTCTTAGGAGTACTCTGAGGCCATTTGGGAGAGGAAGCGCTCAGGCCGCTCGTTTCCCCACTTCTCTCTGAGGCTGCTTGCTTCAGTTTTGCTTTGCTTATTCCTTGATTTTCCCTTCCTTCCCTCCCTCATTCACTCCTTTTCTCCTCCCTTACTCCCCACTCCTTCCTTTCCGATCTCCATCCCTTCTTTTCTTTAAGTCTTCTCCCTTTCATTCTTGAATCCTTACTATTTTTTACCCCCCCACATACAAACCTGTTTGAAAAGTTGGCAAAATCCCCAGTTAGGTACTTCTGACTTTTGATCAAGGAGAAATGATCAACAGAGGCCATATATTATGGACTTGTTACACTCTTAAGAAAACCTACAGGAAATCTCTGCCCTTTTAAATCCTTGAAACACAGCAAATCACCTCATTCATAGTATTTTTGTTCTCTCTGAAGCAGGGAATCATCATAAATGAATTGGGTCACTGCACCTTTAAATAGAAACTGCCTTATGAGACTGATGGAACTTTGGGACCACTTCCCCCAGCACTTGGCCCACCGAGAGTGTCAGTTGGGCCTGGATGGGAAGAGAAGCCCTAGGAAAGCAACTGTGTTGTGCATATAATGAAACTTTCTGTAGTCTAGTGATATAACTGTGAGTACTTAAATATAACTCAAATAATTGTGGGAGGAATTGCCCCTCGGTTGTCTTAAACTTCATTACCTTGAAAGGCAGTTGGCTTGTAGAAACCTAGCTTGGAGGATAAAATCAGGTTCAGTTCAGCCATTTTTGTCTTTTGGTTTTTTTTCCTAGTTAAAACACTTAAAAAGTTCTTTTTAAAACCACTTGGAGGATTATTTGGAATTATAATTATTATGAGGGAAGATTTTTTTTCAGTTATTAACTAAGATGAATTGTACTAGGCCCTGTTTTAGTTTAAGATCTTAAAAACTTTAGCTGCATAACAGCTTTTTAAATTGTTTTTAAACAGGTGAAGCCATTATGATTTACTTAAAATTGTAGATGATTTAGACTTTCACATTGGGCTTTTCTATCAGAAAATATTTATCCATACTTGAAAATGATGGCAGCTGTGCTTTAGTATGTTTGCAAAATAGAGGTCTTTAAAATGATATGTAAAGCCTTAGTTACATGATTCTTTTGAAACATTCAAAAAATTTGTGAATGCTTCTTAAAGCTGGCAAATTCTAGCTTAAAATTAAAAAATATATATGTACTCTGTTTCTAGCTGCTGTTTCTGTAACTTAACTGACTTGAATGCTGGCAAAAATGCTCATCCAATTGTATACGTCTACATAAATTTAAAAAACTTAAGAGTAATTGGTATTATTTCTTCAAATTAAGAGTTAATTATCATTTTAAAACCACTAAAATTTCAAAAGGAGTTGTTAATTGGCTTAAACTTAGAAAAAGTAATTGTAGGAATTTTACTGTTAGTTTACCATAAAGAGTTACAGATTACTTAAAGGAAGATGAGCCAAAGGATAATGACCTCTTAAGTCTTTTAAAATTAAATCTGTGGATTCATTAATGCTAACAGTTTGAAGAAAAGATATATCATACATTAGAGCTGAAATTGCAAATGGGAAATTTTCTGCTTACCATAAATGAAAAATTTTGAATATTAAAGGAGAAACAAGCTTTATGCCTAAATTAACCCTTGAAAGTGAGGACAATATTTTCATCCTTTCTTTTACAAGAAAAGAAGTTGAAGTCAAGAGAATGGTACTTAAGGAAGCATAGCTAGTCAGTCAGACTAGGTCCCAGTCTTTCGTTTCCTGAGTTTTTACTTTTTATATATATGTAATACAAAGTATGCTCAATAAAGACTTGTTGAATGAACTAACATAAATAATTTTTCATCATAAAAGCTGTACTCATTAAAGAAATATTGGAAATTTGTTTAATAAGAAATTTGAAAGAAGAAATTAGAAAAGTCTCTTTCAAGTCCATCTACACTGCACTAGATTAAGGATAAAGAAATTATAATTTATTTGTGATTATAATATATAAAATGTAATTATATGTACAGTAAGAATACACAATTTTAGTTAAAATATGTGTGTATATGTACATAATGTTTGTGTATGTATGTATATCTAACTGATACCTTATTTTGTTGGCAATTTAAAATCTGATAGTGGACTTAGTCTGAGTGAAGAAGCTTTTCCAAGAGGAATATATGTTCAATTTTAAGGACACTTAGAAAACTAAATAAAGCTATTCATTTTATCCAGAAAGCTAAAAGGGGAACTTTAAGAGATGGTGCTTGGTGAAGACAACGAAATTTAAAGCAAACAGCCTTGCAAATCTTTGTCTCTTTAATTTTATCTTGTATTTCTTTGAGTTTACTTATGGAATTTATGGGTAATACTGATATCCTTGTTTCTCCTGTAGCCATTTAAGGGATTATTTAGACATTTTAATTTATGGCAAAAAAGATTAAAAGGTTTTAAAAATACTTATTTGCATAATCATCATCCTTGATAAAACCTTTTGTTTTGTACTTTTTCTATTAGTGTCAGTCTCAACTTTTTTGTACTACGTGACTTTCTACTATAAGAATAAACACTTAGCAAAGCTGCCCGACTAAATAGGGAGATTGTTTGGAGAATGACTGTGATGGAAGGAAAGGACAAAAATAGATACCTCAAAACAAAATTAGCTGCCTTTCTTCCCAAATTACATTATATTCTCTGCATACTTGTCTTGAAAGTTTATTGTACCGTCTCTCTGCATCTTTCCTAGTAAATTTTTGAAGGGAAAGACTATGCCTTTTTATCTTTTTTGTTCTCAGCACCTGGTATACATACTAGGTTCTCAGATATATGTTGAATGGATGATTAGGGGAGAGGGGAGAGAGAAATCAGTTATGCTAATGGTTGCGAGTATCTGAGTAACTGATACCAACATGCAAGGTAAAAAGAAAAATACTGTTTTATATTAAGAAAGAGAAGGTGTGAGATAAAAGAGGTGACCAGCATTTGTTAAATCAAGGAAGTAAATTCAAATTATGCCATAGAGCAGAAAAATGCAAGTCTCTCTTTGCCGTTTCTCCTGAAAATTTTAATAATATAGAAGGAAATATAAATGCCTGCTTAGAGTCCTCATTAACAGAAACGCACACACACACGAAAGATCTGATTATCTTTTCAGAAATATCTTAAGCAGATCCATTTTTATCTATATAAATATCTATTCTATTGGTTGTGGTAGTTGGAAACTGGGAGCAGACAGCCTCTGCCATTTCCCACTCAGGGCAGGTTATTTGACCTCTAAGTTTCAATGACCTTTTTGGTAAGTTGGGATAAAAATATGGTACCTCGTCCACAAGGTTAACATGAATATTATTAAATGAGATAGATCAGGTAAGGTACATAGAACAGATTTATGGGAAGCTGTTGATATATCTTAGTTTTTCAATTGAGCAATATTCTTACATAGATAAGTTTTGATTTACACAAATAGAATTTCGTATGGTTCAACGTAATATTTCCATCATCATATTTTTCTGTAATTGGTGTTCAAGTTTTCACAGAATAAACTTCAAATCTGTTATTTGTCAAAAGAGAATTAGTTGTTATTTAATACTTTTCTAGAAAGAATTTATTGTTACAGATGGTGCTCTCAAAATGTCAATGGTCATGTATTATTTTCATCTATTTTTTAAAAGCTAACCTTTTTAATGTCAGCATGATGTTAGGAACTTAATAATTCTTTAGGTTCATTGAGAAGTCTGAACAATTTAAAAATTATAAAATATACATAGGAAAGGTACTAGTGAAATTTACCATACTTTGTTTATTCCTATTTTATAGTTTAAAGTTGATCAAGCAATGCTATATAGTGGACAATAACATTTTTGCAGTTCCATTTATTTAAAATAACGGTTATTTAGCTACCACAAAGGAAAGCATGACCCATAGTTGGTGTGACAAGTTTGAGAGTTTCAAGTGCTCACAATTACGTTTCTACATCTTACATTTGAGGAGAGAATTTAGACAAATTTGAGAGCTTCAAGTGCTCACAATTACATTTCTACATCTTACATTTGAGGAGAGAATTTAGACAAATTTGAGAGTTTCAAGTGCTCACAATTACATTTCTACATCTTACATTTGAGGAGAGAATTTAGTTTTGACCTTAGAAACAATTTCATTAAGCCAAACAATGACAATTTAACAAATTTCTATAAATCTTAATGATCATTAAGATTTTAAAATAACTTATATTACTTTGATTAATATTTTTCTAAATAAGTATATTTTTGAAAATAAAAATATGTTTTAAAGTATGAAGTGAAGTACTTTTGAACAGGTACCACAAGGTGGCAGGATTGTATTTTTGTAGATTATTTTTGCTTTGATGTACAGCAAACCATTGGTTATCTAAAATCTGTTTTCCATGTGGTTAACTGTTAAGCATTTTATATATCAGAACTTTTAAATTTTAACTTTTCTGATGGAAAAATTTCTAACCTACATTCCATGCCTTCCTGAATTCTCAAGCAGAATAATATAATTTAACCCTTATCAGTGAGCCATTTGAATACCAGTTATTAGATTGTGATTAAGATAAAGTGATAGGTAAAGTTGGTGTGGAAGAATGGGGACTGGTCCTAGCAGAGACTCTGGGTCTTGTGTTCCTAAAGCTATGTCTGACATCATTCTGCTTTTAGTATATCTTCATTTTTCTTGTTAAAGTAAAGTGAATCATGTCAAGTGCCAAACTCTGGAATGATAGAACATGATTGCTTTCTGCAACATTAAATAGCAAATGAAGGCAGACATTGCCTTCTTCCAGGGATTTTTGTAACAGGTTGTTTGGAAAAGGAAAATAAACTATGAGCCCTTAAAAATTCTTCATCAAAGGCCACTCTCATAAAGGCAGTCCCAGACCTTGATGAATAGGATTCTGTATTATGAGGAACATTAGAAACGAATGTAATTGCTTGTGGAGCAAGTTTAAGAAAATTTTTCTATGATAAGATTTGAGACTCTGAATTGTAGATAATGTGTATGAATGAGATAATACTGATTATAGAAGTTGTGTCTAGGCAGGAATGTATTTCCCTGATCTGGTCATTGGAGGGCTGTTCCAGAGCTGTTTGTGCCTTTATTGGTGATATAATAAGCATTGGGTAAAAATCTTTAGTCTCTTGAACTTCTCAGTTTGTTCATTTGTGGATGCTGTTTCTTTGTTTTTTGCCAGAGCCTCTCTCTCCCCTCCCATATTCTTCCAGGTCTAGCATTGTTTTGTCAATCTGTTAACAAAAGATTGGGCTATAGAGAGGTTTTCTTCTGAATTTGTTAACATCATTAATTATTTGCATATTCTTCTAATCTTTTAAGAGATATTATAGAATTCATTGGACCAAATTTCAGAACAAATCAATTTAACTTCATATAAGCACTAAGAAAGCAATAGTCGAGCTCTACTGATTAAGAAGAGAAGAGGGCATGGTTTCCTACAGCAACCCTGTGTTGCTCTGGCCCTCTAAATTGTTTGTCTGCCTGCCTGCCACTTTCCTGCTCTCCATAGCAATCATCATCTTATGGACGGTTTTGTTTTTTTCTTGATCTTTCATTCAGCTCTTCTGGGGTAACTGGAGAACTTAATGTAAGAGCTCCAGAGAAGCCCTGAAAAATAACTGATCAATCGGCTCCAGATGAAACAGATAGCAGACACTTGATCCTTTCTTCTCAGTTCCCCTTGGTGGTACAGCTTTTTTTTTTTAACTTAGGTAGATGAGGAACTGAAAATTTAATGACTTAAATATATGGATAAATTTCCCTAGCTTGCAGTATTAGGATGTATACATTTTTCTCCTGGCAAGGTACTATATGTTTTTAAGGAAAAATAATCTTATTCAAGATTTGCAAACTGGTTGTGTGGATTATATAAAAGATTCATGCTTCAAGAAACATCCTCCTGGTTTCCTTGGGGCAGGTTTGGTGTAACCCTACACTCTGGAACTAAATTAACTCTTAACACTCATTGAGATTACCTGAAAGATCAGATGCAAGAGCTTAACTGTGTTAAGAGCATCGTCCTACACGTTCTGTAAAAAGTTTAAGAACTACTGGCAAGCAGCTCATTTGAAGTGGTACCAAGTTTGAACATTTATTTAATTCCAAGGTAGCTAGAATCTTATTGAAAGGATCCAAAGAATTAGGCCACAATTTAAGTATTTTTTTCTCATTTTAAATGTGTATTTACATTTTAAGTTTTAAGGCATATTTAATTCTTGTTTTATGAAGGAATTTTGGATTAAGAATGCATTATAGTTGAATATTTTTAAAAAGTATTTAAATATGAGTAAGGGGCAGTTAGTTACAGACCTTGAATGCCAAACTGAATATTGTTTTTTTTTTCCTGTAAGTAGGGTTTTATCATTAAAGGTCTTGTAATTGTATGGGTGAGAGGCAAGAAAACTAAGAAATTTTTAAGAAAATTTGCCTGGAAGCAGTATACAGCGTGAACTTGCTTGATCTTGCAGGGTAGAAACTGGAGCCAGATTGACCAGTTGAGATGATAAGATCTGGGATAATAAAACAATGATCTGGAGGTCTTATGGTGTAGATCTGGGTCAGGGCGATGGCAGTAGGAGCAGAAAAATAAAAGGCAGAGATACTATCAGGGAAGAACTGATAAAGGACTTGTAGGTTGCTAAGTGAGGTTAAGAAAAAAGTGTGTTATATAAAGTTCCTATTTTTGTCAAACAGAAGTCTTAGATACAAGCCCATCTTCTACAGGAAAACTATTTCTGAACATTTAGCATACTGCAAACTCTTCATAATGAAAGGAGATAATGCTACTTGATTTAAAGCCCAATAATGGAAGACACTGTTGATTTTGAGCCTGATTTCATACAATGATATGGCTAAAAGTGACTTTTTGAAAGATCATAGTGTAGTGGTTCTCAAATACTAGCAAGCCTCAAAATCACTTGGTTTATTGGGGATGAGAAGGGTGTTTTAAAGGATGCATAATGTCATGGTTAAGCACAGGCTGTGTGTAGGCCTACAGGTTTGAAATCTGGATCTACCCTTTACCATCTGCAAGTTACTTAACTCCTGTGCCCAGTTAACTATTAGGGTTGTTATAGGAACTACATCAAATGGTACAAAGTGTTGAGATCACCTGGCACACTGTAAATGCTAAATAAATGGTAGCAGCTATTGTTATTATTAATTTATCACTTGCTGCCTCTGGAGATTCTAATTCATACCTCTGACATTGGGCTCAGGAATCTGTATTTTAAAAATATTCCTTCCTGTGACTCTGATGACCAAGTTTGAAAATTTTTGTTGCAACCTGCTTTTCTACCTCCATATAAGAGGTCTATATTTAAACCACTCTATCCATTTTTATCTATTTTGATGATCCAAAAATGACTGTATTTTTAAATGGTATGTGCTGCTATTTCAGTGTGCTAGGTCAGGGACTGCTTCTGAATAGTTTACCTAAACCCCTCCAGAAATTACTCCAAGCCTCCCCACCCCCATTCCTCCCACCTTCATCTCCCCAGTGGAATTAAGGGTCCTAGCTCTTAGGTGCCAGCCCTGTGTGCTGCCTCACCCAGCAGCCCAGATTAGCACTCTGTCTCGTTTGGCCCTCACACTCCAGCTCCGCTTATTTCTAGCCCTACCTGTGCCCTCAGAAATAGCCCTGTAAATTCTGTTGGGGAAAACAGTTACACAGTCTTATTTACTTACTAATTTGCAGACTTTTAAGAATGTATAAATAATATCAGCATTTGTTTTGTTTCTTAATTCCTCCTAAGATTATTCTCCAACCCCTTTGATTGTTGCTGGTGCCTTGCGCTGGTCTAGTGGCTCTTAGCCGTAGCTCCACAACAAAATCACCTGGGCGAGAGCTTCTGAAACCCTCCGGTGCTCAGGCTCGCACGAGACCAGTCGAATCAGATGGGCCTGAGCATCTGTGTTTGTGAAAAGCTTCCCACTTGATTCTAAGGTCTGGCCAAGGTTGAGAAGCACTGGATTCCGTCTCATCATTGTCAACCCTGCTCCCCTTCTACCTCTTCCGCCAGCCACAATCCTGTTACACAAAGGAATGCTTCAGCCATTTGATGTGAATATAGCTCTCTCAGTCTGGCAGAGTGGTTGAGGCAGATGAAGAGAAAGCTTTCTTAAGCCTGTGTTTTGTGTTTTTTTCCCCTGGTAGACTCCCCTCGTATTCCTGTCTCTGTGCTTTAGATCTTTGCAGATGCCATTTCCATATTAAGTCAAAGTCCTCTCCTAGAGTGTATAACTGTAACATTTTCCTTAATAATGCAGGCATTTCTTCTATGCCATAAAATGTATGGTTCTAAAAGCCTGCTCATTTTGCAAAATTGCATGCAAAGAATAGGACAGCTAGGAAGAAAACAAGAGTTGGGGCCAACCACTGAACACTTAGGCAGCTTTGTAACCAGGTCACTAAGAAAACAAAAAATTGGTACCAGCTCAATCTGGCTGGATGTACTCATGGTAGATATTAAAAATATACACACACAAAGTGGAGAAATGCCAGCAGTATTTTAATTAGAGTAGAGCAGCAGGTGCTAAGATAACATAGAAGAAAATGTTGCTCTGAGCTAGTGGGGCTGTGGTGAGGCTGCCTGCAAGAGGCAGCTAACCAGGCATATGCTAAAAGCTATACAAAGCCATGGCAGTGCTTGCTTTTAAGTTTTGTTAAATACAAATGAAAGGGCTCCTGCTGGTACAGCAGAAGAGCTGAGAGCTCTTTCCATTCTTACTAAAGGTTGTAATTCACTGGCTATTCTGGCTCCCCTTATGTAGGAAAAACCTCTTGAGTCAACACAACTTGTATTATACTGACATCATTTCCCCATTTACTAATCACTTACAAATTAATTTGCCTTCCAGAAATACGTTATAGTAAAAAAGACTGTCTATCAGTTTGTGATCTTTCCCTAATTTGTGACATGACTTAATTAAGGCCTCTCTTTCCCACTAGGATGTAAGTTCCATGAGGTCAGGGACTGACTTTTTTGACTCGCCATCCTTATAGGCATTTGCTGAATGAGTGAATGACTTAGGTAGAACTTCTCTAAGGAAAGTGGTAGGAACACTTAGAGACAGGGGCATTGACTATGCTTTTAAAAATGGAACAATGAAAGTGACAACCTTATGGAAAGTTTAGGAATAAGTCACCCCTTTCTTCTAGTACAATCATACTGTAATACTATAATTATTACATTGCCCTTTGAAAATATATATTCTGTTAGCTCTCTGTTGCTGTAACAAATTATTCTAAAATTTAGTAGCTTAAACAACAATAAACATTTATCATCTTACTCAGTTTCTGAGGGTCAGGAATTCAGAAGCGGCTGGATGGCTCAGGCTCAGGGTGCCTCATGAGGGTACAGTCGAGATGTCAGCCGGGCTACAGTCCTCTGAAGGCTTGACATTGCGCTGGAGGATCTACCTCCAAGGTGGCTCACTGCCAGGCTTGGCTAGTTGGCGCTGGCTGTTGGCAGTTGCCCTCTGTTTCTTGCTCTGTGGAACACTCCACAGGGCTGCATGAGGGTCTTCATGACCTGACAGCTGGCTTCTTCCAGACAGTGATCACAGAGAGATTAAGGCAGAAGCCTTGTGACTTGGTCTCAGAAGCCACACACCATAATTTGTGCAGTAATTTTCTCAGGTCAGCACTGTTTGCTGTGGGAAAAGACATCCAAGGGTGTGAAAACCAAGATGGAGATCGTTGGGGCCTTTTGAAGTCTGGCTACCGACGTGTATGCATTCGTATTTGTAGTTATCATAAGATATTTACAGTCTTTATCTTTTTGTTCACTTAACATTATGTAAGCATTTCCCATATTAAGTGGCTTAGTTTCGATTATTTTTTGGTGACTAACTCCTAGTTTCTTCTGTTTCTGAACATACATTATATACAACAGTTACACTTAATTTTCTCTAAAATTTAGCAGTTATTGAGTATCTTCTGTGTACATAGCTAAGCATTTCAAATTTGCCAGTATATGAGAATGTAAGCTACATACACACATATGAAAATCACTCAATTATGGTTATAGTAAACCGTATGGAAAATGACTGATTTTTCTCTTCTTTTTTCTTTCATGATCTGATATTGGCATTGTTCTTTGATGATTACTGTGATTGGATTGCAGGTAAGAATTCTTTTAAACTTTTTCACCTTTATTATATCTTAGGAACAAATAATATAAATTTGCAAATGTAATTTTTTTCAGTAAATACCCTTATCAAATGCCACACATATAAGGATTTAGACATTTTTTTAAAGGACATCTTGAAAGCAAGAACTAGTCTCTTCATATTAACTTTCTAATGAAATTCAATAGTTAATCTGAATTTATTCCCTTTGACCCATCTCTGAGTTCAAGTGCATAGTGTTTTACACATGGGCTGTTTTAGCCATCTTAACTTTTAATTCAGAGTCAAGAATACAACCAGTCATTGAACTGAAGTTTAGCTAGAGCTATTGTGTCTATAATTCTGGATAGACTGAAAATTACTACAGGTATGTGAGAAGTTTGTGAATATGTCAAATGAGTTGAATTTGATTTATGGATGTTAGGTTATTACCACACTTTAAAGAAATTTCCATGGACTTTTAAACTCAAATTCCATACTTTTAGGAAGTCACATGTAGTTTTTGATATCCATTTATAATTTTTTTCCTTATGCCTTTACACAAATACTGATAACTATTTTTGTTACTTTGTCAAGTAAAATTGATCCTTTTGATCAAACACTTCAGAAACTTATGTGCAATATGTCCTTATATGATCAAATTTATCATTTCAAAATTAGGATGGGAGGAAGGACTTAAATTATTAAGTGAATCCCTTTCATTGAAAAGAGTGGCATGATTTAAATTATTTTTTTAATTTCTCAAACTCTTAAAGTATAACATGCATCTACAATCTTTTAATAATTATGCATTAACTTGCTTTTAGTACATATTTTATATATAAGTTTTACTTTTCACAGATAAGTAAACATAGTTTTTAAATAATTCCAGACACATTCACCATCTTAAAGGACCTGGCGTTATATTGTGTTACTTTCTTTCCCTGTTATTTATACTGTTGTACTCAGCTTTTTAAGCTATTTTTTGTCCTTTTAGGGCTTTCTCTAAATTCTTTATATCCTCTTTTTTGATGTGGAAATATATAACAAGTACTTTAAAGCACCCAGATAAATACTGTAAGTTGAGTAACTTGCAATATATAATAGTAGACTTTTAAATTCTATTTATGTATCTTTATATTGTTTAAGATTTGTTTTTATTTGGATTTTTATGCTGGACTTGTGTTCTTTGCATTTGCAGGCTTGGGAATGATTTGTTGGAATAGATGACCCAGCCAACGAAAAGTAGTATGGGTCAGAGTAGATCTTGAGCATTTGCTCTAAGGTGATCACAGAGGAGTCAGGGTGATCACAGAGGAGTCAGGCTTCCTAGAAACGCATCATTACTACTTCCTTTTGTTGTGCAGAGTTTGCTCTTATTTCCCATAAAAGATTAAATGAGGCCACTTTGATGTAGAGTTAACAGCCATATTTACTACTACACAATACCTTTCTTAAAATGTTTCTATGCAAAATAGATGCTTGATGTCATATAACTTGAATGGAACAAGGAGCGTGGTTAGATGACAGTGATGTTTTTGTGATTTTGCTGACATAACAATCAGATATGTGTATATGGGCAGTCCAAGAGTTACCAGCCTGATTATTCTTACTGTGTAATGGTTTCTATGTAATAATATACTGATTTATTATAGGGATGGGATCATTTGAAATGATTATATTTTGAAGACCTTTCTTTAAAAATCACTCCCTAATCCCCTTAAAAGGTTAAGACCCTTGAACAGAACTTCTTCGTAGAGTCTGCTTTTGTCCTCCTTCCACTCAGCCTCCGTGCTGTATCCAGAATTACCTTTCTAGAACCCAGAACGCTCACCTGAAGTAAGCCCTTTCCTAGCTGCTTCCATTTCCTAGAGGTAGGGTTGATATTTAGTTGGCTTTCACTAGTTAAATTAAACTGGCTGTTTATAGGTAGTATCTATTCTGATTGGCTGGGGCTCATGTGTTGTAAATTTCAGGTTCATTAGCAGTGTTTTTAAGATTTGGGGGAATTGAAAGATCTCTGAAGAACTCTGTCTCCATTTCCCACCATTCTGTGATCATCTCAGATGTCCCTACTTTTTGGGCATCCTCCACAAAGGTGCTTTTCCTTCCTACCTGTTTTGGACATGCTCTTCATTTTCCTTGAAATGCTCTTCTCTTTCTCTGGTCTAAATAATGATCATAAGATTATTCTTAAAGATTTAATTTAGGAGAAAAAATCCTTTGTGAAACCTTTCCTGATCACCCAACACCTATAATACTCCCCTCAACAATGTTTACTTGGTTATCTCCCCCCTTGGCACCTGCCATACCTAAGCTATCGTACTTATTACTTTGCCCTGTAATTATTGCTTGCAAATCTACCACTCCTCCTGGTCTATGGACCTCTCACACTGCTTAGTACAGGTAACCACTAAAGTAACTTAACTGCAATGGAAAGCAAATTAATTTTGTTGTTCTCAGTTGACTCATCTGTATATGTGATGATAAGAGAGGTGATTTGACTATTAACGGGATATTATGTAGAGACTTAGTACATTGCCTGGTGCATAGTTGGTCAATGACTATTCTGTTTTCCTAGTTAAATTTGGTTTAAAAGTTTTGTTTTGCCTTTATTTTTCTCTTTGAACTTTAATTTGTAATCACTAGCAGTTTTTCAAAACAAAATGAAAAAAATAGCTGTAGACTCATAGACACTGAGAAGTGACTTGTGGTTACCATCGGGTGGGTGGGTGGGGAAGGTGAGGGAGATAAAGGGGCACAAAAATGCTCAATCAAAATATAAGTTGGTCATGGGGATTTCCTATGTTGACAGATGGTACCTGTCAACTTAGTGTGGGTAACAGGTGAACCACTGTGTTGTATACTTGAAACCAATATACGTTTGTATATCCATGGTACTTGAATAAAAAAAAGAATATAAAAACAAGTTTTAAAAAAAGGCAGTTTTTATCTGAAAACATCTCTCTCTTCTAGTGCACTGTGATAAAACTGAATGATAAGTTATATCATCCCTGCTTCTAAAAAAACATGGCTTGCAAGATTTTACCAGCTTTTTAGAGGAAGGGCTGTTTCCCTTTTCAAATATTTGTGGAAGGGAGTTAGGGTGGGAAAGAAAGAATGTCTCCCCTTCCTTTCTGGGCATAAGGTCGCCTGATTTCCTTCTGGAGCCATAGACGTGACAAAAGCACGGGGAGAGAAGATGGAAGCTGACAGGGAGTTTCCCCCTTGGCTTCTCCTGGAGGAGAGACTAAGGTGGCAGAGCTTGCCTGTATGAGGGGGGCCACAGGGATTGTCACATAGTTTGGGACATCGAATAAATAGGCGACGAAGGAAAGGGGATTCTATTTAAACTTCTAAAACAAAAATATTAAGAATCACTTTCTGAACTAATTCATCATCTCACAGGGATTAAACCCGTGCTGCCCACCATTTACCAAAACAGTGAAAATCTTGATTAGTTCTTGGAATGATTATTAATGAATTGGTCCTTAGGATGATTATTACGTATTAGGGAAAAGTACAGCAAATTGTATAAGGTGATTCTTACAGTTGAAAAAAATTCTTTTGGATATAATTTTTAATATTGTTTATATTAGGCCATTTTCAAGAAACTTTCTGTTTAAAAAGTGGAGAAATTATTAATCTTTTATTAACCCCAGTCACGACTGAAGCCTAGTAGTTCAGAGCCCAAGATCATAATCTTAATTGTTCACCTTATTGCTGTGGAAAATGCCAGGTTCTTTCCTTTTGTATCTCCCCATTTTGCATACAAAGAAATTATTTTTGGAAATTTGAATTAAAGTCTAACTTCAAAGCTCAAAATATGACCATTACTCTTTAAAGCTGCATTAGAAAGCCAATTCTGATCAGGGAGTAAATAGACTTTGCGTTTTACAATTATAAATCTGGACTCACATGACTGAAATAACATCTTTTATTTAAACAGATTCTTTTAAGGATTGTTTGAAAGTGATACCTTTATTGGAATTAAAAAGGATAAGTCAGGGTAATTTTGGCTTACCTTTTAGGCTATATAGAATCATGCTATTAAGAGAATGTGGAGAATTTTTGCTGACATCAGAATCTTAGTGAGAAACATTAGGAGGGTCAAAGTTGATAGATAATGACTCAGAAATAACCCAAACCTTCACTGATCCATTTAGATAAATAAGTAGATCTGAGAACTTTTTCTATTTTGATACAAGGAGGCTTCGAAATCTTTGGAAACTTAAGTTTTCTAAGTCTTTCCAATAATATAAAACAGTATCAGTAGACTGAGATCAAATGCATTAATTTATAATAGATACATATTTCATCAAAATTGAAGATTTGGTCCGATATTCTTCAATTAATTATTCTATATAAAAAAAGTATATCTAATACCCATAGTTCAGAAACACCAAGCAGTGCATACAAAAGAAAAGCTTTTAAGTATTGAGGTGGAAGTAGGGAGTTTTAAGTCCCTTCTTCAGTTAACATCTGTATCATTGCTGGAATTCTTTTGCAGTTTTCTCATCTGCATTCTCTGCTTTGACTGACAGCTGAAGGCTTTGGAATTATAGAAATGTTTGAAACTACGCAAATAGCCACTAGCAGCATTCAAAGAAGCAACTTATTACGGGTCTTGGTGATTTCCTTTAAGATCTTCATAGAGAGATAGTGCTTTCCCTTTAATCTTGAGAAAGATTGTTCCTGGTTTTTTGTTGTTGTTGTTGTTGTTATTTGTTCTTGAGTCCGTATCCTCAACAATCTTTCAATTTCTTTATCTTTAGAGACTGTTCTTATTGACTTAAGAACTTGAAGTTGCTCCAGCCATAGATGTTTCTTTTATTTTCTGTTTCTGCATCATCTTTGATGGTCCTCAGTGTGGATTGCCTTATGCCTCTTGCTCTGGAGATAGCACTTCGTCTCATTTCTTTCAAACACCCTATTTCCACCTTATCCTCAATACTTAAAAGCTATTCTTTTGTATGCATTGCTTGGTTTTTTGAACCCAGATAATTAGATATGTTTGGGATGTTGAAAGAGTGCTTTTTTATATGGAAAAGTTAATGTTTGCAAAATAATAGCAGAATATAATCTGGAGATAACAAATGTGGTGAACTGACATCGCTGGTGTATGTGTTTCTGTTTTTCTAGGTGGCTGGGTTCAGCTGGGGGCAGTTTCCTAACTTCCTAACCTAGTATTTCTTGAAGACATAAGCATAAGCAAAATGTGAAATGTGCATAATGCTCAAACTATGTTGGAGCAAATTTGCATTTTCCAGACAAGCTTTATAATAGAACAGATTGTGCTTGATAGTCTCTTTTAATTTAAAAAGCATGATCTAGGAAATTTTCTTGAATTATTTTATGATTCTTTCCTCCCCACCATGTTCTTTGTTCTGCTTCTGAAACTAAAATCATTCAGATGTTAGCTCTTCTAAACTGCTTTTTCTTTTCCTTCATATTTTTCTCTCTTTGGCCTTTTGTTAGTTCTGAGATATTTCTTCAGTTTCACTATTCCATTCATTTTAGTGAATTTTCACCTGTGATCTCATAATACCAATATTTCAATTTCCGAGAGCTCTTCCTGGTGTTCTGGTGGTGTTCTCCTCTTCCCCCTCCTACTATTATTTTGAAGTTTCTTCATTTCCCTGCACTGTCTGTTTCCTCAGTTTCCTTTTTTCTAAGCGTTGGTTATGTTAGAGGATGGTCAGCCTTTGCTCGGTTATTCACCTGTGAAAGACGGGTAGGAATAAGGGTCTGTTTTATTCAAGCTCTGACCTCACCTGCACTGTGAACTTTGAGAAGCATGTGGTTTATATGTATTCAATGCATACTGACTATCCTCTTGGACTTTCTTTAATGCTTGCTTAAGTTTCAGCTTGATGAATTAACATCATTTTTCCAGTCCCCCAAATTGTTGAAATTGATTTCTGACCTCTTTACTCTACCCTTGTATGTTTAAAAGTGGTTTTAGTATCTCTTTAGTGGTTTGTAGGTAGAAGAGTTAAATGAGTGTGTTCTGTCCACCATATTTACTCAGATGTAACTCTAAGCAGCTTTGTAGTAGAAGAAAATAAATCCCCTGTGAGTTTCTCCTGGCTTTATGAAACTGTTCAAACCAAGCCTCAGAAAAGAGCTACCACTGGTTATCGAGTTCTTCTTTTGATTGAAGTATAGTTGATATACAGTCTCATATTGGTTTTAAGTATACAACATAGTGGTTCAGCAGTTACCCATATTATTAAATTCTCACCCCCACTAGTGCAGTTACTATCTGTCAACATAGGAAGATGTTACAGAATCATTGACTATATTCTCCATGCTGAACTACTCTCCCTATGACCAACTTATATTGTGCTTGTGAAATACCGTGCCCCTTTCACCCACCCCACCATCTGCCCCAGCCCCTCCCCCTTAGTAACCACTAGTCCCTTCTTGGTGTTTGACTCCACCTCTATTTCGTTCATTTTGTTCTGTTTTGTTGTTATAGTCCTCAAATAAGTGAAAACATATGGTATTTGTCTTTTTCCACCTAGGATATTTCACTGAGCATAATACCCTCCAGGTCCATCCATGTTGTTGCAAATGGTAGGATTTCTTTTCTTTTTATGGATGAATAATATTCCATTGTGTATATGTACCACCTCTTCTTTATCCATTCATCTATTGATGGACACTTAGGTTGATTCCATATCTTGGCTATTGTAAATAGTGCAGCAATAAACATAGGGGTGCATATGTCTTTTTGAATCTTGTTTTCTTCTGGTAAATATCTAGGAGGAAAATTACTAGGTCAAATGATATTTCTATTTTTAGTTTTTTGAGGACCCTCCATATTGCTTTCCACAACTATTGAACCAATTTACATTCACACAAACAGTGTAGGAGGATTCCCCGTTCTCCACATCCTCTCTAGCACTTTTGTTTCTTGTCCTTTGGATGTTGGTCATCCTAACTGGTGTGAGGTCATACCTCATTGTGGCTTTAATTTGCATTTCCCTTATGATTAGCGATGTGGAGCATCTTTTCATCTGCCTGGTGGCCATCTGAATTTGTCCTTTGGAGAAGTGTCTGTTCAGATCATCTGCCCATTTTTTAATCGGGTTATTTGTTTTTTGGGTGTTGAGGTGTGTGAGTTCTTTATATATTTTGGATGTTAACCCCTTATCGGATAAGCTGTTTACAAATATATTCTCCCATACTGTAGAATGCCTTTTTGTTCTACTGATGGTGTCCTTTGCTGTATAGAAGCTTTGTAGTTTGATGTAATCCCACTTGTTAATTTTTTATTTTGTTTTCCTTGCACAAGGAGATGTGTTCAGGAAAAAGTTGCTCATATTTATATGCAAGATTTTTGCCTATTTTTCTTCTATGAGTTTTATGGTTTCATGAATTACATTCAGGACTTCGATCCATTACACGTTTACTTTTGTATATAGAGTTAGACAATAATCCAGTTTCATTCTCTTACATGTAGCTGTCCAGTTTGCCAACACCAGTTGTTGAATACCCCCAGCTTTGTTCTTCCTTCTGAGGATTGCTTTGGCTGTTTGGGGTCTTTTGTGGTTCCATATGAATTTTAGAACTATTTGTTCTAGTTCATTGAAGAATGCTGTTAGTATTTTGATAGGGATTCATTGAATCTGTAGATTGCTTTAGGCAGGATGGCTATTTTGACAATATTAATTCTTCCTATTCATGAGCATGTGATGTATTTCCATTTATTGGTGTCTTCTCTAATTTCCCTCATGTTTTGTAGTTTTTGGGGTATAGGTCTTTCACCTCCTTGTTTAGGTTTATTTCTAGGTATTTTATTCTTTTTGATGCTATTGTAAATGGAGTTGTCACTATATAGGAATGCAACATATTTCTGTGTATTAATTTTGGATCCTGCAACTTTGCTGAATTCAGTTATTAGTTCTAGTAGTTTTTTGGTGGAGTCTTTAGAGTTTTCTATGTATAATATCACGTCTTCTGCAAACAGTGACAATTTAACTTTTTCCTTACCAATCTGGATGCCTTTTATTTCTTTGTGTTGTCTGATTGCCATGGCTAGGACCTCCAGTACTGTGTTGAATAGAAGTGGGGAGAATGGGCATCCTTGTCTTGTTCCCGATCTTAAAGAAAAAGCTTTCAGCTTCTCGCTATGAAGTATAATGTTGGCTGTGGGTTTGTCATATATGGCCTTTATTATGTTGAGGTACTTGCCCATTTTTTTGAGAGTTTTTATCATGAATGGATGTTGAATTTCGTCAAATGCTTTTTTAGCATCTATGGAGATGATCATGTGGGTTTTGTCCTTTTTTTGTTGATGTGGTGTATGATATTGATTGATTTTCAAATACTGTACCATCCTTGCATCCCTGGAATAAATCCCATTTGGTCATGATGGATGATCTTTTTGATTTATTTTTGAATTCGGTTTGCTAATATTTTGTTGAAGATTTTGCATCTATGTTTATCAGGAATATTAGTCTATAATTTTCTTTTTTGTGGTGGCTTTGCCTGGTTTTGGTATTAGAGTGACACTGGCCTCATAGAATGAGTTTGGAAGTATTCCCTCCTCTTCTACTTTTTGGAATACTTTAAGGAGGATGGGTATTAGGTCTTCTTTAAGTGTTTGATAAAATTCAGCTGTGAAGCCATCTGGGTCAGGAGTTTTATTCTTAGGTAGTTTTTTAATTACCAGTTCGATTTCATTGCTGGTAATTGGTCTGTTCAGATTTTCTGTTTTTTCTTGGGTCAGTGTTAGAAGGTTGTATTTTTCTAGAAAGTTGTCCATTTCTTCAAGCTTACCCAATTTGTTAGCATTTAATTTTTCATAGTACTCTCTAATAATTCTTTGTATTTCCATGGTCTCCGTGGTGATTTTTCATTCTTGATAAGTCTGGTGAGGGGTTTATCTATTGTGTTTATTTTCTTAAAGAACCAGCTCCTGGTTTCATTGATTCTTTCTATTGTTTTATTCTTCTCAATTTTATTTATTTCTTCTCTGGTCTTTTTATGTCCCTCCTTCTACTGACTTTGGGCCTCATTTGTTCTTCTTTTTCTAGTTTCATTAATTGTGAGTTTAGACTGTTCATTGGGGTTGTTCTTCTTTCTTGAGGTAGGCCTGTATTGCTATATACTTTCCTCTTAGAGCTGCTTTTGCTGCACCCTACAGGTTTTGGGCTGTTGAGTTGTTTTCATTTGTTTCCATATAGTGCTTGATCTCTCTTTCTATTTGGTCATTGATCCATTGATTATTTAGGAGCATGTTGTGAAGCCTCCATGTGTTTGTGGGCTTTTTTGTTTTCTTTGTATAATTTATTTCTAGTTTCATACCTTTGTGGTCTGAGAAACTGGTTGGCACAATTTCAATCTTTTAAAATTTTCTGAGGCTCTTTTTGTGGCCTAGTATATGATCTATTCTTGAAAATGTTCCATGTGCACTTGAGAAGAATGTGTATCCTGCTGCTCTTGGGTGGAGTGTTCTGTAGATGTCCGTTAGGTCCATCTGTTCAAATGTATTGTTCAGTGCCTCTGCCTCCTTACTTTTTTCTGTTTAGTTGGTCTGTCTTTTCATGTGAGTGGTGTGTTGAAGTCTCCTAAAATGAATGTGTTGCATTCTATTTCCCCCTTTAATTCTGTTAGTATTTGTTTCGTGTATTTAGATGCTCCTGTTTTGGGTGCATAGATAGTTATCGTGGTTATATCCTCTTGTTGGACTGATCCCTTTAACATTATTTAGTGTCCTCTTTGTCTCTTGTTACTTTCTTTGTTTTGAAATCTATTTTGTCTGATACAAGTATTGCTACTCCTGCTTTTTTCTCCCTATTATTTGCATGAAATACCTTTTTCCTTCCCTTCACTTTTAATTTGTGTATATCTTTGGGTTTGAAATGGGTCTCTTGTAAGCAGCATATAGATGGGTCTTGTTTTTTATCCATTCTTCACCTCTGTGTCTTTTGATTGGTACATTCAGTCCATTTACATTTGGGGTGATTATTGATAAATATGTACTTACTGCCATTGTAGGCTTTAGATTTGTGGTTACAAAAGGTTCAAGGATAGCTTCCTTACTATCTAACAGTTTATCTTAAATTGCGTATAACTGAATTTCAAACACAATCTAAAGGTTCTTTTTTTTTCTTCCCTTCTTCCTCCTCCAATCTTTATATATTAGGTGTCGTATTCTATACTCTTTGTGTATACTTGTCTAACTTTGTGTGAGTAGTTGATTTAATTTAGTATTTGTTTTGTAACTAATTGATCTACTACCTTTACTGTGGGTTTGTTTTCCCTGGTGATAGGTATTTAGCCTTAGGAGCATTTCCATCTAGAGCAGTCTCTTTAAGAGATCTTGCAGAAATGGTTTGGTGGTGGTGGATTCCCTCAACTTCTGCTTCTCTGGAAATGTTTAATCTCTGTTTCAAATTTAAATGATAATCTTGCCCAGTAGAGTACTCTTGGTTTGAGGCCCTTCTGTTTCATTGCATTAAATATATCATGCCCCTCCCTTCTGGTCTGTAAGGTTTCTGTTGAAAAGTCTGCTGATAGTCTGATGGGGTTTCCTTTATGAGTGATCTTTTTTCTCTCTCTGGGTGCTTTCAATACTCTCTCCTTGTCTTGATCTTTGCCATTTTAATTTTTATATGTCTTGGTGTAGTCTTCCTAGGGTCCCTTGTGTTGGGAGATCTCTGCACCTCCATGACCTGAGTGACTATTTCCTTCTCCAGTTTGAGGAAGTTTTCAACAATTATTTCCTCAAAGAAGTTTTCTATTCCTTTTTCTCTCTCTTCTTCTGGTACCTCTATAATGCAAATATTGTTCCATTTGGATTGGTCACACAGCTCTTATTACTCTTCATTCTTAGAGATCCTTTTTCTCTCTGTTCCTCAGCTTCTTTGTTTTCCTGTTCTCTATTTCATTTACTGTCTCTTCTACCCTCATCTAATCTACTTTTAAATCCCTCTATTGTATGTTTCATTTCAGATATTGTATTTTTCAAAATTTCTATCTCTTTGTTGAAGCCCTGATATCTTGAATATTTTTCTGTAGCTCTGTGAGCATAATTATGACTTATATTTTGAAATCTTTATCAAGAAGATTCATCATTTCAGTTTCACTAAGTCCTCTTTCTGGCATTTTGTCTTGAATTTTTGTTTGGGACAAATTCCTCTGTCCCTTTATTTTTTTTTAGTGTTTCTTATGGGATAATAGATTTATGTAGGAGGTGCCCTGTAGTGCCCAGAAGCTCAATTTCCTTTGCAGGAGCCCCAGCTGTGGCATGCAGTGGGTGTGTGGCAGCTGTCTGCCTTGCTCCTGGTGTTCTGATTTCAGGTGGGCTATGTGGGCCATCAGTTGATCCGCGGGAGTGGGAAGAATACTCTCTGGAGCTGCTGTGGGTGGAGCTGCCTTCCCTCCAGCCCGCCACAATGGTGAGGGCACAGGTGAGCAGGACCAGGGCCTGTCGGGAGGAAAGAGTTCCTGGGGCCGGCCTGCACACATGCGCCAGGCTTCACGGCTAGAGCTGCCCGATGCCTGCCCTGCTGCAATGGCAGGAGCGCTGGCAAACAGGACCGGCACCTGCTGGGAGAAAAGACCTTCCAGGGCTAGCTCTTGTGCTCAGCTCCCCAGCTGGCCCAAAACAGGGCTGAGCAGGCTGGGGTTCTCCCACTGCCTATTTGGGAGTAAAGGTTGATTTTACTGCTGTCAGGCAGCCCATGTAGCACTGTGAGGAGTCTCCAGGTTGTGTTGCCAGTGAGGGAGATGGAGTGTCTGAAGCTCCTGAGGGCTTCCAACCTTTTGGACTGAGGGCGGGCTGGGGAAGTATTGGGAACAGAGAGCGCTGTGCAATCCTTGCCCCTCTGACACCCCTCTCACTGCTGAGAAGTCTTTCAAACTGCTCTCTCTACTTTCTTGTGTGGCCGGTAGAGTGTGCCTGTTCTCCACAGGTGGCTGGGATCTCAGCTTCCCCAAGTGTTCCCTCCATCTCTGTTATCTAGCCCCACCAATTACCAGGGCACCATTCAACATGGGCTCATGTTCCCAGAGCAGATCTCCATGGCCAGGTGTTCAGAGTCCTGGGTTTCTGCTCCCTCCCTGCTCTATTCCTCTTCCTCCTGTCTGTGGGCCGGGGTTAGGGGATGGCTTGGGCCTTGCCAGGTTGTGCCTTTTTCACTCTACCCTTTTCTCTAGGGTCTTCTCTTTTTCCCCAGACATAGGTGTAGGTTCTGCAGTCTTCAGGTTAATTTCAGGCCTAGTTGTATTTGCTGTATTTTCATGTTCTATATAATATTGGGAGGTTTTTGCCTTGCCTTCCTACGCTGCCATCTTTTTTTCCCATCCTCATATTCAAGAGATTTTTGGTTTCTTCTAAGAGTTTTATGGTTTCACATCTTACAGTTAGGTCTTTGATCCTTTTCAAGTTGACTTTGTGTGTGAAGGTATACACAGTTTCATTCTTCTGCAAGCAGCTGTTCAGTTTTCCCAGCACCAGTTATTGTAGAGACAGTCTTTTCCCCATTGTATATTCATGGCTCCTTTATCGTATATTAATTGACCATATAAAGGTGGGTTTATATCTAGGCTCTCTATTCTAGTCCATTGATCTATGGGTCTGTTCTTGCGCCAGTACCATACTCTCTTGATTACTGTAGCTTTGTAATACAGCTTGAAGTCAGGTAGCATAATCCCCCCAACTTTGTTGTTCTTTCTCAGGACTGCTTTAGCTAGTCAGGGTCTTTTGTGGTTCCATATGAATTTTAGAATTTTTTGCTCTAGTTCATTGAAAAATGCCATTTTGATAGGGATTGCATTGAATCTGTAAATTGCTTTGGGCACAGTGACCATTTTGACAATATTTATTCTTTCTATCCATGAGCATGGGATAGATTTCCATTTATTTGTGTCTTCTTTAATTGCTTTCATGAATGTCTTACAGTTTTCAGACTACAGGTTTTTCACCTCCTTGGTTAGGTTTATTCCTAGGTATTTTATTCTTTTTGATGCAATTGTAACTGGAATTGTTTTCTTGATTTTTCTTTTTGCTAGTTCATTGTTAATATATACGAACACAACATATTTCTGTGTGTTAATTTTGTATCCTACAACTTGGCTGAATCCAGTTATTAGTTCTAGTAGTTTTTTGGTGGGGTATTTAGGATTTTCTATGTATAATGTCATGCCTTCTGCAAACAGTGACAGTTTTACTTCTTCCTTACCAGATTGGATGCCTTTTATTTTTTTGTATTTTCTGATTGCCATGGCTAGGACCTCCAATACTATGTTGAGTAAAAGTGGTAAGAGTGGGCATCTTTGTCTTGTTTGTGATCTTAGAGGAAAAGCTTTTAGCTTTTCACCATTGATTATGATGTTATCTGTGGGGTTTTTGTAGATGGCCTTTATTAGGTTGAGGTATATACCTTCTACACCCATTTTGCTGAAAGTTTTTATCATGAACTGATTTGAATTTTGTCAAATGCTTTTCAGCATCATATGTTTTTTATTCTTTTTGTGTGGTGTATCACATTAATTAATTTGCAGGTATTGTATCACCCTTGCATCCCTGGAATAAATACCATTTGGTCATGATGGATGATCTTTTTGATATATTTTTTAATTCAGTTTGCTAATACTTTGTTAAGGATTTTAGTATCTATATTCATTAGGAATATTGGTGTATAATTTTTTTTTTTGTAGTGTGTTTGTCTGGTTTTGGTATTAGAGTGATGCTGGCCTCACAGAATGAGTTTGGAAATATTCTCTCCCACTTCTTGGACTACTTTAAAGAGGATCAGCATTAGCTCTTCTTTAAATTTTCTGTAGAATTCAGCTGTGAAACCATCTGCTTCTGGACTTTTGGTTGTTGGGAGTTTTTTGATTACCAATTTAATTTCATTACTGGTAATTGGTCTATTCAGATTTTCTCTTTCTTCCTGGGCAGTCTTGGAAAGTTGTATTTTTCTAGGAATTTGTCCGTTTCTTCTAGGTTGTCCAATTTATTGGCATATAATTTTTATCAGTATTCTCTAATAATTCTTTGTATCTCTGTTGTGGTATCTGTTGTGACTATTCCTTTTTCATTTTTGATTTATTTGTGTACTCTCTCTTTTTTCTTGATAAGTCTGGCAAGGTGTTTCCCTATTTTGTTTATCTTCTCGAAGAACCAGCTCTTGGTTTTGTTGATCTTTTCTATTGTTTTATTCTTCTCTATTTTATTTATGTCTCTGATCTTTATTATGTCCCTCATTCTACTAACTTTTTGTTTCATTTGTTCTTTTTTCTAGTTTCTTTAATTGTGAGTTTTTACTGTTTATTTGGAATTGTTTTTGTTTTTGAGGCCAGCCTATATTGCTATGTACTTCCCTCTTAAAACTGCTTTTGTGGCATCCTACAAATTTTGGGCTATTGTGTTTTTGTTTTCATTTGTTTCTATGTATTGCTTGATTTCTGTTTTGATTTGCTCATTGATCCATTGATTATTTAGAAGCATTTTGTTTAGCCTCATGTGTTTGCAGGCTTTTTTGTTTTCTTTGCATAATTTATTTTTAGTTTCATACAATTGTAATCTGAGAAGTTGCTTGATACTTATTCAGTCCTTTTGAATTTACTGAGGCTCTTTGTGTGGCCTAGTATGTGATATATTCTGGAAAATATTCCATGTACACTTGAGAAAAATGTGTATTCCTGCTGTTTTTGAATGGAATGTTGTATAGATATCTGTTAAGTCCATCTGATCTAATGTGTTATTTAGTGCCTCTGTTTCCTAATTTATTTTCTGTCTGGTTGATATGTCTATTGCCATGGCATGTTAAAATCCCCTAATATGAATGAGTTGCAGTCTGTTTTCCCCTTTAATTCTGTTAGTATTTGTTTTACATATTTAGGTGCTCCTATGTTGGGTGCATAGATATTTATAATTGTTATATCCTCTTGTTGGAGGATATAACATGTAATGTCCTTTATCATGTAATGTCCTTTTTTGTATTTCATTACTTTCTTTGTTTTGAAGTCTCCTTTGTCTGATATAAGTACTGGTATTCCTGCTTTTTTCTCCCTATTATTTGCATGTAATATCCTTTTTCATCCCTTCACTTTCAGT
>JAQQAC010019963.1:54941164-55009338 GCA_029783875.1 Phataginus tricuspis | reverse complement strand
CCCATCTCCCCAGTCCCTTTCCCTTTGGTAACTGTTAGTCCATTCTTCGGTTCTGTGAGTCTGCTGCTGTTTTGTGCCTTCATTTTTTTTTTTTTCTTTGTTGTTATACTCCACATATGAGTGAGATCATTTGGTACTTGTCTTTTTCGGCCTGGCTTATTTCACTGAGCATAATACCCTCCAGCTCCATCCATGTTGTTGCAAATGGTAGGATTTGTTTTTTTCTTATGGCTGCGTAAGCTAATCATCAGAGAAATGCAGATTAAAACCACAATGAGATATCACCTCACACCAGTGAGGATGGCCAACATCCAAAACACAAACAACAACAAATGTTGGCGAGGATGTGGAGAGAGGGGAACCCTCCGACATTGCTGGTGGGAATGCAAATTAGTTCAACCATTGTGGAAAGCAGTATGGAGGTTCCTCAAAAAACTCAAAATAGAAATACCATATGACCCAGGAATCCCACTCCTAGGAATTTACCCCAAGAATGCAGCAGCCCAGTTTGAGAAAGACAGATGCACCCCTATGTTTATTGCAGAACTATTTACAATAGCCAAGAAATGGAAGCAACCTAAGTGCCTACCCTATGTCTTTTGATTGGTGTGTTCAGTCCATTTACATTTTTAAGTGACTATTGGTAGGTATGTATTTTTGCCATTTTATTAATTGTTTTCTGATTGTTTTTATAGTTCATCCCTGTTCCTTTCTTCCTCTCTTATATTCTTCTCTTGTTATTTGATGGTTTTAATTAGTGTTGTGATTGGATTTCTCTTTTTTAATTTTTTTGTGGGTCTCTTATAGGCTTTAGGTTTATGGTTACCATAAGGTTCACAGATAGTTTCCTAACTATATAAGTCTATATGAAGTTGATGATTTCTCTATTGTAGACACAATCTAAAAATATTTCTTTTTTCTTCTCTTTCCTCCTCCACACTTTATGTATTAGTTCTCATAATCTGCATTTTTTTTATATCCCTTGACTGATTTTGTGTCCAGTTGGTTTTACTTACTTTTCTTTTGTTTTAGTTTCATACTTGCCTGGTAATTAATTGGTCTACTACATTTACTGTGGGTGTATTTTCACTGCTGAAAACTATTTAGGCTTAGGAAAATTTCCATATAGAGAAGTCTCTTTAACATATCCCGTAATGCCAGCTTAGTGGTGATAAATTCCCTCAACCTTCATTTATCTGGGAAATTTTTAATCTCCTTCAAATTTGAATGATAATCTTCCTGGGTTCATGTCTTTTAGGTGTTACTCAAAACTTACTTTCTCAGGAAGGCCTTTCTTAATGACTTTATCTGAAAGTTTACCCTCTCTGATATATATATATATATGTATATCCCTGCTTTCCATTTTTTATCTCCCACTGCTATCTTACATACTAGAGGTTGTTTATTTGTATATATATGTTTACTTTTTAACCCCACTTGAATATGGGTTCCAGGAGGGCAGAGATTTTGTTCACTTCTGAATCCCTAGTGCCTAGAACAGTGCCTGGCACAGAACAGATGCTTAATATATATTTGTTGGGTTTTTATCACTTTTTCAACTATTTCAATATTCCAGTGATAACCAGTCTTTCAAGAGATGGAGGATTACCAAAATGTGGTGGCATCTGTTAAGATGGCAGAAATAGTTTTGCTTTTCATAGTGGTGATAAGTATGGCCTTGGTAAGTCATGTAAGTCCTTTGTGCATTGTTTTCCTCATCTCCATAAATGAGGATAGTTATGGGATCTAGAAGAGAGGGTTGTTGAGAGGCTCAAATGAGTTAATGTATGTAATGGGCTTAGAATATGGACTGGCAGGTAATAAATGTAATTTTAAGTATTTGCTGCTATAATACTCATTATGATTATTACTGTTTGTTTTCCTTCATTCATGAACACTATTCTGAGCACTTGCCATATTTCTGACTCTTATCTAGGTGCATGGGACACACTGGTATATAAAGCAGTAGACACCCCCAACCCCTCTTATAAATGAGGGAAACAGATATAGTAACTATGTAAGTGAGAATGACTGCTATCGTTTTCAGGTTTGGGCAGAGCAGCCCTTGGTGGGGGCCTGGGGAGGAGAAGCATCAGGGGCTTCTGTGGTGTTGGTCATGTCCTTAGTGTGCCCGTTGGTTTGCGAGCGAGTGTTCCACTGTTAGGCCTCATGACTTACATATATGTCACATGTGTTTTGAGGACTTTAAATACTTTATAAAAAATATTTTCTGTTTCATGTGTACTTCACTGTAAAAACAGGTTACTCATTTAACGTAGTTATTATTAGGTAAGATAGTTGATGTTTTAAAAATCCCTTAACATAATCTAACTGGTGTCTCTCCATCCATCTCCACCCCATAATTTATTAAAGACAGTCAAAGCTGTTTGTAGTTAACTCTGTTTTTACTCAGAATATGTTTAAATAAAGCACTCAGCTTTATGAATGTGCAGAATCCTCCTAACTTGGTGTAATAGGTGATAGGACTTATGCTTTGTCATTAACCCCATTTAAATGATTTTCGTGAAACATCTTATTTACTCATAATAATATAATTTAATTTTAAAATATATGTAGTGTTTAATTTTTGTAATGGAATGAGGATTTAATTTTTTTATGTTAGACTAAATTAAATGAATCATTTTGTGTTTTAACTTTGCCTTCAAACCAATTACAAAACTATTAAAGCATTATTTCATTAGAAACTAATAATCTGATAAGTCTGTACACTTAAGATATAAATTATCCTACCATTGTGACTATAAGTAACATTTATTGTTTTAAAAACAGCTGTCAGTTTTTTACTAAATTAATTGTGCATTTATGGGGTGTCTGGAATCAGCCCATCTTCTGGTTCTGTTGGGTAGTTGAGTCATGTTCTATGCTAGTGTTGACTGACATGAGTTTGGATATTGGCTCTGCCATTTACGTAAGCATTATGTTACCTTGGGCAGGTTGGCCATTTCTGAGCCTGTTTTCTTTTCTTTACATAAAGAAAATAATGGTACCTATTACCTCAAAGTTGTTGTAAGGATTAAATAAGAAAATGCATGTATAAGCAGTTTATTGAGAAGTCTCAACGTTTTGGAGTATGAATATATAGCATTTTTTCCCCCTAATATTGTTACCAGCTTTGGCTTTTGGAAACCCTTACTTTTTGCTATATAGTGGATTGCTTAACAATATCTCACTTTAGTTCTATAACTTTTCAGTTACTTTTAGTTAAATAGCCTTATTTTGGTTTTTAAGGCTTAGTTGTATTATCTAATAACTTTATATCATATTTGCTTCAAATCTCTCCTTTTCTGCTAAGTCAGGCTGAGCTTGTGTCTCCAGCAGTTTAGAATAGAGATGGGAGGGCCTGGTCTGTCTCTATGTCCGTGTGCCCTTCTTCTGCCCTGAACGAGCTCCTTTGGCTTGGCCCTGGAATATCAGGAGAGGAAAAAGACAGGTGTTTTTACCTCAGAGCTTGTAGTCCACTCCTTGGTCAGCCTGGGCCGGTATGTTTGTGACCTGTGGGCTTGATGTGGACATGTGGTGGCCCAAACAGGCCCCACAGGTAAAGGGCTACTTCTGTGTGGCTTACCTAGTTCTTGCAGCCCCTTCTAAGACATGACCTCATCTTCCAGTTGACCACAGGTGGTTGCTGTGTAATGCTTTCTTCTGGTTCACTCTCCATAACTATTTACTGAAGCATCTCAATGCACTGGGGAGAATAAACATAAAATGGTTTGCTTTTAGCCCTTCTAATAACAGCTTCTAATTGTATCCTGTTGAATCTCCCCTTCTCTCTGGTAGCAGGCTTCCTTATCAGCGTGTCAACCCATTTCTATCACTTTCCAGTGAATTTTGGTTATTTAAATCATTTTTTAGAACTCACTTCTTCACATTTTGAAACGTGACTCACGTCAGAACCTGAGTTCTCTTTTCTGCCCACTCTCACCCTCAAAAGTGAAAAAAAAAACGTAGTCTGGATCTTAACACCTTTGAGGGGGTTGTTTGGCCCTCACCTGCTGTCCCTTCCTTCCTCAGGAAGTAGGGCACTAGGGTTGGGTGGGCAGGCAGGACAGAGAAGCAGACATCTCTGCATATCGGCTACTGCAGAGCCCATGTCTGTGTGTCACAGCATGTTCTGTCTGCCCCTGTCTGAATGACCGCTGGCTTTCTGCGAGGCAGCCATTTGCACGTGGACTCTCTGAGGAGACGCACTTGGTGGTTCTTTGGAGAACACCTGACATTGGAGACCTGCCCTGATCTGACCTCTTCACCCCCAGTCCCATCCACAGCCAGATCACCTTCATCCTGTTGCCTCTTGGTCTCTTCATCCAGTAGGTTGATCTCCCAGACAAGGTTCCTGAAAAGTGACTCCAGCCCAACTGCCTTCTGTGGTGTCCACTCGACCCATGGAAATTTCAGGAGTCTTTGCCATGCCAAATGGCTGCCCCAATGGTACGTGACTTCTCAGCTCCACTATCTCTTTCCTATATATATTCCTGAGGTACTGTCATCTACTCCCACAGATATTCACTTCTACCTAACAACTTCTGAATATTTTTCTCAAGCCAGATCTCTCCTAAGTTCCAAACACTTTCTACTGCCTGCGGTGACCTATCAATGCCACCTTCCAGAACCAGGCCTGGCTATATGTCATCTCAGTTGTTATCTTCACCTTTCACCATTCACATAATCCGGAAGCCTAGGGCCCTCCTGCCTCACTTATCTCCCACAAGCCAGGCCTGTCAGTTTGATTTCTCGAATTTTACCTCCTTTTCTGTCTCCCATCCTCGGTTCTGGCCATCACTCTTGCCTGTCTTTTACTCCAGCGGCCGTCTCCTTTAGTCTTGTACATGGTGGCCTTGCAAAACACAAACTCATCACATCACTTGCTTGCTTAAAACCCTTTTGGTGTGGACCCCTGTTGCTGTCAGACTGAAGTCTGTCTCCATCACATGGCCTTTGAGGCCCCAGCCTGTCTTCCTTCTGCTGTTTCTCTCAACACCTCCCACCACTAACCTCCAACTTTGTGCTCCCTAATCAAACTCATCTTCTGATTGGTGTCCAGACTCAGCCTGCTGCTTTGTGACCCAGGCCTCTTCCTGGCCACTTCTTTTTCATGGAGTGTTCTCATACTCTTTGTACCTCGTGCTCTGACTGGACAACTCCGATTTATCTTTCAAGACCCAGCGTTGAGAGTCTTCTGCTCTCTGAAGCATCAGCTAGCTTCTTCCTGTTTGCTGTCATTCTTTTTATATACCCAAGTGATACCAGGTCACTGAAAGCAAGGGCCGTGTCTTAATCATCTTGATAATTTTGGTGCCAAGCCTGAAGTTCCTCGCCTTCCTTGGGTGCTCAGTGTTGAATGAATATGAATACATGAGTGAAGGAATGCCTGAAGAGCTAGTGTATGATCATTTTTTCCTTTTATTTATTATTATTTTTTAATTGAAGTATGGTTAACATGAAAAGTTTTTTTTATTCTAGTTTATATCCTTCTAGCTAAGCTGTATAGTGACCACTTCTTTTACAGGAGTTGTCAGCAGTGAAATACTAAAAATGAAATAGCCTAATGATCATTGTGAATTTTTGTTTCCCACTTTATTGACCTTTTAGTAGCCACTCAGTATGTCATTGTTTTTATTGCATTGTCTTCCTACTTGTACTTAATTGTAAATAAAGGAGAATGTAACGAAGTGAGAATCACATTCTGGATAAGAAATGGGGAGGAGACCCGAGGTGGTGGCCACTGAGACGAAAGATCTGCAGGACTGCGCCGGCGGCCACAGAGGTCCTCAGAGAGATGGGCGGCGAGGCCCCGTCCTCGCCTTATTCCCGGCCACAGGCCTGGAGACGCAGCGTGCTTCCCTTCTTTGTGAATGAGCATCGTCCTGTCTGGTCCCCTGGATCCCCTCTGGCCCTTCTCTTGAGGGCTCTCCGAGGTAGTACCGGGGATCATGAGAGCAGCCTGAAAATCATTCCTAGGCGTGCTCACAGAGTAATATGCCTGTCAGCAGACTGTGTCTGAGTGTCTGCGGTGGGCCTCGCTCACTGCCGGGAGCGCCTCCCCGTGGCTGGGGAGCACCTCCTCAGACTGTGGGACTCACTGGCGCTGGGACTGATCCGAGAGCCTGCCAGCCTCTCCTATATGGTGACATCATGATATACACAAAGCTCGAGAGGGCCGGCTCTCACCAAAGGCTCAGTATGTCCGCTCAGTACAAGGCCTAGGAACCCTGCAGCCAGCTGCCCAGGTCCTGGACCACATCCATGCCCGGCTTTGATCTCCACATAGTCTGACAGCTGGTTTCTTCCTCTGTAAAATGGGCAGCTTTAGATGATTACTAAGGTTCTTTTGAGAACAGCAAGATGGGTCTCGACTTTATAAGCTGTACTCTTCCAGCTCTAATATTCTTTAGTTTAGATCTATATATACAGATCCAGAATTCCTGGTCTGTACGTCTAGAGGAGAGTGTATTGAATCAAAAGTTGGTTCAATACCTCATCCTACGATTAAATTGATAAACTCTGGACAAAGCACACAATGCTTTTGAGCTTCCATTTCTAAGCCTATAGAATAAGGAAATTAGAACTGGATGATCTCTAAGGTCCATTTCAGATCTAAAGTTTTGAATAAATTAAAGAAGGCCTCAGGCCCCACTGAAATCACAGAGCTGGAGTCCAGAGAGGCCATACTATGGAAATACATTCCTGGATAAAAGCAGAAGGTATTTATGAAACATTCATTGTGTCCCTAGCACACAGAGAGTCATCTTTCCAAGCTGTTAATGCTTACTGAAGCCTCTACTCTATTAGAAATTCAGTAGCTTTATAAAACCCTTGAGTTTATTTTCACGTGTGTAAATAAAACCACTCAGCTGAGCTTTATCTGATAATTTTTGAATCACCAAAGGACAGACTGGAATGGCCTTAAGTGGTATGTATGCACAGAATAATGGTTTGTCTAGTTTCTTCTGGCTCTTCTTTCTTTACTGCTTATCATTGTTATCTTCTGGAATGTAACATGAAAGTCAGTTTATAAAGGAATTGTTACTTTTAAAAAGTAGAAGAGCTCAAAGCATCTTTTTTTCCACAGCTATGCGAAAGTAAAATAGAAATAGTATTCATTTCTGATAAGAGACTTGCATGAGGTTCTTGAAATAGAAAATCATAATCAGGACAGGTTTTCACTTCTTCACATATTCATGTAGGATATCATTTGCCTTCTTAATCTGAGATGCCCTTTTTGCTCCTGATTATCATAATCCACCATTATTTCACAAAAGTGGTAATTTATGAAGAAATCTGGCTTTGAGGACTTTATTTTCACAAAGATAAAAAGGAAAAAAAAAGGAATGCTAACCATTTGAATCCTATTGCTTAAAGACACTGCATATCTTACGGGAATTCTTTGCAGTTAGTTATGTTAAATAAGGCCAAGAAATGGAGGCCAGGGCAGACAGCTATGGGAAAACTAGAAATTGTTTCTAGAACTGTAGCAATAATTTAAAAGTGATCATAAATGTTTATAGGTATAGAAAATACACAGAAAAATGCTAAAAAACACAGAGAACCTTCTTTACATAAATAAAATGTATTAGAATTAAATTTATTTAAATTATAAATTATTTAAATATACGTTTAATTTTATTACATTTATTATAATTTTGTTAGGGTTTTAAAAATTCTCATAGTTTAAAGTAAGCATTTGTCTTTAAAAGTATTTCAACACCATGGGATTAGGGAACTGTATGAGACACATAATTATGTGGGATTTAGGCAACCTAGAGCATCAGTGTATCTGAGTTAGTTCTCTTGTAGGCTAGTCATCAACAAACTTGACGACTTCAAGCACAATTATAGTTTAAAATTCAAACTATTACATTTCATATAAAATTATAGAGCAATTACTGAGTCATAAAATATGCATTTCTAGGTCTTTTCAGTGAAAGTGTTCAAGTCCTTGGATTATATCTTTTTTAATAGCTTGCATTCACTTTAAAATATTTTAAATCAAAATAATACATGTACAGGTATCTAATGTTGTCAAATTCATAGAAACAGGAAGTAGAGTGGTGGTAACCAGGGCTGAGGGGAAAGGATAAAAGGGAGTCATTTATGGGGTGTCATTGTAGATTTGCAAGATGAAGAAGTTATGGAGATCTGTTTCACAACAATGTGAATATACTTAACACGACTAAACTGTACACTTAAAGTTGGAAAATTTTATGTTAAATGTTTTGACCACAATAAAAAAAGATACATGTACATATATATAAAGACCAAATAGAACTAATAGAAAAAATATTAGCAGTTCATTTTTAATTTTTGTTCTCCGTAATATGTCACATAGAGGCGGTCACTTTTTTTCTTAAAAATTTTAAGGATACTTTACTTCTAATAAAATTTCCCTTTTTAGTATATAGTTCTACAAGTTTGGACAAACACAAACAGTGGGTGTACTACCACCACAATGAAGAAACAGTTCCATCACCCACAAAAACCTCTTTCTTCTTCCAAGACCCTAGCAACTTCTTCTTTTTTGTTTTTTAAGTGTCATTAATATACAATCTTATGTTGGTTTCAAATGTACATCACAGTGGTTCAACAGTTCCGATGATCAATTTATACTGTGATTATGAAATATTGTGCCCCTTTATCCCCCTCTCCCTCCCCATGCACCCATCCCAACCCCTCCGCCTTGGTAACCACCAGTCACCTCTCAGTGTCTGTGAGTCTGCTGCTGTTTTGTTCCTTCTATTTTGCTTGTTTTTGTATTCAAAAAATAAGTGACAGCATATAGTATTTGTCTTTCTCCTCCTGGCTTTTTTACTGAGCATAATACCCTCCAGCTCCGTCCATGTTGTTGCAAATGGCAGGATTTCTTTTCTTTTTATGGCTGAGTAATATTCCATTGTGTATATGTACCACCTCTTTATTCATTCATCTAATGATGGACACTTAGGTTGCTTCCATTTCTTGGCTGTTGTAAATACTGCTGCAATAAATATAGGGGTTCATATGTCTTTTTGAAGCAGGGATTTTGTTTTCTTTGGGTAAATTCATAGGAGTGGAATTAGTCGGTGAAATGGTATTTCTATTTTTAGTTTTTTGATGAACCTCCATACTGTTTTCCAGAGCGGTTGCACCAATTTACATTCCCACCAACAGTGTAGGAGGGTTCCCCTTTCTCCTCATCCTCGCCAGAATTTGTTGTTTCTTATCTTTTGGATGCTGGCCATCCTAACTGGTGTGAGGTGATATCTCATTGTGGTTTTAGTTTGCATTTCCCTGATGATTAGCAGTGTGGAGCCTCTTTTCATGTGCCTGTTGGCCACCTGAATTTCCTCTTCGGAGAAGTGTCTGTTCAGGTCCTCCACCCATTTCTTAATTGGGTTATTTGTCTTTTGGGTGTTGAGGCATATGAGTTATTTATATATTTTGGATGTTAACCCCAGCCCTGATAACTTCTTAATCTGTTTTCTGTCCCTATGTTTTGGTTTTTTTTATCTTTACTAAAATGTCATACAAATGGAATCAGATAGTTTGCAGCCTTTTGAGTCTGGCTTCTCTCAATAGCACAATATATTTGAGAATCATTCATGTTGTTAGGTGTGTCAGTAGTTTGTTTCTTTTTATTTCTGAGTAGTATCCCACTGTATAGATGTACCACAGTTTGTTTATCCATTCCCTGGTTGAGAGACATTTGGGTTATTTCTATGATAAAGCCACTCAAAACATTCATGTACAGATTTTTGTGAGAATATAAATTTTCATTTCACTTGATAACTTAGATTGGGATTACTGGGCTTTATGGAAAGTGTGTCTAACATTTAAGCAGCTGCTAAACTGTTTTTGCAAAGTGGTTGTAACATTTTGCATTTCTACCATCAGTATATGAGCATTCTAGGTGTTCTGCATTCTTGCCAACAGTTGGTATTTTTATATTTATTTATTTATTTTTGCCACTCTAACAGATTTCTCATTATGGTTTTAGTACGTGTTTCTGTAAATATTAATGATGTTTAGAATTTTTTCTATGTGCTTATTTACCATCCATGCACTTTCTTTGAAAAGTTGTCTTTTGCTTATTTTTTTGAGGGAGAGGGTTGTTTGTATCTTGCTATTCAGTTTTGAGAGTTCTTTATATATTTGTGATATAGGTTTTTCCACATATGTGACTTACACTGTTTAATTCCAGTCTATAACTTGTCTTTTCATTCTTATAACAGCATCTTTCAAAAACAGTAAGTCTTCATTTTGGTAAAGTCCAATTTATTGATTTTCTTTTCTTTTATGGATTGTGCTTTTGGTGTCATATCTAAGAATTCTTTACCTAATCCATGGTAAAGAAATCCTAAAGATTTCTCCTATGTTTTCTTATAGAAGTTTTATGGTGTTGGATTTTACATTTAGTTTGATGGTCCATTTTAAAAGTTAGTTATGTTGGGAGGAATAGATCAAGTTAGGGTTTTTATGTTTGTTTTTATTTTGTATATGGCTATCTGTTTTAGTATTATTTGTTGAAATGACTGTCTATATGCATTGAAACACCTTTACATCTTTGTTAAAATTGAGTCTTTCAACCAGTGAACTTGGTATATCTCACCATTTATTTGGTTCTCTTTGATTTCTTTCATCAATGTATTATATAGTTTTTAGGATACAGATTTTTTTACCTTTTTAATTAAAAATTGAAGTACAGTTGGTATACATTATATTGATTTTAGGTGTACAACATAGTGAATCAACGGTTACATACATTATAAAATGCTCACCATGATAAATAGTTATCATCTGTCATACAAAGATACTACAATATTATTGACTATATTCCCTATGCTGTACATGTCACCATGTAACTTATTTTATAATTGGAAGTTTATACCTCTTCATCCCCTTCACCTATTTGGCCTGTCCTCCTGCCCCCAAGACCTATGGCAACCACCAGTTTGTTCTGTGTTTATGGGTCTATTTCTGTTTTGTTTGTTTTGTTTTTTAGACTCCACATATAAGTGAAATCATATGTACTTATCTTTCTCTGACTTATTTCACTTAGCATAATACCTGCTAGGTCCATCTGTGTTGAGACAAATGACAAGATTTCATTCTATTTTATGGATGAGTAATATTCCATTGTATATGTGTTCCACATCTTCTTTATCCAGTTATTTATCAAAGGACACTTAGGATGCTTCTGTATCTTGCTTATTGCAGCATATAGCTCTTGTACATATTTTGTTAGATTTATACCAACTCCATGTATTTTTATGTTATTATAAATGGAACTTTTAAATTTTTCAATTTATGAAAATACAACTGACTTTTTTATATTGAACTTATATCCTGTGATTTTGATAAACATGCTTCTTGTTAGCTCTAGTAGTTTATTTGTAGATTCTTTGGGATTTTTCTACATAGATAATAATATTACTTGTGAATAGAGATAGCTTTATTTTTTTCTTTCTAATCTGGATGTCTCTTACTTCCTTTTTTTCCTCCCATATTGCATGGCTGTTCACCTCCAGTATGACGCAGATTAGGAGAGCTGAGAGTGGACAGTACTGCCTCGCTTCCAATCTGAAGGGGAAAGCATTCATTCTTTTACCATTATGATGTCAGATGAATGTTTTTATATATGCCATTTATCAGGTTGAGGGAATTCCCTTCAGTTCCTATTTTGCTGAAAGTTTTTATCATGAATGGATGTTGAATTTTGTCAGTTGCTTTTTCTGCATCTATTGAGATGATCCTGTAGTTTTTCTTCTTCAGTGTGTTGATAGGATGAATCACATTGATTGATTTTTCAATGTTTATCTTGTGTTCTCAGGATAAATACCATTTGGTCAGGATGTATTTATTACCTCTTTTTTTTTTATCTATGGTTAGATTCAATTTGCTAAAATTCTGTTAAGAATTTTTGCATCTATGTTCATCAGGGCTATTGGTTTATAGTTTTCTTTTAGTTTTTTTATTTTATGATGTATTTGTCTGGTTTTAGTATTTAGGGAAATGATGGCCCCACAGAATGAGTTGGGAAGTGTTATATCCTCTTTAATTTTCTGGAAGAGTTTGTGTAGAATTGGTATTATTTTTTCCTTAAATATTTAGTAGGATTCACCAGTGAATCCATCTGGGCCTGAGGTTTTTTTGTGCTGGAAGATTTTAAGCTATAAATTAATTTTTAAAATATATACAGAGCTAAATTATTTATTTTTCCTCAAGATAGTTTTAGTAATTGTGTTTTCCTAGAAACTTGTCCATTTCATCTTAGTTGCTAAATTTATTGAAATAAACTTGATTTGCCATGTTTTTATTTTCATTCAGTTTAAAATACTTCCTAATTAATCTTAACCTTGTGATTACTTATTTGACCTGAGGATTATTTAGAAACATGTTCTTTTATTTATGAGTATTTGGAGATTTTCCAGATAATTTTCTGTAATTGGGTTCTAATTTAATTTCATTGTGTTCAGGGAACATACTTTGTATGATTTGAACCCTTTTAAATTAATTGAAACTTGATTTATGGCTCAGAATATGGTCTGTTTTGGTAAAAATACCATGTGTGCTTAAAAAGATTGTGTTATTCTGCTGTTGCTGGATGGAATGTTTACAAAAACCAAAAGTGATTGACAGTATTACTCATATGTTCTGTGACCTTATTTTCTGCTTGCTTTTTCTTTCAGTTATTGAGAGGATTGTTGAAAACTCCAACTTTAATTGTGGATTGTTCTATTTTTCCTTGAAATTCTATCAATTATTTTCTTCGTGTATTTTGAAGCTCTATTGTCAGTGTAAAAAAATTTAGGATTTTTATGACATATTGATGAATTGACCCCTTATTCATTATGAAATGGTCTTAGCTCTGCAGTCTACCATGCCTAAATAATACAGCCACTTCAGCATGCTTTTGATTATTAACTTAGAATATCTTCTTCTACAGCTCCTTTACCTATTGCGCCTTTATATTTAAAGCATATTTCTTACAGGCAACATAGAATTGTGCCTTCCTTTCCTTATCCAATTTGACAATCCCTACCCTTTAATTATGGTGCTTAATGGAAACTATTTACATTTAATGTCGTTACTGCTTAAATCTAACTTACAATTTATAAAAATTCTGTCCTTTAGTCCGCTTTTCCTCTTATTCTGTCTTTTCTAGATTGTATATCTTCTTATGCTTCCATTTTTTCTCCTTTATTCTCATATTAGCTGTAATTCTTTGTGTTGTTTCAGTTGTTGTTTTGGAGTCTGAAGTATACATCTTTAACTTACCACAGTCTGCTTGCAAGTAGTGCAAGAACCACACAGCAGCATACTTGTCTCTCTGTCCCGTTTTTGGCATGCATTGTGCCTCTACGTATGTTATAGCCTCCCTACCTCCCCGACCATACATTGTTATTATTTTTGCTTTAAATAGCAAATTATCTTTTAAAAGAGATTTAAATAGGGAACAAATATTTTGTGTGTATTTAGCCACATAGATACCATTTCTGATGGGCTTCATTCTTTTGTGTAGATCCAGATTTCCATCTAGGTTCATTTTCCTTCTGCCTGAAGAACTTAGTTTAGACCTTCTTACAGTACAGGTCTGCCGTGATGAGTCCCTCCAGCTGTTGTGATTCTGAAAAGGAATGAATTTCACCTTCATTTTTGACAGATATTTTCACTGAGCATAGAATTGTAGGTTGACAGGTTTTTTAATTTTTTCATTTAGCACTTTAAAGATACTGCTGCACTGTCTTCTGTCTAGTATTGTGTCCAACCAGAAGTTGGCTACCATCCTTACCTTTGTTGTTCTGTGAATAGTTTAGTTCTTTTCTCTGGCTGCCTTTAATATTTTTCTCTTTAATCACTGGTTTTAAGCCACTTGATTATGATACACCTTGTTGCTGTTTTCTTCAAAATTCCCTTGCTTGAGGTTTGTTTAGCTTCTTGGACCTGTAGATTTATTGTTTTAATAAAATTTGGGAGAAATCACCATTATTTGTTAAATATTTTTGCTCTCTCCTTTCCTCTTCCCTTCTTTAGGGACTTCATTAAAGATATATTTGGCTGCTTGAAATTGCCTCACAGTTCAATAATGCTTTCTTCTTTATTTGTTCTTTTTTTTTTGGTTCTTTTCTCTCTGTGTTTTATTTTGGATAGTTTCTGTTGCTAATATTTACTAATAGTTCTTCTGCCCTATCTAATCTGCTGTTAATTCCATGCAGCATATTTTTCTTCTCAAACATTGTATTTTTCATCTTCATAAATCTAATTTGGGTTTTCTTTATAGCTTGCATACCTCTACTTAATAAGCTTGGGTTTTCCTCTTCTTCTTAAACTAATAAAATATGGTTATAATAGTTATTTCGATGTCCTTGTCTATGAATTATTTCATGTTTGTCATATCTGGGTCATTCTGATTGATTTTCCTCCCCATTATGAGTCATATTACCCTGCTTGTTTGTATGCCTGGTACTTTTCACTGGATGCCAGACATTGTGAATTATTGGATGCTAGCTATATTTTATTTAATATCCTTGAGCTTTGTTTTGGGACAAAATTAGGTTACTTGGAAGTAGGTTGATCTTTTTAAGGCTTCCTTTTATACTGCTTTATACGAGACCATGACACCCTTCAATCTAGAACAAATTTTCTTCCACTACTTTGGCAGTATCCCTCTGAGTAGCTGGTGCCCGATGTTTACAAGGTGGTTTTACTCAGGCTGGTGTTAACATCAACTATTCCCAACCCTGTGTGACTTCCAGTAATTGTACTGTCTGCTGCTTTGGGGTAGCTGGGTCCCCAGCGACCCGTGAGTTTCCTCATACGTTGTGTTAGTAAGTATTCAGCTGAAGCCTGGAGGCAGAGGAACCCTCTGAAGATCTCATTCTCTCTCTTTTACTTCAAAACTGTTTTTAATCCCTCGTTATAAAGGGATCTAGCACATTTATATGAAATGTATGAAAGGGAATATATTTCTAATCATTTTTTGGGTTCATATCCTTTGGCCCTGCAAATTCTCCAGAAATAAATACATAGATGTTCGTGGGTGTATGTAAAAGGATTTTTTCAGTTTTATTTAAAATAGCAAAATATGGGAGATGACCATCATGTCCCTCTGTAGGGATATAGGTTAAGCAAGACTATGTTGCTTATGTTGCCTTCTTTGCTTAACACAGTGGGTGATTACTTGGCATGAATGAAATGGAAACATTACCAACTTATTTCTTTCTGTTTGTGCTAAAGAACATCATGAATAAATAAAATTCAGTTAATTCAGTAATTGTAAACTTCTGCTGGGTATATTAAATTCATTTCTTTATATAACCTTAGAGTTTTGTTTTTTAAGCTCCTTTTTACAGGTTTAGATGATGCATTCTTTAATAACTTTTCCTGAGCAGTTAATTTAAAATGGACCTAATTATACTGGTAGTTTTAGTGATAACTTTAACAAAAAATATAGAAACTATTACATAGTAAATAATAATTCTGTCTAGCATCCATAGACATAGGTACCACATATCTGCTTCCCAAGTTATGAATTTTTAAGCTTGCACTTACTCAGTCTCTTTTTACTGAAAATGAGTGCCTTCTCAAATTTCTATTGTGTAAGACAGTACATAAGTTTGTGTAAATTATAAATATGCTAACAAATGGTATTTGCTATTCAAAAGTAAAGCCTCAAAATTTGAAGAGTAATATGGACCTCATAATAAAAAAATAATGTTATTGCTTTATAGTTAGTCACACTTTGGTTTTTAACCCAAAAGAGAATTGCCCAATTCGTTACCTACCACGTTCACTGGGTTTGGTTCCTAATGACTTTGGATAGTTTCTAAATGCAAATGCTCCCTGCCAGCAGTGGGTCAACTTAAAAGAATGTCTGAAAGGCTCTGATAGCAATTAAATTTCCTAAATTAAAGAATGCTGCTTGAGGGAGAATGCTTGAGGAAGAAAAGACAAGCCTGTGATTGTGTGTGTGCAAATAGAATAGGTACATGTGTATGTTCTACGGTCAAATTTTATGTTGGAATTATTTGTGATAATGCAACTTGCCTAGGAATTAGAGAAGTCTCCTTGGCTATTTGTAGGGTTTTTGTTTTGTTTTGTTTCTGGTTTTATAGGATTGTGCCATTAGAGGGCAGTATTGTAGAGGTTAAATTTGCCTTAAAGTCTTGAATTGCAAACTTTATAATAAGCAAATGTATAAGGCCTTAGGTCTTTCGTGTATTAAATTGTAACCTCTGTTGATGCATCCTTGCAAATATTTTAAGTTAGTAGAGGAAATTTAAGTAACGGTTTAAGCTATTTAACACACAGGTCTCTTGATTTGGGTTTGGAGAAGAGATTTGGTCAGTGTGCCCGTAAGGGCGAAATAAATACTTTATTAAGTCCCTTTGATGTGAGAAGGGCTCATAGGGTTGAGACTTAAAGAATTATCACCTAACTTCCAAACACCTTAGAGACTTACTGAAAATAGATCTATGTAAGATTCAACCTGCAGATTGACTTTACTATCTATAAATGGAAGAAGGGGAGACGCGATTTTAAGGTTTATTGGCTCTAAGGACATTTTGGAAAGATCCACCTTATTTCATCTAGTGGATTCCTTTTATATATATTCCTATATATATAATATATGTAATATATATAATATATGCCTAGCAAATAATGTTTTTTGTTTCTACAAATAACTTCATGGAAAGGTAGTATTTCTGAAAAAGCAAATGTAATTTTTTTTAACCTCTAAAACTCAGTGGCTATTTAAAAAATGTATTATGACAGTACAGTTATTATCCTTATAAATAAAACCACCTGTAAAATCCTCCATTCTTGTTGCCTATAAGAACTAGAAAATTGAAATTGAGACATTCGGGCTCCTCCGTCTTAGCGGTGGTACTGGGCATGCCCAGTAGCTCAGAGGGTTCTGGTTGCAAATAGGAAGCTTTCGCGTTCCGCAGCCGTGGGGACTGGCAGCTCCTGGGTCGGGGTCTGACTCCCTAAAACGTAAGCACGTCCGGGCCCAGTTGCATTTTTCAGGGGCTCTTGCGGTTTTCTGCCCAAGCAGTGGTCAGGTTCTAAGACACGAGGGACGCTGCAGCAACCCGCATCCCAGGTCCTTCTGAGCCGCCTGGGCCAGCCCACCCCAAGAGCGGGCTCGGGAGGCTGGGGCCGGGAGTGGGGGTGGGGAGGAAGGCGGGGAAGGGAGAAGGGGCAGGTCCGATGCGTGCTGGCCAATCGGCGTAGCTCTTCCTTGCATATATTCTGCACGGAGCCGGAGTCCAGGACTAGAGCTAGGTGGACCGCGTCTCCCTCTACGTGAGGCTTCTGCGCACAGCGGTGGGATCCACATCTCAGAATCACCAAGACCCAGAAGCTGGGTTTCGCTACATAGGGCTACTGTCCCTCTGTTTTTCTCCGGGCTTCGGAAAGCTAGGAGATTTTTTTTTTATCTAGCTTAAACGAGGCTGCTGGTATTTTTTTTTTTCCGGGAGGTTGTTTTTGGCTGCAATTGCATGAAATCCCAATGGTGTAGACCAGTGGCGATGGATCTAGGAGTTTACCAACTGAGACATTTTTCAATTTCCTTCTTGTCATCCTTGCTGGGGACCGAAAACGCCTCTGTGAGACTTGACAATAGGTAAATGTCGGCTGAGATAGTTTCTTTAAATGTACTCGTGAGGTAATTGTAATAACGCAGGTGAAAGGCGAATTCCTTTGTCCATTGCTGAGGGACTTCGGTGACATGGTTGTTGCTTTTTGAAATGTTTAGAATAGCCTTTTCACTGGTCTGGCCAGAGAACAGGCTTTTACCACATTATGTAATTTGGCCCTTTGTGGCTCACTAAAATAGGGAAATGTTTGGATATTCGTTACTAGGAGTGGCTGGTTGGCTGGTGTTTTCTGGAGGGTGATATTTTATATAGCATTAAAGAGTATTTTTTAAAATGATACTAGTAACATGACAGATTGAAATCCTTTTTTGTCTAGGATGTTTAAGATAAATTCCACTTAATCGATTTTCCCCCCTCTTTTCCAGCTCCTCTGGTGCAAGTGTGGTAGCTATTGACAACAAAATTGAGCAAGCTATGGTATGTACTGATTAAAAATGATTTGTACTAAATGTGGGGACAGTACAGAAAGCGAGACGTCCTGGGATGGAACCATTGCATCCTTAGTTAAAATGAGGATTGCTCTTCCTGCATTTGCAAATGCCGGCACTGTCTCCATTCTGCCAGCATGAAGCCACGTACCATGGCCGCTAAGGAGAGAAAAAGGGGGCCGTGAGGGTATTAAATGTTACCCTTTCCTAGACTGATTTCACACAACGTCGGGATTTTTGCAGAGGTGCCCCTCCTTGCTGAGGAACTGCTAGGGATAGCGCTGGCCCTGCGCATCTCTAGCGATGTGGCTTTACTAGGAATCCTAAGGTTTTACTAGGGAGCTGGAGTGGGGGAGGGCCCCACGGTGTCGGGAAGTCAGGAAAGGGCCTTCCAGGCGGTGCACAGACGGATCCCCAGTGATGTAGGCTACTGCACAATGAAGAAGAAACGGAGAAAAGTTTTGCCTTCTCAGCCTGCGCCTGGATTTCTCCTATTTTTTATTTCCGCCTTGGCCGTTCTTTGTTATTGGAGCAACCCCTGTGGCTCTTCTCACGGGATTCTCTGCCCACTGTTGCTAGGCAAACTCCGAACCTTTAATTCCGAGCTATAAATAGCTCGAGCTCCCATTGGCTGCGACGTCTGCCCAGGTTTCTGTGATGTCAGCTTAATCACGAAAAGTGGGGGTGGCAGGAGGAAAATGCGGCAACATGCTCTGTAGGAACTGGCTGCAGCCGGTGCTGAGGGAGGCGGTCCGGCGGACGGAGGGAGGGACTTGGGGGCGGGGAAGCGTTACCGTTGCTGCGGGTCTGGACATCCCAACGGCCGGCCTCCTGCCCCGCGACCCAGAACCCCAGTGCCTTTTGCCATCTTGAGCAGGAGACCCGGCTCTGTATTCCTGGCTAAGGGCTGCAAAGAAAGCACAGACCTTTAAAAGTCTTGATGGCTTTATACCTTAAACTTGAGTATTGTGCAGTGTGGTTGTATGCAGATTTCCCCAGGGGCCTCCAAATGAACCCTAAAGGCAGGATATGTAAACGGTTAGGGAGAGCCATGCAAAAGACTGGTTTAGAAATTGAAAGTCTGGGAAATAGTAAAAAGTAAATTAAACCGTTTTTTCCCTCTCCCTTTCAGGATCTGGTGAAAAGCCATTTGATGTATGCGGTTAGAGAGGAAGTAGAGGTCCTAAAAGAGCAAATCAAAGAACTAATAGAGAAGAATTCCCAGCTGGAGCAGGAAAACAATCTGCTGAAGACACTGGCCAGTCCAGAGCAGCTTGCCCAGTTTCAGGCCCAGCTGCAGACTGGCTCCCCTCCTGCCACCACACAGCCTCAGGGGACCACACAGCCTCCGGCCCAGCCAGCGTCCCAGGGCTCAGGACCAACCGCATAGCCCCCTGTGCCCCCGCAGAACTGGCTGCTGCTGTCTGAACTGAACAGACCCGCGAAGATGTAGTAGGGGGAGTCTGCCTCCACAGTCACCCATTTCATTGCTCGCTGCAAAAGAGACGTGAGACTGACATATGCCATTATCTCTTTTCTCCAGTATTAAATACTCATTTGCTTTTGGCTTGAAGAAATGTCTTAGTTGGGTGAATTAAAGGTTAATCAGAGAATTAGCATGGATATACTGGGACCGCGTGCAGCTTGGCAGATATGTGAGATGGTTTAATTCATGCTGAGGAGCTGTGTGCCTTTCCATCCCTTCCCTGCTCCCCACCCCCACCTGCAAGAGTTGTCTTCTGCCTGCAGGTAGTGTGCTGCGTGGGGTTATGAGCAGTGGCGCCCCACTGGACTTGTCTCTCTCCTCTTTCCCCATGAGGAACTTGAAAGGGAGGTGAAAGTGAAGACTGATGCATGGTGTCATCTGAAATAAGGGTAAACAGTTCATTTTACAAAATGATCACTCACCAAAATCCAAAAAAATACACAATAGTACTGTGCCTCTTTCTGAAATAGTAGATGACACTAAACAGTGACAGGTAGCTGGGACCTAGGCTACCTTTCTATGAAGGTTGTTTTGCGTATTGTATATTTGTGTATGTAGTGTAACTATTTTGTACAATAGAGGACTGTAACTAGTATTTAGGTTGTACAGATTGAAATTTAGTTGTTTCATTGGCTGTCTGAGAAGGTGTGGATTGTCTTTTATATAGAGATCTCCATAAAAAAATGGTACACAAAGAAACCACACCTAAAGAAATTTTAAAAATTTGGCACAGTTAGTCACTTTGTGTGATCTGAAATCTTCTAGCTGCTGAGTATCTTGAAGTAAATCCCTGTTCACTGAAGTCTTTTGATTGAGCTGGTTGAATACTTTGAAAAATGACCAGTTGTAGCTAATGTAACGATTTCCCAGTAGGGGTTTCTGCCTATTACCTGTATAGTAGTTATATGCATATATTTCTGTGCATGTTCTCTACACAGTTGTAAGGTGTCGTTGTATTTAACTGTTGCACTTGTTAACTTTCAATAAAGCATATAAAATGTTGATAAGTGTTTTCATGTTACAGTGTTAACATAATTGCAGTCATTTCCACAACAATTTCCAAGTAAAGTTTAAATTTTGATAAAATCCTGAAGGGGAGTGAAAAGGTTGGGCAAAATAGGACTGCTAGTGAGTTGACTATAAAGTAAAAGGAAATAGACATTGCAGTATTTCAACCAGCAAGGGAAGAGACGCAGGGAGATAGGAGCTTGGTTTTTCAGACTAGTTGTATGCCCTGCACAAGTGGCGTCATTCCTCACAGCTGATATGGGGCATTGAAAGAAGTAATATCTAAATTCTGTGGCTTTCAAATTCTAGGAGTCCATGGAAATCTTAATTTTCCACTGTTTACCAGTTGAGAGGGGAATGAGCCTATTCTGTATGTAATGCCATTGAACAGTACTACGAACAATCGACGGAAGTGAGAAGCTGATTCTGTTTTAAGAACTCATCACCCTGAGTTGGGATGCCTTTCCTAGTTTGAACTGAGTTTCCATCTTTGCAATTTCCAAGCAGAAGATAGGATGATTCCAGGGATTTCCTCTACTGGATTTGAGGTGGGGCCTGATGAGCAAGGGAGTCCCACCTGGTTGATTCCTTAAGACTATTAAAATAGGTCAAAATTAAAACATGATTAAAAGTCCTAAGGCAATTTTGTACTTGAAGAGTGCGCCGGAGGGGCCCCACTCTGTTCTGGGAGTCAGCAGCCCCCACAAAACCTCCGCAACAGACCGCTCCACCAGTGGAAAGTGGGGCACTCCCCAGCTCAGGCTTATTTAAGCCCTTGCAGGACAAGGACTTAATTTTTCTGAATCCTTCATTTCTCTAAGAGCTGTGGGGAGGCTGATAGGTGAATGGAATGTCCCAGCTCCCTGAGAAGAACTGGGCAGGTGTGGTGACAGAGCTACTGTTGAAGCAATAAACTGGTGACCGCCAAGGCTGGTGGCAGTTCTGGAAGATAGTTTGGGGAATTTGGAGAGAACTTAAAAGCATCTTAGTCATACTAATTTGAAGGTTATATAACTTTGACTTAAATAAAGGGATGCTTATGTACTAATTAAATTTTCTTTAAAAAAGAAAATGTTAACAAATCTAGCTGTATCATCTTTAATATTTTTAAGAAAGATCCTCGATGCCAAAGGTGGTAATTATGGAAAATTTGGAAATTTCATGTCAATGTATCATTAAGATAATACTGAAATTTCTTCTCAGTTTAATGGAATTTGGGGCCTTTTTATTAAACGTGAGATTCCCATGACATTTTGAAAGCTGAATATTGTATGTGAAATAAGAGTAAAGTATTAATATCAAAAGATGTTTTTCCATACATGTTTATTTTATAATCACTAAACATGTTTTAAGTGACTGACTTACATGTCTAAGGCTATTGAAAATAATTTAAAAAGCCATTTTACTACTTGCTTACAGAACCTGGTTAGGCCTTTGTTGGCTTGCAGGTTATTGTATAATTGATAATATCATACGTTCCCCGGAGCAGGGAAGATTTTGAAGGGGATGGAATGTTGCACCAGCAGTGGGTGTTTGTGACATCAGTTGCAGCAGGGGAGACCGCTGTTCAGTGAAGGAGAAATGGAAGGAATTTTACATGGCTTTAATGGATGTCTGCTTTCTGTTTCAAATTAACAGTGTTCATAACTCAGTAATTCTGAACTTTTTTTTTTTGCATACTTTAAAAGCAGACATTATGTTTCATTATTTGATGAATATACAATGCCAGAATCGGCTTTAAATTCACACACAAAATATATGAAAGTTAATTATAACTGAAATTAGAAATGAAATTTTCAATAGACCTTACCCTGCCCTTGCTTTATGTAAAATAAGTAGTTGGAACTACCAGGTGCCTGAAAACATGACTTGCTTTTAGTGGTCACCTTCAAATCCATTCTGAGAAGCAATAATGGCGTAACTGTTAGAAATGAAAGCAGAGAAAATGAAGTTTCCTCTCTCTCAGGTAAAATTGCCGAAAAGAGGAGAATGTGCCTACCAGTGAAATTTGGAAGCAGATTGGTAGGCTTCCTGCGTGGGCGTGTGGGAACAGCACACCAAGCTGAGTGTGAAGACAGGCCGCCAGGCCAGCCCTGTAACTAGCCTTTAGAGAAGGAGTGGAACCTCTCAGAACCTCTTTCTCCCCCGTGAAATACGAGGTGGATTAGATTGCAAAGATTATGTCCTGCCAAAGGATGCTACAGTCCTCTGCTTTTTATGACTTTGTTCTTTTTTGAGGGCAGTATGCTGTTTTGTTCATTTAACTTCTTGGACTAAAATTAATTTGGTTTTAATCGTAGCTCTGCCAGTTACTACCTAAGGACCTCCAGCAGGTTACTATAGTTGCTGGTCTGTTTTCCTCCTCTTAAAGCGTTTGCTATCTCCACAGGGTTATTGTAAAGATAATGCTGGAAAGCAGTAAGCACAGACATAGCTTCAGACCAAGTGTCCAAGGAATGTTAGCCTATCATTTTTGAGTCATTCATCTTTTTGTTTATGTATTTCATTTTGTATTTTTTTGTAGGAATAAAGCTGTGGCAGTTTTATTTTCTAATAGCTTTTGATTTCATATTTCATAATAGTGATGGCTGTTAAAATTTTATCACAAAATACACATAAAAAAATGCCAGTTAGGAAGTGGACAAAAATGCACCATTTCTTCTGTATCTAAGAAATGATACCTAAAGGCAGCCGTTTATGTGAAACCATTTAAGTGAGTTAGAGAAGGGATTCGTTGGGAACTGTTCATGCTTGAAAATATAATACACAATTGTATATCTTAAATATCAGTTATTAATTATCTTAAATTATTAATTTCCTAGTGGAAAAAAAGCTCTCAGTGAAAGAGTGCTATGGAATGCCAGGCAGGCCCCAGATCACGTGGATTAGTAATGAGGCGTCATCAGCAACTATTGGAATGTTCGGTAGCCATTTTTAAATGTGCAAGATTACTATGCTATTACAACCTGCGCTTTAATCCAGGTGGTTTGGGCACAGCCGTCTGTAGGATAGGACAGAGAAGTCCCCTGAGTGAGGTGAGGGTAAGACAATAGGAAGTGACTGGCAGCTGGAGAGTGTGTGCTGTGACCCGGGACAGCTGCTGCTGTGTGGGAATTCAAGCACTGCGTTGCCAGATCTTCCAGTTTGTGAAGATCCAGAAATCCAATCTCAGAAAATTCCTGAGTTTTGTGCCCTGTGCAGCCCAAGCAAAGGCACAGCTGCTCTGCTGCTCTGGCCCGCGGGCCGCCAGCTTCCAGCCCTCCTCTGAGTGTCCCCAGAACCAGACTCCTGCCCCAAAGGGTCGCTCATCCTTCAGCACAAGACAAAAAAAGCCTCTTCCCTTTGTTTAGAGAAAGTGGGCACCAGATGTCTGGTAAGCTGTGTGTTGATTTACCCAGAGAAGGTTCACTGAGGGCCTCCTGTGTGCCAGAGACAGTGAACGAGCCGCCGGCCCTGCCCTCAGGAACAAGCCGCTCAGCTGACTGCAGGGTAAATGGGGTCCTTTGGGTTCTGGTGAAAGTCGCCTTGTGTGATCCAATGCCTGAGTAATTCCTTCTCTGCTCCTTTGCGGATCAGCCCTCTGCCGACGATATTTCTGCAAGTTGTTTGATGATATTTCTGCAAGTTGTTTTAAGAACCCTTGTTAAATTGGTAGCCCTTCCTCATGGTAGTATAATCCCTTCCATTTTGTTTTATAACCAACTCATTTAGGGACAAAGTGTTTACAGTTGTGTGTGCTCCAAATTTCCAGGAACGTATCTCCATTAATCTTCCCTATTGTCTCTTAAATACACTGAGTTCAGCCCTGAGCCCGAGTTGATAGCCACTGCAGAGTAGAGACCAAGAAAACAGAAGACTTAGCTTTTGACCTTAGGGAGACAGAGGATGCAGAGGAGACGTGTGGCTGACCCACTATCCTGCCTGCCTAGGACTGTGGGTATTCCCAGGAAGTGGGACTTGCAGTGCGAATGCCAGGAAAGTCCCAGGCAAAGCAGGACAGGTTGGTCGCCCCGGCTCCTAGTTCCTCTTCTGCTTGGACACACCCTTGAAGTTAGGTGAGGCCGTGGGCCTTGGTTTTGGTCCGTGGAGGGGGAGCAGAAGTGAGTGGACACTCCAGCTGGGCCCGGGGAAAACCGTTCTCAGTGATCTGTTCTGCTTCTTCTGCTGCCCGATGCGGAAGACCTGATGCCTCCGGACATGACAGATCCTGTCACCCTGAATGACCGTGCAGGGCCCTCCCCCCTAACCTGGAACTGGCCAGCACAGTTAGGGGAGCACTTGGGTTTCACCCATTATGCGTTTTAGAATCTGCCTGCTTCAGTGACTAACCTTAACTAATGTGGAAGTGAGTACTGAAGGGGCGATACTGGCAGAGACCTGGAAACCCGTGGCGCTGACTACAGTCAGGCTGTGCGCAGTGATGAAACTATTGGAGGCTGGAGAGGCTGAGCCCCACATCGTGAAGGGGCAAAGGTCCACACTCTTAACCACCATTTCGGCTCCTTTCAAAGCTGGCTGCCCCACCCAACAGAGTGACCAGCCTTCTGTCCTTCAGCATATGCCCTAAAGCAGGGGCATGAGGCCAGCACGTGGATCCAGACTCCCCTCCAGAAAGCAGCAGTGACTGCACGCCACTCCACACCCTTCCAGTCCGTCAAGCCGCTTGGCTGGCTGGATCCAGTGGAACTCTGTGTCCTTTGTAAGACACTCCAAAGGGAGCAGTAAGTGTGCGCTGAGTCAGAGGATCCACAGGTGAGTGTATGGCACAAAGGCAAGTCACACCCGCCTCTCCCTGTCCAGCATGGCACCAGACAGATGCACAGCACAGAGGAGACCTTTCCAGTCCAGTGTCGTGGCCACTTGACCCGGAGCCCACGCTGGAGGATGAAATGTTCCTGTAGACAATGCTGCTATTCATCCATTCCTAAAACCCACCATATTTATTAAGCACCGACAATATGCCAAACTTAGGGAGGCCCCTTAGCAGCTGTGGGTAAACAATGAAAACATCTTACTTCTGCTTTTGAGCTGCCCAGTCCAGTGGCAAAGGCAGAGATATTAGGAATTATTACGATGCCAAAGAGTGTCTCCTTCTATTAACATTACACACTGGAGTGTCGTGGGGCAAACGGAGGGAGGAGTTGGTTCTGCCTGGGAAATGACTGAGGGAGGGGAGAGACACAGCTGCAGAGAGCACGGTGTGCTGCCCTTCCAGGCCTGTTTTGGGAAGAGGTGGTATGATACTGTCTGCAGTCGGCTGCTCAGAATTCATTCTTTGGGAAATCCCAGCGTGGCTACAGAAATAGCTCTGCTGGACGTCCGCTGCTCCCTGGCCACGGTGACCCAACTCATCCACTCAGACAGAACTGCCCATAAAGGACTCAGAATCTTGTTCCAGCGTCTCTCTCTGCTGGGATTAGTAGTTTGAAAATTAAACTCTTAAAAGTGCCACAGCCATGAGCAGAGAACATGGGGGTCCTGCAGGAGCCATTATGTGGGTCCAGAAGATGGAGGTAGCTTAAAGAGAGCTGGGCTGAAATATGGATGTTTGTGACCTCATTTTAAACCCTGCATTCATCTGGATCTGAAGCCAGGTGTACCCCCAGTCATTGCTCTTTTCTCCAAAGCTGGAATAAGTTAGATTTTCTGCGGGTTGCAAACTAGAGGATCCCTAACCAATAGGTCCCTTTCTGTCAACAGAATTGGATTCTGTTTATTTTCTTTTCCCACAGGAATTATGATTATCATTGCATACTTTGAACTTTGGAAGAAATAACTGTTGCTGCATCTTTTGAATTTCCAAATTTCTGTACTAGAGATAAGTCTTATGAGATAAAGAACTAGAGCTAACCTCCCGTAGTTTCAAATTGAGTCCATTAGCACATGAAGATTTTACTAATACAATAGATGAAGGACATGTTCCCCGGCATGTTCAACTGGTCCTGTGGTTGAGACCATTCTGTAAAATGACCAATAGTAACGTACACAGAGATAGTAGTCAACTGGATCTGGGGAGGTCATTGGAGGCTCTCCGGAAAGTGATTCTTTGAGCTGTGGCGGCAAGAATAGGACGGACATTGCCAAGAGGGAGAGGGGAGGCACGTCGGGGGCACCACATGAATGTGAAAGGAGGACTGGGAACTATGGCCGATTTCGTCCAACAGGAGCCCAGGCAGGTGGGGTCGGAGGCGTGAGAGTGTGGGTTCAGGCCTGGAAGGCCTCAGGTCTACACTAAAGAGTTGCAGAGAAGGAGAACTATATAAAATACGTTTTAGGAAGAACTAAGGAGGGATGAGACCATATACAGAGAAATCCATACCTAAGCTGTTGAAATAGGTCCAGTGCAAGAGAAGAAAGTATTGCACCCGAGAGAAAGAGCTGTGAGGGTGGGGTGCATCCTTCCGGCTGAGGCAGTGGGCGGGTGATGGTGTCAGCAGGACCGGAATGGAGAGGTAGTACCAGTGTGGGAGCTTACAGGAGTCCTGCTTTGGGTGTGTGGAGTGAGGCTCTGGAAGGTAGGTCAGCGGGGGTTTTCCTAGCCAGCCCGGCCTTCCGCTCTGGGCCGGGGACAGCCATCTGGGCTGGCCGGCGGGAACTCTAACGCTCATGGGCGCCGGAGCTGTTCCGCCCCGGGGTACAGCCAGACTGCCTCGCCCGGCCTTCCTCGCCCGCCTGTGAGCAGCACGGCAGGCCTGGCCCTGAGGACCTCCCCAAGCTCGCCGGCGCCCCTGAGCCCAGCGGTGGGCTGTGAGGGGGTGCGGAGGGCACAGCTCCAGTCCAAGGAGCAGGGCCCCCAGAGTGCCTGTGCGGAGCAGGGTGCCTCTGCCCCCCACTCAGAGCAAACTCTTTGACAGTGAGAGGAGAACGTGACCTGTGCTGAGCCCCAGACACTGGGCATGTGCCAGCAGTGCCCCTGCTTTGATCAGCACAGCTGAAGAAGGGACTTAGAGCCATTTCTGGAAGTGGAGGTGAAGCCACAGGGAGGGTGGAAAGGCCTCCTGGGAAGAGTCTAAACCAGGGGGAGAGGCTGAGGATGGAGTTCGGGGAAAAGCTGGCTGAAGCAGCCAGAGAAGAGGCGCTGCAGGGGGAGATGACGAACAATCAGGTGTGAGAGGCAAGCCATGGGGACCCAGGAGCGTGTAGGTAACAGCGCGGTGCATCTGGCAGAGCCACGGGTGAAAAACACAGACGTGTTCACGAGGTCGGCAAGTGAAGGACCGATGCACTTAGTGGGGGAACTGGAGCAGAAACTTACTGTGTGGGGCCTGAATGATGACTAGGACGTGAAGGGGAGTTGATGAGAGGAAACAGCATTGTAGGGAATTGGGCTGTAAGAGAAGAAAATAGATGAGAAACAACTGGACAGAAGTTCAATGGGGAAAATTTAGAATAGGAGTCATTTGCACCTGCTAATCTGTCACAGAAATAACTGACAGTCCCTGAGGAAGCAAGAGACTGGACGCATAAGCCCAGGGAGCAATCAGGCGGCCCAGGGGCCAGGCTCTGGGACTGTGGTCGGGGGCCTTGCAGAAGACAGGACCGACTCAGTGAGGCAGGAGGCCACTGCGGCAGCCCCTGAGCTCGTCCTCGTGGGAGAGAGCGGAGGCCTGGACCTGAGCAGCGATTTAAGGGAAAGTGGGGCAAAGGGGGGGATTTAAAGACAAGGAAGCTGCAGAACTGAGGGACCATAGGACCACGTCGATTTGAGGGTGAGGACGCTGGTCCCGGACGGATGGCTGGGACGGAGAGCGTGGCCTTGGGAGGTCCTTCCCTCCTAGCCGCACTGACGCCTGCAGAATCACACCACAGCGTCACACTACACGGGGGCAGCACGGGGTCCCCAAACAGCCTCTGGTTCTTCCCCCAGTCCTCTTACAAAGGGGACACTGAGGCTCCGGGCATGAAGTCGCTTATCCATGATTACAAAGTTAGTGGCCAAGACAGCCCTGGAACCAAAAGTGATGGTAAGGGAAAGAGCAGAATCGGTGAGAAGTGGAGAGAAGAGAGGAGGGGCATTCGTTCATCCCTCCGCTCACTTCATTCTGCGAGTAATTACTGTCTTTTAGGTGCTGGGGCCACAAATACGCATATGACCTAGCACCAGCCTTTGAGGAACTTCTAGCCAGGGAGGGGACATGGCCAGCTGCAGGAATACAGGGTGCAGGATACACTGGGGCACGAAAGAGGAAAGAGCCATTTCAGTGTGGGGTGCTGGAGTGGGTGGACAGTGAGTGTCAGGAGAAGCTTCCAAAAGGAAGCAACTGGACGGAGTCTTAGAATTTGGGGTTGGCTAAGTGGACAAGGATGTCTTAGGTGAGGGAGTGGCCACTAGCCCAGAAGCAAGCTGTTTGGAAGCCCAGAAGTGCAGGCTTCTGTTTGGAAATCACATTGGGATTGGTGGGGACGCAGAGGAACTTCAAAGACAGGTCTTGGGTCACAGCTTCGCCCCTCCGAGGCCTAGTCAGTTCCAATCAGCTCGTGGAGGGGGAAGTAAGGTCCACTTGCCACTCAGCTGAGAACTGGAAGAGGCAGAGTTCAAAATCAATCAGACCTCTGGGCTCCAGGATCGACTTCCCCGCTCCCCAAGCCTCCGGACACCACACTGAGGGCTCAGAGCTTGGAGGCGAGTCAGACTCGTAAAGAACACAAATGAAGGGTGACAGTGCTGAAAGCCACGAGGGAGGGCGCTGAGGGAGAGCGCGACCAGCTCCAGCCTGGAAGGCCGAGCGGATGGAGGATCTGGAGGAATGCGCAGGATTTTGACAGACAGAGGGGATGGGGAGTCATAGAGTGATAAGAGCTGGACTGGGGAAACTGTGAATGATTCCGATGGAATTTCTAACTTTGGGAGTAGCGTGCCTGTATCCCACGGCCACGAGCAGCTAGAACCTGGTTTTCTCGGAGTCCCTCGGCGCCTCGGGCCCCCCGGTCTGCCCAGCCCTCCACCTCTCGCGCCAGCGCCAGCAAGTCTCCCCCAGGGCTGTCCTGGAGTTGCTTTTTCAGTCTGTCTGTTGAAGAAATGAATGAATGAGTGAGAAAGGGCGATGAGAAAAAAATGTAGAAGGGCCTCTATTCTTCTGCCACTAGGGAAATCTTTTGTAATTCTGGGTATTAGGAAAGCGAAGGTTAACTTTCCCATAGGACCCAAATCTTCGCTTTCTTCTCCAGAGCTCTTCATCTTTTTTGTGCCTGTTGGACCTTTTGGCATCTAGTGAACCCTTCTCAGAACAGGGCTTTTTCTACAGTCTTTGGCAGGGAATAGATTAATTCATTATTTTTAGAAGGTTTTAAATACTAAAATTAAATATACAGGATCATAAGAATGCATTTATATTAAAATACTGTTATCAGAATATTTTTAAAAATAGGCTAGTAATAAAACATTATATAATTTATACATTATTTAGTGATAATGAATAATAAATTACAGTAACAGATAATGCTTATTTATTAACACATTAAATTAGATCTAGTAGCAGTTCTCATTAATTACTCACTTCAAACTAGTGATGAGCTTAGTGGCATTTTGAAATATCTGTAACATCTGTAATAGATTGAACGTATCTATGATCCCACTGAATATATCTATGATGTCACAGGAACTGCTAACGTGGCTATGGATTGAGATTTGCTGCCAGTGTTTATTACTGAAAGAAATGCTAACAATGACAGTTATAAGTTAGTGACACAAAGATGCATATTTCTCCCACTAAAGTTTGTGCAGCCACCGGATTCTCTCCCTGGTCAGGAGTTGCCGCCCACGGCTCCCCAGGGGCCTCGCCTGCTGCTCCTGCGAAGGCTGTGGTCACTGGGGAGGGGCGCGGCTACAGCTGGGCGCCCGGGGCCAGAAACCACGGCAGGATGTCAGTCAAGGAAGCCATGGGGCTGGTGCTTTGGAATAATCTGGGCCCTCTGGGGGCCTGAGGACATGGCTCCTCCTCTGGGAAAACTGGATTCAAAGCTGTCGCGGGTGAGCAGGCTGCTGCCACAAAGTGTGCAGAATCCAGAGGGACGTGGAGGAGGAGGAGGAGGCGCCTGACCTGGGAGGTCCACGCCGGCCCAGACTGCGGACTTTCTCTTTTTCGCATCACCTCACAGAGACTCAGTAAGACCCCGGGAGCCACATGAGTATCTCTGAGTTACCAGGTGTCGTGTGAACAGTTCCCTTTATTTGCTCGTTTGTCTTTGGGCTCCGTATCAGACTGAAATAATAAGGTCGAGGAGGGTGTGTGGAAACGGACTCCTTCTGCATGTGGTCCAGGATTTCTTCAGGGCAGTTTGGCAATATGAACCCAAACCTTAAATGTGTGCATGTATTTGGGTCCAACAAGCCCTCTGCTAAAAGTTCTTAAGACAATAACTATATGCTTTTTATAAAGTATGGGTCCAAAATGTTTGTTGGTGTTTTAAACGATAGCAAAATAAAAAGCCAACAAAACAAACAAAAAAACAGAAGAAATCACTTAGGATATGTTGTGAATATAACAAAACCAAATGCAGCCAGGTCCAGGAGGACCCCCGTTGCACAGCAACTGGAAAAGCTAAGACGAGCCTTTGCAGAAGCTGCTGGAGGCACTGACATGAGGGTGCCCACCTTGGTGGGCATGCTTCTCGCGCCCTCATCTAGGTTTTCTGAAGTTCTTGTAGGGCACACGCAGTGTGGAGCTTAAGCAGCTGTATGCATTTTTGAGGACATGCGTGGTAAATTTGTGTGTGACAGAAGAATCCCTGAATTTGTTTCAAAAAGTCGTTTCTCCAGGAACTTACAGCTCAATACAAACCTATCTCCTAACAGTGTGAATTCAATGAGGACAACTTAAAAAAATAAAAAGGAAAGTGCTCCAGGGCAAGTCTGAGGCGTTTGCTGGCCCTGCATCGTCAATGCCAGACTCTCTGGGGCGGGGCGGCCTCAGGACCCCTGGGGCCTCCCCCCAGTAACAGCAGCAGGCCTCGTTTGGAGAGGGTCCGAGCAGGCCTCTGCCTCCCACAAGCAAGCGCGTTACTCAGGAGCGATCGGGCTGCCGTTCGGGCCGGACCCGGGCCCTGGAGTGGTGCGTCCCCCGGGACTTGGGGGCCCTGGGCTCAGCGGAATCCCCTTGCTTCTGAGCTCTCACCTCCTCTTTCTCATCTAGAAGAGGCAGGGGCCCCGGCGACTCTGCGGAAGGAACACGTACGCCTGTCTCCGAAACCTGAACCTTCTGGAATCAGCTCACTTCAAATGTCTGGCAATCCTGATGCTTTGCTGTGGCTTTACAAACTTTTTCTTTTCAGTGACTGATTGCATCTCAATTGTAACAAATATTTATAGTACACTGATTCCTTTCCTGGGCAAATATTTACCAAGTGCTCACGTCAGACGGCAACTTGGCTACTCCCTCTGGGACTTGGGAGCCTCTCTGTCCACCGTCCATTGGCAGATTCCAACCATTCTTCCCAGTTTGGTTACAGGAGGCTCTTGGGCTGAGGCCAGGGGGCGGGGGGGCTATGATGAGGGGGAGTACTCGTGTTCTGGGCTTGGCGGGGGCATCCCTGGGGGCTGCCAGGTGGCGGGAGAGGCTTGGGTGGATGGGCTGGTCCGAGCTGTCAGGGACGCAGCAACCAGGACCCAGGCAGGCAGGGCAGAGGGCCGACAGCCATGAACCTGTTCGTATCAGGTTCTTTTTTGCCATTCTTTCCTTCCTCCACTCCAGCCATCCACCTTTATCTAGAGCTCTTCTCTACACAACTACTATAAATACTATATAGCCATGGGTGCCTAATATAGCCTCTGCTGCCTGGGAGGAGAGACAGGAAAGTTAGTCATTGTCACCTAGAAAAAATGCTGGGTGAGCATAAGTTTAAGGGGCAGCCTTGGAGCAAAGGAGGAAATGACCCGTTTCCCTGGAGGGGAGAGGAGGAGGGCGTCCCAAGGAAGGAAGAGTGGGTGTAAAAGCAGGGATGTATGAAATTGGCCAGCCTGGGAAGGAGGTCTTGCAGCCAGAGGAGGCAGGCAGTGCGACAGCTACAGGCAGCCTTGCGGCCACGCTTGCTCGGGGCACAAGTGATGAGTGAGTGGGTTAGCCCCGAGGACAGCTGTGACCCTGAACGAGTCAGGATGTTTTCTTGTTCTGTTTCTGAGTATTGGAGGCAGAACGGTGGCTAGAACAAATCACAGGGCTGTGGCTTAAAGTCTTTTAAAAACAAATTCTCACCAGCCCTTCTAAGTATATTTATCACACAATTTAGTTTTATGAGCAAGCCAAATTACATTTACTCTTTATGTTTCTAGATGAACAAGTAGACACTGTAAATACCATATAGGTCGTTTTTAAGGTTCCTGGAAACCACTGTTGATCACAACAAGCTGTTAGCCAGCTGTGTGGCTTGGGGAGCCAGCCACTGTCTCTGAGCCTGAGTTAATTCACCATAAAATGAATCAGTCGGTTCAGAATCATTACTTGGGTTTCTTCCAGCCTTGAGAGTCTAGTTCTAAGGGCAACCAACTGTTAGGCTGGTTTTAGTTACTTGATGTACTTGAAAGTTAAATGCCCAATCTTCTTTAAAAACTTCTCTGGGTAGAGGGCAGGAGAAAGGCTTTGTCCACAGCAGGTGAGAGGGCAAAGCAGGTGTGCGGGAGGACAGTGCGATGGAGAAGGTGGTGCTTGGGGGGGGAGAGGGTCTGTCGTCGGTCAGCAGCCGGGGGCCTCCTGTGTGTGAGCCACCGTGCTTGAGGGGCGCGCCCTCCCCGCCACAGCAGACATGGCCTCTGCACCCATTGTATTGACAACCTGTTGGGGAAGTGAACTATTGAGCAAATCCCAGTAATGAATGAAATAATGCTCAGACCATGGACAAGCTCTTGAATTTCTTTAAGTTTCTCTGTAAAATGGGGATACAGATGTTTAACTCAAAGGGTGTAATGAGAGTAACTGTGCTGATAAGGTTTATTTCTTTATATTTGATAAGGCTTGCAGAGATGCAGGGAATACAACAAAAGTTAATAAATGATGACATGGGACAAAGGGTTAATAAGGTGAAGGAAAATTAACCTCCATATTGCGCGCAGAGGAGCCTCCCTGGCCTCTAGCAGCGGGCTGCAAATTCAGTTCTGAGCTTCTAGGCTATCAGAGAGAGAAGGAAATATGATCGGTCTGGGCATATCACTTCTGGTGAAGATTTTTCAGTGGCTTCCTACTGCCCTTGGGTAATAGCCAGGTGCCTTCATCTGTGTCTCAGCCTCCGCTGCTCCCACCAGCCTTGCGCGCTCTCCAGCGTAGAGAGGCCAGACTTCTCCATTTGTTGGGCCTGGCTGTCTCCCTGCTCGCCCTAGTTCTTGCATTCTGCCAGTTCAGCTCAGCTCACCTGTCCCTTCCTCTAGGAAGCGTCCCTGACCCTGAGGCTGGGTGAGAGAGCACTGCTCTCTGCTCCCCAGTAATCTTGTACATCCCACCTCTTGGGCGCCCCACACCTGCCTCTAATGGCTGGTCTGCCTTCCCTCCAGTCATTCAGCTCCTCCCTGGGCTTAGCACACAGCAAGCACTCTCTAAACCTGCTAGAATGAATGGACTTGTTGAAAGTCGCCCAGCGTGGCGTATTCTGGCCCAGGTCCCCCATAGGCACCCAGTGTTGTGGCTCAGGACTCTCCAAGGAAAATGCTCCCAGATGATAAGGACCGAAGTGGGAATTTATGGAAAGGGAGGGGGGAGCGAAGGGGTGAGCACCTTTAAGACAGTTTACATAAGACCTATAAGGGACATGTTAGGGAGGCTGCTTCCTCTCACCATCCCTTCCCCTTGACAGGCATGTCTGTAGAAGTCAGTGAGATTTTGAGAAGTAAACAAAAGATCACCCCAGACAGGAGAAAGCAGAGGGTGGTACTAACCCATAGACCCAAGGGACATATGCTGAGGCAAAGGTCACAGAGGTGAAGGGCCAGCAAGGAATCCAAACTATCCACAACGTAGGTGATAACGGGCGATGAGACGTGCACACAGTGAAAACTTCCAGAATTGCTGATCTGTGAAGATGTTATGGTGAACAACATGGTAAATGTTTCCAGCATTTTTAGAAATCCTAGTGAGTGCTCCACACTAACATCTCACAACTACAGGTTGAGCCAAAGAGCTTTAATCATTATAAATGTATATACCTCATAATAGATGTATCAGTGGGTTCTAAGATACTTGAAAACAGTAAGAACATGTCCCTTTCGGGCATATCCCACAGTAATCTGCTCCAGAATTGTCATATATTGCTCTCTTGTTGAATTAAATTGACTTAAAATATTTTGGAGATACACAGTTTTCAGATGTAGGGAAGAAATGCTAAGTGTAATGATATAGGCTTGCATTGCGAGTAGGTAAAAAAGAATTACTGACTTGTAAAAATGTTCACCACCCCATTAAAAAATGATCCGGAACTTCTGTTGAACAAGCCTTAGGCGTTTTTGCAATAACGTATCCCATGAAAGTCATTAGTGTGAAATGACTTCCTGGAAGATCCACAGCATGGGTGGGCAGCATTCGTCAAAGTGTGTGATGTCCTTTCCTCCATTGGCCAACCACGTCTGGAGCAATGAATTCTCTCCTGGGAGAAACCCAGACTGCAGTCTGAAAACGGTGACCTGGAAGGAGAAGATCCCTCTAAGTTCTGAGACGGGAAACCCTTGAGGTAAGATTCCATTTATGCTATCATCCACTTTCTCTGCCAAACCAGAACCTTGGTACTCGTTCTAGACGCTTTCACTTCCCTCAGCTCCTCTTGTTCGCTGTTCCCCGGTGTCCCCAGCTGAGTTCTGGTGTCTGCTGTGTCGCCCCGGCTCTACAGCAGTCCTTTCCCCCAGGCCTGCTCCCCTCCACCCCCCTTTGCAGTGCTCTAGGGAGAGCTCTCCGAAGCGCACACCTGTTAGTGTCACGCCCAGTTTAAAATTCTTAGTGAATACTACCTTCTGCGTCAGCCCCGAGCCCGAGCACCCTTAACCTACCCCCCTTCACAAGCACCCGAGGCTCTGGCTAGACCACAAACCTAGTAGGTCCCTCAGTAAGCCATGAACTTTCTCACCTCCACACTTTTGCACATGCGGTTTCCTCTGGGCAGTGAGCTAGGGCAGAACCTCAACTCCAACGAACATAAAAAGAGGAAGTGTGACCACGAAGTATATGCCTGAATATAAGGTCACCCTGAACATAAAACATTTCCCTGTTTCAGTTTTTTCCCCGAAATTGAATATTTACACTTATTTGTGGGGAGGGGAGCTGGCAGCCGATACGTGTGACTTAACAGCGTCCCAGAATCCCAAATTCAAAGGCAAGGCACCGTTTTCTCCCCGAGCTGGAGATCTGGGGATGGGGAACCTCTGTGGGGAGGAGCTTTGGGCCCTCTTTGAGCCAATCAATATTGCCAGAGGAGAGGGGCTCACTCTGATTGGCCTCTGCGGCAGCGAGGGGGTGTCGTGTCCTCACGCACCGGGACTCTGGGCGTCCAAGAGAAGGATGTTGGGGAGAGCAACCACTATGTCCTCTCTCTTGCAGCCTCCGCTAACCTTCCCTGAAGATTCAGATGCTTCTTGTTCAGAAGTCCTCTCTCGCAGCTTGTGTTAACTCTTCTGTGTGGGGGTTGCTTTTTTTTTTATTTTAATTAATTATGCCCGCTCCTCCATTGGATATCATTTCCTGGAGAGCAGGGATTTTGTTAGTAGTGGTCATCTTCTGTCTGCCCCGCATGTTCACCCTCCGCCCTCTTCACCTGCTCTCCCATACAGACTGTGTCCTGGGCCCCTGGGCCTGGTGGGCCAGGGGGGCTCCTTGGCCGATGAGAGGCAGAGCGGAGAGGGAGGCTGAGCTCCTTGCCTGCAGGGCTATGGCCAGCTGGCTGCCTCCCTGGACTAAAGGCAACAGCTCCTGTCCGTCCTCTCCACGGCAGCTTTGGGCTCTGGAAACAGCTCCCTTCCCTGTCCCTTCCCACTTTGCTCTGCTGTTCACAGCCCAGGGTTCTGCCCTATCTCTTCAGGTTTCCCTATATCCTGCCCACACCAGATAAATAACTCCTTTATTAAACTCCCTTCATATTACTCAGTTAGAGTGTGCCACCTGGTTCCTGCCAGGACTGCCTAACACAGTGTTCTATTCATCTTTGTTTCCCCAGGACCCAGAACATGCCTTCCACACCACGGGCACTTAATAAATTCAGGAATTGAGGAATGATTAAACATTGGCTGGCTGTAAGAGCATTGAGCTCTCTATGGAAAATGGATTAGGGGAGTCTCTTTCAAATGTTTTTTTCTGGTCAGGACTGATAGTCACGAAACAGCTCAGATACAGTACAGTAGGCATACACATGTTTATATAGAACTGAACAAGTTTTATGAAGCAATGCTTACCTTTACTATGTGCAATATGCTACCATATTTTCTATTTAATTCTGTTCCGTTTCAAGTTCAAATTCTCATTATGGTCTGCTAAAACGATTTCACGACCTTGAAATGTTTGCACCCTATAGCTTAGAAAGCACGGGGTTGCAGTGACCTGTAGCAGTTTCTCCATTCCAGGAAGTCTGTCCCCAGTGGTAGAATTCTAAGACACCACAAATAAGAATGTGTCACAGTCATGATGCGTTTAGTGGGAGTTGGCTTCATTGCCTAGAAAAAAATGAAGAAAATCGCCATTCTGTCTTTAGTTTTTTCGCAGAATTCTTACTCAGAGTTGCCCTTTTTCAGGTTTAGTCTGATTTGGAGAATGCAGTGGGAAGCAGATTAGAGCCCCGAAAGCACTGATGCACACGAGTGATTTTAAACATCAGGTCCATCACAGTCAGTGTTGGGACAACAGGCCTGAGAGCTCCGGAGCCGGCCAGAGGAGGAAAACCAGTCTCCCGTGCCTGCCGCAGATCTCTGGGCCTCTCCTCTGGGTCCTTGCTGCCACTAGCAGCAACTTCTCGTCCTCAGCAAAAGCATGTCTTAGAGCCCTGGTTATATGCAAAGCTCAGCCAAGGACACCCCCCGCCTGCCTCTATCTCCAGGTGCCAGGCGTCGCTGGGCCATGCAATCCATTTGCAGTTGAATTTTGTCTCACTGCTTCAAACTGAGTCTGAGTCTGTGGTCCTCCCCACCTCAAAAATTGTACGATTCTATTTAAAAAACTGAGTTCTGTGTTCTCTAAAATTAACTTTGCCTCCCAGTTCACCATCTGTCACTCTCCTGGTATCTGAACTGCACAGCCAAGTTAGATGAGTAGAAGGTGGTAATCAATATAATTTAGCTGTAATTTGGAGTGAAATCCTCAAGCCCTGACTTCATCCAGACATCACCTTGCTGCATAATTCTTAAGAGTGATAAATGCCAAAAGATAAGCCCAGGTAGGCGGGAATGCAACCAGCAGGGGCTGCAAAGTGGAGGCTTGGTGAATATACAGGGAGCCATCATTTTCTTGTTTATTCGTTGTCATTCTTTCAAAAAATTCCTGTCAGCATCTGTGATATGTCAAGCAGGGAGGAGAGAACAGTGAACAATGCAGAACCCCTGTCCTGGTGAAGGATATGTTCTAGTAGGGGAAACAGAAAAGAAACAAATGAGCAAATATATGAATACCAACAAAGGGGATGGTGCTTAGTGCTGTGAGGGAAGTAAACCCAGCCTGCAGCCTCTCAGGCTGTGTGTGTGTGTGTGTGTGCATGGGAACACTGTTTTAGTGAGTGGTGTCAGTGAGGACTCTGAGGTGACATTTGAGGAGAAAGCTGAGTGGCTCCGAGCCAAGGAAATGCCAGGAGGAAGCCCCTGGTGAGAGGAAGGGCAGGCCCAGGCCCTGAGCCTGTGAGGGGGTCTCTGGACGCCCAGGCTACACGCGGGCCCCGGGCCTCCGACCGCAGCAGAAGGGCTGCCTCCTCTGCCCTCTGCCCTCCCCCGGCCCAGCCCATGCCAAACCTTGGCCATCTTGTTGGCACAAAGACTCAGTGTTTTTTTTTTAATTATTTTTAATTGTCATAAAATACATGTACTGGCTTAACCATTTTTAAGCATACAGTTCAGTGGCATTAAGTGCTTGTGCACTGAAGTCCACAGAACTCTTTTCGTCTTGCAAAACTGAAACTCTAAATCCATTAAACAACTCCCAGCCCACCTCCCCCGGCCCCTTCTAACCACCTTTCTACTTTCTGTTTCTCTGAATCTGACTACTTTAAGTACTGCATATAAGTGGACATATATGATAAATACTGTTCTACAGTATTTGTCCTTTTGTGACTGGCTTATTTCAACTTAGCATAATGTCCTCAAGTTTCATCTATGTTGTAGCAGGTGTCGGAATTTCCTTCCTTTTTAAGGCTGAATAATATTCCGAATCGTATGAATATACCACTAGTATTCATCCACTCATCCACAGAGGGTCGCTGGGATGCTCCCCCTTACGGCTGTTGTGAAAACCGATCCCAAGAACCCGAGTGTGCAAATGCCACTTGGAGTCCCTGCTCTCAGTTCTTTTGGGTATACAGCCGGGAGTGCGCCTGCGGCTTTAGCCCGCTTTTCCCTCGAGCTGCCCCATTTCTCCTTGCCCAGGGCCCCTGATGCTCACGCCACCCGTGATCTGGGGAAACCTAACTCACCCTTCCTCACGCCGCTGCTGTGGAAGCACACGTCTGCACGCTAAGAGGTCTATTAACTGGACAAATCTGGACAGCACAGTTGCTAAGAGGAGGGTGAAGAGTGGTTTGGACTGAGCCCGACCTGCCCCTATTTGCATGTCATTTTATTTATTGGGTTTCTCTGCCTTCGTTGGAACGGAGGGCACTGCCTCCGAAGTAAAAACTGATAAAGTCCGACTCCCTGTGGGAGGATTGGAAGCCCACGGAGGGAAAGCGGCCTGCCAGGCACCCTGGTGCAAGCAGTGGCCGGATGGAGGAGCAATCCAGGCTCCCCGCTCTCCAGTTAGAGCTGCTGGCCCATGACCTCCACTAGGGAAGCGACCCGTCTTGTTCTCCCTCCCGGCCCTCCGCCCGCCTCTTCCCTCACCTCACGGGACAAAGCGGTGCCAGGGACAGAGGACAGGGGGACCCCTCAGCTGCCCCAGCCTCCGCCGGCGCCGGCCTCTGGTTGCGCCCCGACGTGGAGCCCGGAGTCAGCGCGGCTGCCACGTGCAGGGCCGGGACGTGGGCTCTCGCTTCCCACGGGCCTCGGGGCTGATCTCCGTGTGGCGCCGCGGGAGGGAGGCCGGTGAGGCTCTTCGCACCGAGGCGCCGGCTTCCCGCGGACGCGGACTAGACCGGGACGGGGGCCCGGGGTGGGGGCGCGCGCGAGGAGGGGCGGCGGCCCCGACCCCAGGGAGGTGGGCGGCGAGATGGTCTGGAAGGCGAGGGAGCGGAGCCTGGCCCGCAGTAGGGGCGGCAGGGGCGGCTTCTATGGCCACAGAGGCGGCGAGGCGAGGCGGGTGGATGTGGAGCGAGGGCTGGGAAGGGGGGGAGCTGGCGGCGTTTCCGTGGCTGACCACGCTCGCCTTCCTCCCCGTGGTAGTTCTGATTCTAAACATTACATTGAACGCGGTCTCCCTGTGCAGAGGACAGCAGGCTTCCGGACGCCCCGAAGCGCCCGCCTACAGCAGCAGCAGGATGCGCCTGGCGGCGGCCGCCCTCGCCCCGGGACAGGGACGCCGAGTCCGGTGGCCACCCGCCCCTGCCGCGACCAGTAAGGGCTCTGCTCCGGGCCGCCCCTCCCTGCCTGTCGCTCCCGCAGGTCACTTGGGTTTCAGCCCAGCTTGGCGGGAGGGAACTGCTTTCCAGAGGCGCAGGATTAAGGGCCAGGCCCACACAGCTCACGGCTCCCTGCGAGGAGGGGGCCCTGGGGCCCTCCCGGCCCCAAAGGGCTTCCCAGGGCCGCGCCTGCAGACCCCGGTGGGGGCGCCGTCCCCGGCCTGCGACGTGAGGGCACCCCTCTTGTGATGGCTCTGAAGGGACAGGCATGGGGACCTCTGTGTGTTCTCTTGATCTGCACTCCAAGTCATCAAAAGGGCCTCTTTGGTCTGTGCTTGAAAACCCTGCCTTGTCACTGGCCAGAGGCCGGCAGGAGGGCCCTCCTCGGAAGCGCCGGATGCCGCTCCGCAGGTCGGGCCGCTGCCGTCCCTGGAATTGTCCTTGTGCTTTGTGCCAATGGCGGCTGCCCTAACTGCCCCTCTTCTTCCGCTCTGTACCAAGGAAAGAGCAAATAAATAACTCTCAGGCTGTGGGCAGACATCACTGAGAAACCTTCAGGGGGAGGGACAAGGGAAACAGGCTTCTGGGGAGAGGATGCAAGAGCTGGCTGGCCCGGGGAGGGAGGCCGTGTGCAGCCTGGTGCGGGGCTGGGCAAGGGCGCCAGGGACGGCAGGTGGAGCCCGAGCAGGTAATGCCAGCAGCAGCCCAAGCCCAGGGAGGGGGCCGGAGCACCCCTGGATCGAGAGCATCAGCTGCTGCCCCTTAGTGGGAGAGAGGCTTGAGGAGGCACCTGGTGCCCGCTAGGGAGATGCTGTCAGGCTGGCTTCCTAGGGAAAGCATGAGTCCTCGTCGGGAAGGCTCAGAACTATTTTAAGGGCTGGTCCTGTGACCCCTGTGCCTGCTCCCAGCTCACACAGCCCACCAGTGGAGACTGTGTGCTGGCGTCTTCGGGCCCCAGCAAGTCCCTCGCGGGGTTATTAGATCAGTGACTTTCTCCTCCTAAGCCCCTGGGGAGCCTGGTCTGGTTGGACAGCAGCAGGAACCTTTCCAACACAAATAAACGTTGATTTCAGGTAGTATCGCTGATATTAGAAAACGGGAAGAGACATCTTAGAGGTTTCACTGAGATTGAAAGGGATTGGAGCCAAGCCCAGTCTGTTCGGGGCTGCGGGCTGGAGAGATGGCCCTTGAAATACAGGTTTGGTGACTTCTGACAGTGAATGGCCTTGATTCACAGGAACCTCCTGTTCCTTTGCCAGTTAGCAGCTTTTGCTGTCAAACAGAAAGAAATACCAGCCAGGAACACCTGCTGTATAGACAGGGAACAAATGAAATGTTTTCCTACTGTGTAGAAAGCCCCCGTTTTCCATAAGAGAACATGCAACAGTGTCATCAGCCTCTCCTCTTCTTTTTCCCAGAAACCTTCCAGAAGAGAGCAAATGCCAGCTCTGTGGATGTATGTCTAATATACAGGCACCTTTTGTGTTGCTGTCATATTCAGAGTCATGTGCTGGCAGCCCCCTTGACCTCCTCAGGAGGAAAATCAGACTGTGCCCCAAGCACTGGGGTGAAAGGGAGGGCTGCCGCAGGCGACACGGTGCTGCTGGGGCCTGAGGAGCTGAGCACCCAGGGGGGGCGGCTAGCGGCACCCCACATCCTGCCCTCTCTCTTCCTGAGCTCTGAAGGCACACTCGGTCCCTGGAATCGAGGGCCCTTTCCCGTGTGTCATGCCTTGCCGCCAGAAATGTACCTTAATTCACTCTCACCCGTCCCCTGCCACCACCAGCAGATACAGCCTGAAGATGCTTTATCAAAATGATGAGTCAGGTGAAAAACAGGAAAATAGCCCCCTTCTTATACAGAAATAAGACAGGCCTTGGAACTGGACAAGTTTCTGCCATCCAGCGCTCCCTCCTAAAAGCATTTCCCCTGTGACGTGGCTCTGAGAGTAGAGACTGACTGTGTGGGAGACCCTGAAACCTGGCCCAGGCGACATGCATCTGGTGAAAAAATGGATCACTAATGTGTCAGAAAATCCCCTCCCTCCCTCACTTCTCTTTCTTTGCACCCCTATCCCCTTCCCCATCTGTTCTGACTCTCCACTATGTGTCCTGTCTCCACTCCCTTCAGGGTGGTTTGAAGAAACAAACATAATCCAAATGAAACCAGCAGTTGGTCAGCCTCCTAACTGATACCAATGGACTTCCATATCCAGGTTAATTTGAATCTTGCCTAAACTCCACCTTCAGGAGTTACTTTAAGTAGCAATAATAATATAGAAGACCACGGCCTTGAAATGGAACCTTGAATTCTTGCTTCCCTGGCTGGGCTGGATCATGGCGACCAGCCACACTTTCCTGAATGGGCATTCGTGCTGCTGAGAGCATGTTGTTCTGAGACAGGGCCCTGGTAGACCTAGGATTTTGAATGTGAAGCAAAGCTTTCTTTTTTCTTTTTTTTCCTGAGCAGTCTCCACCTGTCCTCTGTAGCCATTATTATATTATTATATAATGCTTACATATATGATTATATACGTAGATATATATATATATACACAATCTGTATAGCATTTTTTTTCAAAGTGATATCACATGTATTATATCATTTGCTTCCCATGACAGCCCTGCGATGTGGGAAAAAGCAGGATATCTTCAAATGTATGGATGAGGAAGTCAGGGTCCGAGGAAAAAGCGATGAGCAGAAGCCGGGGCAAGAACCCAGGGGCCTGATTTCTGGCCCTCCCATTCGATTCTGCCTTCCACCACCCCAGTCTCCCTGAAACTATGTACTCACCAAGAGGCTGTTATTTGTTGACTCATTAGCTCATTCGCTTCGTGAGCTATCACCGAGCTCCAGGCCCTGCTCCACGTCTCGGATATATAGCAGTGAGAAAGAAAAACAAAACCAACTCTTTCTGTCGGTAGGATGGGGCCCTTGTTAAGGGCGGTGCCATGGGGAAGAGGAAGCCAGCTTGGCTTCGAACCCCAGCTCACCTGCTGACCAGTAGCAAGTTTTTCAAACTTGTCTCTCAGTTCTTTCATCTGTATATCAGGGAAATTATAGTACTGCCTGAGGGGCATTTTGTAAGGATTAAATGAATCGACACGCATAGGTACCTGAATTGTCCCTGGTACACAGTAAGCCTTCTGTAAGGGCCAGCTGTGGGTCTAACCTGCCTTATGGGGAAACTGAAAAAAAAAAAATCCCAAAGATTATAAAATGCTGAAGAATTCTTTGCAGCAAAATGTGGTTGATGGCTCCATGTTTATTTCTTTCCGGCCTTTTATTCTTAGCAGTAACTTGTCTTCTCTTACCTGTACCTTACCTCCATCCTGCTCCCACCAAGTAGAAATGGATTAGTCACAAAAATCTCCTGGCCAGTTTAAAGAATATTCATCTTGGCTTCTCTTCCAGACCACTATAAGACCCTACTCAGATCTCGTGGTGTCCCTACTGCTGTATTTAAAGTTTGCATCTGTCAAAGTAAGATAAAATAGAAGTCTCTGAGCATAGGTTTGCGTCCTGGGGACTCTCAAGATGTCATGGACGGTGCGCGGTTGTTTTAACAGCTGGCATTTTGAACACTCAAGGCTGGACCTCGCCAGCTCCTTCAGAGAGCTTGACTCCTCGTCCCCCACCTGCTAAGGGGGTGGCTTTGCTTTACCTTCAAGGTCCCACCCTCGCACCCGGGCTCCTCACTCACACCAGGGCACTGATAGAATTGATATCTTTGGTATTCCTGAGAGAGAGATTTCCTCACAGCTTTGCCAAGGCGGGTGAATTACCCATATCACTTTTATTATTTAGATTCTAGATTTCTTCTTAGGAAAGTCAGCCTTATGCCATGAACAAGGGGTTTGTGGAAGTGCAAAACTTTCCAACTTAATCCGGTGTCTAGAGTTGAAGGTTTGTATATCACCCCATGGCTAGGTTGGCCTTGTGTCCCGAGTCTCCCTCAGGTCAGTCACAGTTTATGTTTGGTGTCCTGGTATAATTATTAATAGTTCCCCTTTCATACTTAAAAATGTCGGCCTGGGTGATAAGTCACATGGCCACCTACCCATGGCACACAGCAGGGCTTCTCTGGGTCACTGTGAGCTGTGCCCACGTGTGTCCCAGGGGCCTAAGGAGTGTGGTGAGGTTCAGACTCTAGGAAAAGGTGATGGCCAGAAAACTGACCACAACTAAACACTGACTCTCAGTCCCACAACACGCTACAAATGCAGTGGGCACTACAGCAGGAACAGAGTTCATCAACTATCCGTGTGCACCCTGCCACCCCCCCGCCTTCCTTACAAACAGTGGGGCAGTGCCACAAGCTGTGGCCAACACAGTGTTTGAGTGTCACTTTGTCACTGTCACTTCGGGGCCATGGCAGTGAGGAGCTGCTGTCCCTCCTCCATCTCTCTCTTTTATGCTGTGGCGACCTCGTGTTGTAAGGGCAGCACAGCCTGGGTTACTCAGACAGCCCTCGGAGGCTGGCAGACGGAAGCCCCCAAACTTGAAGATCGCTTAAGGAAAGAGGCCTGTGGCCGAGTGCTATCAATCTGCCTTTGGGATTTGCAGCTGGAGCCTGATGAATACTTGTGCGTGATAATGGACATCACCCAAATGACGTTTTGATTCCAAAGCTGTGGGGATATTACATTGGAATATTCTTGTGTCTGGGCAGGAAGAGAATTGTCTGATAGCAAAGTGCTTCCTTCCCTTCTGAGCCAGCGAGTGCATGAGCATCCCTGTAACTGGCCTCCTGGAAACAGAGTCATCTGTCGGTGTGCCCTGGAGGGTGCGGCCCTAGGTAAAGCTCTCAGCCTGCCCACCAGTAGACCTCTTTCCGCCTACAGAGCAGGGGAAGTCAAGTATTAAGCACCTGTGCCCGGTCTGTGGTCTATTTGGAATGACAAAGCCTCACAAGACCTGGAGCAAAATAAGATACAGTGCAGGGCTGCTGAGCTCCGTGGAGCACCCCAAATGCTTAAAGCGTCAAAGGAGAGAGAAACTCCTATGATTAGAGCTGATGCAGTGTTAGGCTTGGGGGTGTTGTCTCCGGACCCCTGCTGTGGGTTAAACTAAATACCTATGCAAGTGGGTTGGTGCCCAAAAGCTAACGGTGGATGGGCAGCGTCACAATCAATGAGGACATTTAAAAAAATCCATATGTGGGTGTGTTTTCCCCAGAGACTGGGCTTCTTAGATTCTTAGCAGGCCGAAGGTGGATTCTTGCTTTAAAAAGAATCCGAGCCCCACCCCAAGTGACTGTGACAAACAGCAAGTGAATGCTGACAGATGGAACCTGTGCTTATTTCATTGTTTCAATGGATTCAAGGTGTGGCTAGAGCTCTCTTTGTAGGATCTGCCAATGGATTCAGAGAAAGAGCCTAAGTGCCCCACTTAAGTGATTGGCTGCGATCCACCCAGGCCCTGTCAGGTTCTCACCAGGATGCAAAGTGGGATTCAAATTTTCTTACCTCTTGAGCCCTGCTTCTCTGTCTCCCAAACAAAGGCCTGATTTCCCACCGAGGAGCAGTATTTTTCAGACTGTGAGTTGGGAACCTATTCCTGGGTTACAAAATCAGTTGAGGAGGGTGCCACCAGTATTAAAAACTTGAATAGATTAGGCAAAATGACACAGAGTGCATGACACACATTTAAGGATAATATCCTTATGGAAAACTTCTTTCAGTGGGTGTTGTGTGTTGGGTTGCTGTGCATTTCTTACTCTGTCATGGTGCAAAGTGTTGAGAAGTCTCTGCTGCACAGCGTGAACCAGCCACGACCCTGATTTGCTTAGGGCAGCTCCCAACCCCACGTGCAGAGGACCGTGGGGAGAAGTCACAGGGAAGGCAGACTGTCCTAGACAAGCGCTTCGCGGAGGCTCCCTGGAAACAAATCGAAAACCAATCTGTGGATGCACACAGGCCTGGGGAGATAAATCAATCATGGGACGTTTAATGGATGGCAGCCGGTGCAGCCCATCACGCCTGTCACCTGGGGACAGCTGGGTTTATCTGGAGCCCAATCTGGCCAAATTTCAGTTTCCCTTTCCTTAAAACAGAGATAATCACCCTATTGACTATTACCACTGTAATAGTAAAAAAAAATGACCAAATTAGGAGAGAAAGACTCTGATAAATGGTGAACCACATGGGGCCTAGCCATGACCTTCCATGAGGGTTTGGTAGGTAAGCTTTCATCAGCGTTAGGGAGGAAGAGGAAGGCCCATGCTCAGATCAAGTCTAGGGAATGCAGGGGTCAGGGAGGGTACATGGGAGCACAGCCCAGGCAACCCTTCCGTCAAGGGCCCTTTCTTGCCCGGCAGCACCCTGCCCATGCCCAGTGACCTAGGAGAGGACGGCTGGACAGGATAGGGAAGCAGGTCCCCTGTTGTGTGCAGCCCTCAAGTGCTGGGAAATGTCTTCTGCTGGCTTGGGAGGGGCTGGGGAGTGGGAGGTGAGGGAACGGGACAGTGGCGGACTGTCCTGATCTTGGTGCAGCCTTGCTAAGCTCTCCTCCGCGGGACAGAGAGGAAGGAGGAGAGAAGAGTGCTTTTGGAGGGGCACGTGGAGGATGGGAGAGAAAAGGCCTTAAGGGCCACTGCTGAAGGGTCTGTGGCGAGAGACTCCAGAGGACCAAAGCACACGCCCTCGCTTTCCTATTTACAAGTGTGCCACTTACGACAAAGCGCTGTGAGTGGCGGAGAGGGGCCCCAGCCACTGCTGCTACTTCCATTTTTAAAGCTCTCACAATATTAAGGGATGAAAAAAAATTGCCAGGAATGCAAAGAGGGAATTTAAAAAAGCAAAATGGCCTGTTCAAAGTCGCACAGTGAACGTCTTTAATCCTGTCGCTGATCTCTGTCTGCGGCTGTCCCTGGAACTTCTTTAGGAGGAATCAGAAGTTGGAACAAAAGAGCAGAACAAATTCTCTCTCCCCTGCTGTCCTGCCAGGCTGGCTTTGCTTTGGCACAGTCTTCGTCTGCTTGGGAATGGGACAAAACCTCATTCCCTCTGTAGCTGGGCTTTCTGGGAATGTGGTTCTCAAGTTTAGCATGCGTGAGCCTCGCCCAGGGAGCCTGTACCAAACATTTATTCTTAGCCCCACCTGTACCGATTCGAATTTAGAAGGCTTGTGGTGGAACTCAAGAGTCCGCATTTGGAGACGCAGCTCCCCCACTCCCAGACGCCGAGGTGCTGATGCAGGTGGGCCACACTTCTGGAGGCCATGGGGGCTGGCCAGGGAGAGGAGGGTCTTGCCCCCAGCCCTGGGCCTCATCCTCCCGGCCTCCCAGCTGACCACCCAGAGGGACTCCGGCCTCCCCCCCCCTCCCCCACCGTGTGTATCAGCACAGGGCTGGGCCCTGAGGTTGGATGGTTTTCACAGAGAGGCCTCAGACATCTGCTCCCAGCCAAGACCAGAGGCAGGCTAAAAAGGAGATAACAGCTAATCCAACCTTAACACGCACTGTAGGGGCCTTTTCTAGATTGAAAAGAAGAACAAACAAATCCCCAGAAAGACCAAAAAAAGAGTCAAATGTGTGGAAAACTCCAAGTCAGCGGAGACGCCCAGGGCTTCATTTCAGGCACAGACCCTGAGGGTCAGCCAGCTGGGTAAACCAGCTGTGGTCCACCAGCCGCAGAGACCCCACCCCGACCCAACCCCCAGAGCTATTCTGACATTTTCTTCACTTCAGTTTTCTCACTGTAACCCACACATGGTTGAACAAAGACATTTATTTGTAAAACAAATTCGCAATGGAGGAGAGACTGTATCCCCTGACGGTGAACCGCCGATCATTCAGAGGCCACAGGCATGCATTAAGGAAGCCCGGGGCACCCCCGACAGCAGTGCTGCTGAAGACGCCTGGGAGTTACCAATCCTGCCAAGAGAAAAGCAAAATGTCCTTTCCGCTCGAGAGCACGGATGTACCAAGGTGTCCTGTGAGAAGGCAGTGTGGTCTGACATCCATGATGAAGTGGTCAGAGAACAACTGAGGGAGACTTTTTTTATTCTGTGTGGCTTGCTTCCCACAGATCCCCGGCTAAAAGCTTAAGTGGTCCTCCACCCTCCAGCGGGAGGGGGCAGTGTCAAATCCCCGGGCCTTCTCACATGCCCATCCTTATGCTCTGAATAATCTGAAAGATAGCTGAAAGAGGAAAAGGAGACAGACAGCTCAGACACCAGACAGCACACAGCTGGAAACCCAGCCCCACAAGGGCCCTGCTTCTGCTGCTCCCTGGGCCCTGGACATGTTAGCACACAGCTGATTAGGTATTTCCTAACAAGGAGTTAAGTTAACAAGAGGTCAGTGAACTCCTTTAAAAAAGCAGCCTTGCTCTGTCTGCTGATGGATGCCTCAGGGATTTATAGATAACTCTGCTAATTCCTCCAGGAGCAAATCCCTCAGGCGCTGCGAGGTTGGCTCCCTTCCCCAGGGCTGATCTGCTGCGGCCGGGGAGCGGGGTGCAGGGCTTTCATGCAGGCCACTGCACTCATTTCACAGGTCAGTGAGGCCACTGGCTCAAAATGACAGTGACCTGGGAAACCAGCAGCTCCTGAGCTGGGAAGGCAGGCCGGGAGTTTGCGGGCAGGTGCGTGATGCCGATAACCTTCCATGCAAGGGGACCTTTGGCTGCCTGTAACTTTCTGAATGGTGGCTCTCTGCCTTCTGGAGCAGCACTGACCCATTCAGGGCTCAGTATTCACTAAAGGGACTTCTTCCGAATGCACCCAGGGCGGGGAGCCTCTAAGTCCACAGGGAGTTCCTGGAACCCTTGTTTATTTTGGTAAGAGCTGGTCAGGTAGCTCCTCACCTGGCGCTAGCTACTGGGTTTAAATGTGTCCCAGGAAAGGAAGGCCCCAACTTCCTTTTTACATTCTCTCATGTACTGCGTGATCTTTTAACTTGAGGGGAGGCTGAGTACCACCTCATTTAATCATGTGTAAAAAGGGAATGAACAGGAATACACCTTCCTAAGTGACCACAGTAAAACAGGCTATCCAGAACCCTCAGGAAATAAGTCATTTGACATTTTATCATTCAGCCTTAGTGAGCACATGCTATGTGCCAAGCACTGTGCTTTGGGGAATCAAAGACAAGTAACACGGAGGGCCCTGGGGAATCTTTCTTAAGCAGCTAGATTTGAAAGGAAGACAAAGCACTAAGGTGTGGTGTTTTATTTTTTTCTAAAAATAACCTGCACACGTCATCACTACTTTCCTAAATTGGATATACACCAAACATAATGTAATGTTGATTTTTCATGAATGTTCAGTAAGACCATATGAAAAATAATTAATTGATAAGACTCCACTATTATAATATCGTTATGGAGAATGGACAGTGCTTGATCTGACACCAAAATAGCGCAGGCCGGCTGTATTTCTGGGCTGTCATTCTCGTATCTTACTGTTTTTTGGTCTCAATTATTACTATCTGTACTTACACCTCTGGCGTTCTACACCGGTGTGCCGTGGGCCCTCTTCTATGATGTTGCTATAGACTAAGCTGAAAACACCGTTAGAAATATGTGGAAAAAGAGAGTGCACCAGTTCCGTGTGAAGGTCGGAGGGCCTCTCCTCTAGGTACAGTAAAGGGGTGACGACATGATACGTCATTCCAGCTGTGCTCAGAGGTTTTCTTGGCATATTCTGGGTTTTGGGTGAGCATTGACAGGAGAAGTTGCTCAATGGATGAGAAAGTACCTTAGCAAAATGCGTAAGCGGCAGAAGTAGCTGCTGCTCGCGTCCTCCCCTTCCAAGGCTGACGGGAAGGACGATTAAACGAGCGTTCTGGACTCCGGCCCGGCAGGAGGGCTGGGAGGCAGCGGTATATCCAACGACATTAGGAAAAAATATTCACATTTTCCATGCCTCAGGCTTTGTTCTTGGGATCAGGGAAACATCCTGAATCTGGACAAACAGGCTTACTTTAGAGCAAGTGCTAGGGTTGAATGGAACTGGGTTTGAACTCCAGGGCTTCACTGAAGGGCTGGGGGACAGGATGGGTCACGGAGCCTGCTGGGGCCTGTTTCTTCAGTGAAGGGAGGACCGCGGTCCCTGCGTCGCTGTTGCAGGGCTCAGACGGTGAGGCGTGTATGAAGACCTCTCCCCCACTGAGCCTTTGGCCCAGGGGCCGCGCCGCTGACTTGCGACCACCACAGTAGGGCCGCTGCTCTCCCCGTCCGAGCATGACGTCCAGGGCGCCGGTGCTCACCCTCCGCCCTCACTAGCGGTGGGGAATCACGGGCAGTTCTGAGCCCTGATTTCTCTACTGGTAAAATGGTAGGTCATATGTACCTCAAAGGATTGTATGGAATAAATATGACATAAATAAAAAATCTGCCCGTAACAGATGCTCAAAAATGTTATTTCTCCCTTAATTTTATCCTTAGATGGGAAATCATATCAACAGGATGTAAGTCACCAGAGAGGAATCAGTCTGTGCCTTAGCCCATCACACCTGATCAAGTTAATTCACAACTTCAAAAGTGCTTGGTAATGATAAAACCACTCAATTGTTTTTATGGAACTGCTGCAAATTTCTCTAAAGAATCTTAGAGAAAGTTTTCTTGTCTGAGGAGAGCACACGTATTAAAACAACTTACTATTAGTGAGTCTGCTTTAAAATGAAAGGTCATTCCTGACCTTATCTGAATCCACGAGTTAACATGTAATAATCTGACCATCCTTAGCACGTTTACAAGTGACCCTTGATAACTGAACCCTCTTGGAGAAATTACTTTGAATAAAGTCTACTTTAAGTTCACTATTTGCTGCCACATCTAAGATAAAAGAAGGTTAGTTGTGTTTATTATTCCTTTTTCAGCTGTATCGATGTCTTTCAGAAGCCTTCCACATCCCAGCCAATCATACTGCAATTCTGTGTGCCTGCCGGTACTGACCCGCAGAGTGACCCCAGCCTTCCAGATGCTGACTTTCCAAGGCGGTGAACAGGAAGAGAGCCAACCGTGGCTTCCAAGTGGGAAAGGAAGTGGGGAGTCTAGACCCTGACAAGTTAATAACTTAGCAGTGGGTTGAACAAAGCTGAGAAAACAGCTGAGCAGGCTGCAGGAAAGGGGCCGTGGGCAGGTGAGACAGCAGCAAGGAGAGACGCCAAGAGGGGGCGGCAGGCATTCCAGAGCAGGGGATCTGGCTTTGGGCACACAGAGGGCCAGGAAGACCCAGGCTCGAAGGTAGCTAGGAATCCCCCAGCTGTGCGCTCTCCCTCCTGGGTTAGGATTCTGGTCCTCGGTGACCGCGGGGTCCCGTGTCTCTTTCATTCAACCACTCCCTGTCAGTGAAATCCTTAGGCTTTAATGTGCCGAGAAGTACACACACCCAACCATCCTCCTGATGCCCGTGTCCCCCAAATAGCTGCCCCCTCTTCCTCTTTACAACCACTTCCACAAAGCTGTCCATATCCACTTTTCTCCATTTCCTTACCCCCCTTCCCACTGCATCCACTTCCCGCTCCCGTCACTCCACTGCAGTCCCTCTTGCTAAAGCCCCAGCAGCCGTCCCTGTCACTCACTCGCGTTGGGCCCCCTCCCGCCTTCTTCTGCTCCTCGCCACCGCTGAGCCTCCCTCCTTGAAACTGTCTCTTCCTTTGGCCTCTGAGACACTATATTCCCCTGGTTTCTGGTCTTCCTCCTTCAGTTTGGCTCTCTACACTGAACGTGTCCTATGGGGGGGTCCTCACCCCACCTGAGCAGCACCCAAGAGCATGAAGGTTCTCAGCAGACATCTGCCTCTTCTCTCCATTACGTCCGTCCTCCCTGAGCGCTCTGGTCCTGGCCCCGGGTCGGCTGCCACTTGGCTTGTGATGACGAGCTCATGCGTGCCGCTGGCCCTGACCGCTCCTTGGAGCTCCAGACCCACACCTTCCACCACCTACACTCGGGGGGCTCAGAGGTATGTCAGACTCAACAGGACCATCTCATGATCTCTTCCCACTGTCCAACCTGACACCGTTATCCTCCAGTTTTCACATAAAACCAAAACACCAGAATCATCCTTGACACCTCCAACTGATGACCAAGACCTATAAACCCAAAAATCTTGTGACTATGCACTTTCCCCTCCATCCCTCCAGAAACCACCCGAGTCCAAACTACCATCTTTCTCCAGGCCCCTGTGATGACCTCCAACTGGTTTATTCTCGCTCCTCATCAAGGCTTTCTCCATACTGTAGCTAGAATTATTTCTTAAGTAAAAACAAATAAGGTGGTGTCATCCCTGTGTTTAGAGCCCATCAAATATTCCTATTGCCTGATCCTTGACAAGGCCTCTGTGCCCTGAATACCCTGGCCTCTGTCAACCTGTTTAAATTCATCTTGTCTGACTCCTCTCATCTCTTGGGTTATGTTTTTTTTTCAAAAGCTCTCGGCTCTTACTACAGGCCTTTTACACAGACCATTCTTTCTGTCTGAAAGACTTCCCCCACCCTACCGTACTGCCTAGTTTTCTTTTGTAATTCGAAACTTATTTCTTCGGGGAAGCCTTCTTTGATCATCTGAAGCAAGAGTTCTCCAACTGGGATGCGTACCAGTCTCCTGAGGAGGTGTGAAAGCACGCGTGCTGGACCTGCCCGAGTTTCTGGTCCAGTGGGGTCTGAGCTGGGAAATGAGCATGTGTATTTCTACCCAGTTCACAGGTGTGATGCTGAAGCTGCTGGTCCAGAGAACGACTAACCCAGAGTACACCAGCCTTTTGCATTATATGCTTTCATAGCCCTTCATGCCTCTCCTTCAATTACTTCCATGGTTGAAAGTTCTTAGTGTGATGACTTAGTGTGATGACTTAGTGTGATGGCTTAGTATGATGACTTAGTGTGATGACTTGATTAACTCATTCTGCTTCCTCGCTAACTAACCCCAGGGGACAGGTACCCTGGATTTTGTTTGCACCTCTGCCCTTGGGCCTAGCTTAGCACAGGGCGCATAGTAGATCCTCAGAAATATTTATTGAAGGAATGAAAGGTAAATAATTGCAAAGAGCATGGAGGAAAATATATATTAAAAAACTCAAATGATTACTTGTAAACCAAGAGTCAGCATCAAATGGCTACTTTTTGAATCAAATGTCCCAAGAGCTAGTCCTTGGAAGAGAAGCAAAATTATGGCAGACCATAAACTCCCTAAGGCCTGGGAGTGTATCACTCTAACCCACTCTTATCCTGGGTAGGGGCCGACCTACCCCAGCTAGCGGGGGGTGCCAGAAGCACGCAGGGATGGCAGAAGTGGGTCCCCTAGGCGACTGTCGGAAAGCTGGACAAGGTGAAGCTGCCAGAATGGTGTCCCGCCAGACAACAGGGAGCTTCGCAAAGCCGCTTTTATAGCAATAGCTGATGATAAGAGATATCAAGGTATTGGCTGAGAAGGGTGGTTAAGACAGGCCAGAGGAATATTCTGTAGGAGGATAAGAGAACTCTGGAAATTATAAAATGTGATTATTTTCCATTTAAAAATAAAGGGCTAGTAGGAAAAGTTTGGGCCCCATGAGAGATAAGCAGAAATGTTAGAAGATGAGAGAATACAAAGGTGGGCCATTAACCCTCAAGGGAATCAGCACAAAGAGAGTCAAAGGCCGGAAACTGGTTGTGGCAGCATTTCCTATAGCTGCTCCAGAGACAGAAAAGAAGGAAAAGAGAGAGATGCCAGGGACAAGTGCGGGCAGGAGGCACCGTTAAAGAAAAGATATTATCAGCCGATCATGGGCCCTGTACCCACATTAGAATGGAGACAGCAGACACACCCTCTGAGGAGAGCGTACACTAACCCCCGTGCTCCGTGGGGCGTGGGGCACAGGGCGGCACATAACAAGGGAGACCGGTCACCTTGAGGGAGCCGATGGCCGATGAGACACCTCTCCCAGATCGTCCATCTCAGCTCCCGGGGCAGGAATTCCAGGGCGGATGCAGGTGCTCAGTCTTTCCTCTGTGGTGGAACAGAAAGGCTCTCCAGGGCTGCTCAGGGCCTCAAGCATCCCGCCTGCCAGGCTTGGGGGGGACCCGCCATAGTGCTGCTTCTCTCCAGAAAAGCCCAGTGGTTAAATGGTCGACCTGCAAACACGGTGAGTTCAGCTCTGGGCTGGAGCAAGGCCCACGCAGGACGAAGGTGACTGGGCACCGGTGGCTCAGTCAGGAAGCAGCCCATGGCTGGTGCAAGGCTTTCCCTCCTGGTAGCAGACCCAGGATGGCTGTACATGTGGGACCTCGGGACTCTGCACCTTCCTGGCAGGGCAAGTCGGGATGTTTTAGCGGGAGTTTTTGTCACTATGCAGTCATGCGCTAAAGGCCCAAGTGGGTGGCAGCTTGCTGTTCCATTGTGAATGTGCGGGAAATGGTAAGAGACAAGGAACACAGGGTGACAGAAAGTGGACGGGTTTGGAGTTCACATACAGGGACGAGCTCTCTCACTTTCTGGCTCTGGGATGCTGGCTGATTTCCTTGATGAGCTCAGTTTTGTAATCTGGAAAAATGAGTCCAATAGCTTCTTTGTGGGAACTGGGTGACTAGAAGGGAAAATGTGTGTGTAGGGAGGGCCCTGTGTGTGCAGGAAGTAGCTGCTCAAGAAATGGTAGCCAAATAGTTATATGAACAGATTCTGCTCACCCTCCTACGCTAGTTTATAAAGAGTTCTTTCTAGAAACAGAGAAGAGGCTCCAGCTGCCCTTGCAAAGGGGACACCACTGACCTCTGGCCTGCAAACCCTGCCCTCTACCTGTTTCAGGGCAGCTGGGGCTCCGGAAGCTTCCTCAGCATCTCAGAGCTGGGCTTCCCACTTTAAGTTTTCTCACTGTCACAACCAAAGTCACCAGAAGGATACAGACGTTATCTTTCTTTCCTCATGAGCATTCAGAATCTTGGTGAGAACGCTGCCAGGGGGTCTGAGAGGTGGGGAGGCAGTGCGACTAAGGGCCACCAATATGATGACAGTGACAACAAACATTTATAAAACTGTTACCACGACTCCACTAAATACACAGCATGCACTGTGTCATTTCACCCTCGGCATTAGGAACAAGCACTATCCCTTTTAAGAATGGGAGACCTGAGGCTCGGAGTGGGCCCGAGTCACCCGGACAAGGCCGCACAGCTAGTGGGTAGCAGAGCCAGGTGTCCAACCCAGACAGGCTGGCCGTGGAGCTGGTGCACACGGGGCATACTCCTTTCCTTCCTCCACACCGCCCTTGGCAGAACAGCCAGTCCTCGGGAGGGTTGCTGGGGCATCTGTCCTTCCAGGAACAGAGAGGCTGCAGGCGCATGCGGAAGGGGAGGCAGCCAGACCTGGAAAGGAGGCTGGAAGGGAGGAAGGCCAAGAACATCTCAGGGAGCCACTTCCTCAAATCTGCTCTGAACAGGTTGTCCTGAAACACGGGCCTGTCCGGGCCACGCATCTCGTTCCCCTCCCCCACCCCACAGCCAGAGTCCCTGGGGGACACAGAAGAGCGCTGTCTGTTAACTGATGGACAGAAGGAGTGTGTCTGCCAGGAACAGAGCAGCTACTCACAACTGGTGGTGCTGAATAAACCTAGCAGGCTCTTTGCTGAAAGGTGTTAGCTCTGTAGTAACAGAGGCTCTGGGCCAGACACAATTTCTTCTTTGATGGGCCAAAGGGTCCAGATGTGTATTCCTTTCTGGGGATGAAAAAACTCAGAAATCCAGCAACACAGGAGGTCCCCTCTACACACACACACACACACACACACACACACAAACACACACAAACACAGAGGCACATGCACACAAACACACACACACAGATCAACTGTTAACAGCTGCTTTCATTTGTTTCCCTCTAAGATTTGAACAGAGTTCTGTTGCTTTAAAAAAAGAGAAAAGCCTAAAAAACCATGAGTCTAGATGTTTTGTTCTTAAAATACACTTACTTTTTTCTGGTTACAAAACTAATATATGCTTATTGTCAAAATTGGAAAATACAGAAAACTGTAAAGAAAACAACAGTGACTAGCTAATCCTATTACCTTAGAGGTTTCCCTCTGATGGCGGATATAAGCTCATCAACTTCACAAATACCCAGGCTTCAGTAACCATTGAAATTCTCATAATCTCTAATTAGGAAATGAGTATCAGGCTTGGCCAGAGAGAGAGGAATAAAATTGAAATTAGGAATACATGAGGGAGAAACAGTCTGAGGGAGGGGCCTGGGGCATGGCTGATATATAAGAGTTTCCCTCTGAGCATCAGAGATAATGGGAATTAAATGGAGACTCCATTAATCCCAGTTGAAACCTCAAGGCGGAGTAAAAGCAGAGAAGGATACACCCATGTTGCAGAGAGCGCTGTCTCAGACTGCTTGTTGTCAATATACACAGCATCACACCAGGGCTCCGGAGAGGGAATAGTACTGCGGGCTCACATACTTGATGACTAAACAGCCAAACTGTCTGAACAACTAATACATTAAGGGAAAGATTTAATTTCATCGAGACCAGGAGGCATTCTAGTCAGAGAAGAAAGCTGAAAATGCTAAAGACAGCTATCTTGTGAACACTGTGGCACTAAGGTTATAAAAAGGTTAGGCAGGGATAGCAAAGATGAGCACGTGACCCTGCTGTCAAGACCAGGTTCATGACAGACATAACTAATCAACTGCAGCATACTTTCCCACAGAGCTTTGATAGTGGCTTCAGAATCCTTCTCAATAAGGTTCTTAAAAGAGCTGAGGACATAGGGAGAGAAAATGCCAGAGGCGAGGGCTCTGGGCCTGGGGAAGTGCATCTTGTGATGCAAGCGTCTTGTGATGACAGCAGTTGGCGCATCTGACAGCATCTCTGCTATCTCAGACAGACATTCGGGGTCACGCTTGTCTCTGAGTCTCTAGATAAAAACAAGCACTCTTCAGAAGCTATCAAAGAGTTTTCCAAAGAGGCAGGTTTTGAAACTGGGGACTGAGCGAGAGTGGATGAACTGCTTATCTGGGAAGAGGCCCCACTCCTGCAGAAATGGAAGATAATGTTTTTATAAAAAGGGGAGAGAAAACGGAAAAGTCTGTAAATGAGAGGGATGCTTAAGTCCTTTGGGCTTTGATGTGGATCTGGGGTCCTGGGAGATCAAGGAAAAATAAATGCACCCAGTTAAAAAAGCTCAAGAAAAACAAAGTCCCAGGCCAAGATTTGAACAAGTCTCTGGCCAATTTGGGCAAATCGTCTGAGGGGACGCATGACAGTTAACTGACTGAGAAACAGGTTTTCGACTCCTGATGACACACTGCGTATCGTAACAATAAAGCTCGTTACCAAATGAAACAAGCAAAGCATGATATGGCCCTGAGCTGTCCTATCTGGATAATATGTGTCTCAAAAGAACACACTGTTCCCAAAGCTTTTGTATCTAACAAAGAAAACTTTAAGAGCAGAACAGTGGGTGTATTCAGGTTGCTTTGAGAAAAGGAAACTTACATTTTATTTCTGATATTCAGCTTAAAGTACAAACCCCTATTCATTGATTTGAGTCTGCCTATGGGTGCTTCCTTTTTGCTGGGTGGAGACAGCTGAAGATTTGATACTTTATCAATGGGAAAACAGTCTCATGCATCCAGAGTGTTATCACTTAAATTGCTCAACTCATCCTTGGAGTGAAGAAGCAGGGCCTACTGCTTTCTGAAAGACTGAGACCAACATGAGAGGCTGAGCCAGCCAGTAAAGGCACAGCATGGGAGGATGAAAGGCAAATGGGAGCCTGAGCAGCCCCTGCACACCAGTCCCATCCATGGTGCCATTATTTGCCATGATGACCACAGAGACAGAGGTGGTGGTACCCGGAGCTGCAGGTTTCCAGCTTGCTGTGGGCCAGCACTTACATCCCTAGAAACATTCAATGCTGGAACAACCCTTGCAGGGGCTCCTCTTATCCCTATTTGATTGATAAGAGAATCAATACAAAACAAGTAAATAGCTTGTCTGAGGTTATTCAGACGCATAGTGAGTCCAGGCTTTGAGCCCACATCTGGCCGATCTCCCCTTGGGCCTCCTATCCCATTACTGTCAAATGGTCAAGTTTCAAAAAAGTGTCTTGCCTAAGAGACCTCTTGCAATCATGGGAAGTGGAAATTTACTTATTCTGGAGAGGGGTGTATCTAGATAAGCTCTACCACAGGATAGTACATCAGGGGTTCCAGCCCTGATCCTGGGGGCCTCAGGGCAGCCCCAAGAAGCCTGGTGCTCTTATCTGATTTCCTGGCATGGCGGTGGGGTTCCCTGAGTGTCTGCGCTTGGTGCCTGTGCTCTGCACCCTCCGCTCTCCTGGCTCCTCTCCCACCCTTTCCATCATCTCCCTCTTATCAGCGGCTCAGGCACGACAGGCATGTGTGCAGAATGAGGAAGGCCACAGGAAGGAAGCTGAGAAGCCCGGGGTCAAGCATGTGCTGTGACCCCTCACTCCCCATAGTAAAGGGGTCCTGGAACCCCTTGGAGGCTTAGCTTGTTTCTCCACATAAAATGGAGTAAGGGTGACCATTAAGTGAGCATATATTGAAATGCCAACATTTCACTAGCCTTAATTCTTAGAACATAGCTGGGAAAACAGGTAAAATGTGCATCTCTTATTCCTTGCCTGACTTGGGTATTTATTTACCCTAGGTACACTGACGCTATCTCTAGAAAGGGCACTCTACCCAAGCAGTTGAGCAATTGACAATTAGAAAAATGTGTTAATAATGTAAGATAATGAAAGCAAATGAGTCTTTTAAGAGAATCAGATCCATGATCAATATCTCATTAATCTGAAAAGACTCCTTATTTTTTCTGTCTGTATAAAAAAATATAAAATATGAATAACCAACCACATGAACTCAGGCAAATGACATCAGGGGGATCGCCAGGGCTTGGTGAAATGGAGCGTAAGCCTGCCATGTGGGTTTATCTTGTTCAAAGGAAAGAGACTGAACAGAAAGGGACAAGAACGGGTGTGGGGGTCTGTCTGTGGAGGTATGGAGATCTGCCGAAAAGTCTAGTGAATTTTTTGTGTGTAACAGGCAAGAGCAGGAGCGAGGGAGGTGTTGTGCACACTACAGACCGTGGAACATGAGATGTGGAGGTCTTTCCTACTTTGAATTACAAAACTGGAAGAGAGGCAAGAAAGAACAGTGATAAGGGGTGTTAGTCATCCTAGCACCAGGACCGCTGATGACATAATGCAGAGGAACTGAGAGATGGAATGGCTAGATTTGAGGAAATCACATTCTTTGAAATGCAAAGAAAGGACAGGTAGGAGCCTATGGCTCATGACCCTAACAGGAAAACTCCAGAGGGACAGTAGGCTCTGCAAGATGAACTCAGTGGTGACTCATTCTAGAGAGGCGGCAATGGGGACAGATCTAAAGGAGCTGTTTTGTTTTTCATGACATGTTTGGTTTAGAAAAGGACATGTACAAAGATAGAAGGGAGGGCACAGTACCAAGGACAAATTGAGAAAAGTGACACATTTCTGTGAGAATACTGCCTGACTTGAGCTGAGGCTTGCAAAAAATTTGCTAAAGTTGGCAAAGGAAAAAAAAGGAAAAGAAAAAAGGGTGCTGGTAGTGGATTATTTTTATTTCTGACTGAGAAAGGGATGAGGCGCATTGCTGAGGGACCACAGAGCATTTTAACAGCGGACAGTGGCAGTGGGAGCCTCTCCGCGAAAGCAAGATGGGCTTAACTAGAAAGATTTAACGCAGCATTGTTAGAAGAGCAGTGGACCTGATGGCAGGGGGAGGTGGCATGCTAATAAGTGGCATTCTTCTCAGCCACGGTAAATCCAAATCTCCAGGCCCTCTAGGCTCCCATCCCAGGCGCCTAGACAGACTTACAGACGGGATCACAGAGCCAATGCACATGAACCCTAAGAAACGAATGGAGATGTGGAGGACTCCCGAAGACTGTTGTGAGCAAATGTCCCTATTTATCCAAGGGGGACAGATACAGTTCCTACTATATGGACCAATAAGCCTGGCAAATTTTAATTAAAATGTAATTTAGAGAAGGTAATTGAGAACTAGCACAGGTTTGAGAAAAACAGGTCAGACCAAATAACTATCAGTTTTTCCCCCATATGCTTCCTAAGTGCAGACGGCGGAGGACCCCAGGTACCATGTACCTTGAAGCCAAAAAGAGAAAACACCAGCTCTGTACCTGTTTATGCCCTGACCACGTGGGCTGCCGGATGACCGGGCCCCCAGCTCCCTGTGACTGGCCTGGCCGTGCTTGACCCCAGCACACTATCTCAAGCTGCCAGGCCTCTGTCCCTTAGTGTCCCTCCTGGGAAATGACCCGCCCTTTGACTGTTTGTCCTTCAAGACTCAGCTCAAGGGCGCCTCCTTTGGGAAACTTTCTCTTCTGTCTAGCATGGTTTAGAAGACCTGCTATTGTGTGATTGTTGGTGTCCTCCCAAATTCACATGCTGGAATCCAAATGCCCAGAGTGATGGTGGTAGAAGGTGGGGCCTTTGCAAGGTGATAAGGTCATGAGGGCTGGGGCCTCATGATTGGATTAGCACTCTTATCAAAGAGCCCCCTGTGAGGTCCCTAGCCCCTTCCACCATGGAGGACATAAGAAGTCTGTAAGCAGGCCCACCATGCTGGCACCCTAATCTGATTTCCAATCTCCAAAACTGTGAGCAATAAATTTCTGCTGATGTAAATTACCCAGTCTGTGGTATTTTGTTATAGCAGCCCAAGTGGACAAACACAGGCCCTTATCCATGCCCGCCAAGCACTCTGGACGCCCCGCTATCAGAGCACTCTTTCCCTGGGCCACAACTGACAGCTTCCTTATCTGCCTTCCCCAGCGCCCACAGGCTCCTGAAGGGGTTTGCATTCCAAAGCCTGGTACAGTGGCAGGTGCACAGGGACCCTCAAGACATGATGATAGCTTGTCTGAGTTTAGTTGAGAGGTTCAAGGTTAACCTGAAGGGAGCTGTCTCTAATTGTGTCCCATGGGCTTCTCCAAGTCTGGACTTTTACCAGTGACTTGGAGGAGTAACATCATTTCAGAGACTATAAAGCTGGGAAAGAAAGATGATTAGATTAAAAGGCTCAAGGTTCCAGATCTAGCAATCTACAGGCTGGCTTCGTAAAGCCTGAAAATGTATGTAACTTTTTAATATAGATTGACTTTTCCTGGTTCTCCTGTAGCATGCTAAAGGTACAGGTTTTTGTTTGCTTTTGTTTTTTGGTGGAAATCAGAGATAGATCTTCTGAGGCAAAGCATCACAGATGAGTATGTGGGCCCTGATGGCCACGCTGCATTAATATGCCGTATTCATTGCCATCTGTACCGTGCTCTGAACCATGCATTGCTAACGAAGGACAGTGCACCAAATATATTACATTATGTCACTGACCATATTGCACATTATAATGTAACATCAGCAAGCCATTTATTATGTATGTTCTTCTATGTTTCCAGACTTTATGGCTACTCTGTAGAAAGAGAACTGACAACAATAACATTTTAATAGAAATATTAATGAAGCCTTATATGAGGTCTCAGAAAAAATCAATTGGATTTTGAGGAATCCAAAGTATTGGGAATATCTGGCTTTATTCATCCGTCCATCCACCCATCTCACTAACTATACTGAACACCCACTATGTGTTTAGTACTGTGTTAGCATCTGCAAAATGGTGGAAAATAAACACTGCCTTCCCTGAGCTTATATCCTAGCAGAAAGAAATGGATTAAATAAGCAAACCAAATAATTTTAAATGTTGATGAGGGCCATGAATAGAGCAAAACAATGTATGAAGGGATAGGGGACAAGTTTGGATAGGTGACATGTAGATGCATCCCTGAAGCTCGCAGGAAGTTTATGTGAAGAAGAGCTTTGATGGGGCCTGGCTGGCTAGTAGGTTGACGTGCATCTAGCATGTGCTGGGACTGTTAGAAATCAACGTCATCCTGTGTCATATTAATCAAAGCAGAGCGATGAGATTAAGGGCAATGACCATCCTATTACCTCTGTAGCAGTCACACCGCTTCCAGACCAACTTCTTGTAGCTGCAGATGCTATACTTGAAGAGTCATGGAGTATATCCAAAAGAGGGATCTAGAAACCACATCTTACAGGGCAAGGTTCAGATGGGTTTAGTTTGCAGAAGGAACCACTAGACAGTCATCTTTAAAATATCTGAGGATTCAAGAGGTTAAGAAGGTACTGAGTCCCTGTTGTGTGATTTTAGGAGGTCACACCTGAACCATCAAAAGACAGCACAGTGTAGTCCAAAAGCGGGAGCCCCCCTCTAGTGGGATTAGAGCTGCACAGAAATGAGGTAGGCTTCTGAGGAGGTGAATACTGCGCCCCCAGAAATATTCTAGCAGAGGTGGGACAGACTGTTAAAGACAAGTGATCACCATATCGGGCAAAGATTCCCTTTGAGGACACATCTTTGGGAAAAGATTCAGCTTCATCTGTCTCTGGGACGATCTTCTCATCTTTAAAATATCTGAGCCTCAAGCAACTATAACGCCTTTGGGTGGCTCCTTCCTCCGAAGAGATTCTGTTCCCTTGGGAGAGCGGTCTCTTGAAGATCAGAGGCACTGATCTACCTTTAGTCCTGGGTGTCTCTTGCCACTGGGGCAGGAGGATACCTTCCTGGAGGCCAAACATCTGCAGGAAGAGCTAGACTCTTCGCCTTTCCTACCCTCAGCCATGGTGAGGTGATGGAGGAGCAGCCTCTGAAGGTCCACCTTGTTGCTGGAAGTGATCTCCACTCACAAGTACTTCAGAGATCCAACCAATGGGGACCAGGAATTATGTCAAGGCTACCAAGAATTCAACTAAAACAACCTCATGAGCTTTTGCTCAAGTCTCCTTTGCATGTGTGTGTGTCTGCAGGTGAGCTAAGCCAAGTTCTCCGAACTTGGCACCTTCCAGTATCAGGTAGGCAACTGTACCTTGAAGCTCCGGTCAAAGCTCAGAGCTCCCTAGGTGCTCTGTAGAGCTTCCTCTTAAGGCAAAAGGCCTCTCCCTTTTTATGGAATGTGGACCTATCTGGTGTAGACAGGTGTTCGACTTTCTGTTCTAAATGCCTTTTTTAGGCTATGTCTTCATAGAAAGGTTTAATGAACTCTAAAGTGTACATAGCCAATCTACTTGCTCAATGTTATCATTTTATAATTATGATTTGATAATATCTCAATTCTGACTCTACTAATATTTAGTTTGCTGAAATAGAAATCAGTAAGATTAAGGCTTTAGGCAGTGATTAACTTGAATCCTAGACCAACATATTTTTTGTCTATTTACCTTGCGACTTGAACATGCATTTTAGAAGAGAGGAGAACATGGGATATAAGGCCAGTGAAAAACACATACCTGAGCCACAAACAACAAAAACAAACAGTGCCAACAGCCATGGCCCCACAGGATATTTCTCTTCTTGTGGCCTCTAAAAGGGAATGGGAGAAAGTAAGATTAGGGCATTCACTCAGAAAACATCTATGGAGTCCTATTTGTCACTGTACTAGGGGCAGGGGAGACCACTGCTAACGAGACAGACCCATTCTCAATGCCCAGTGGGCAGATGTAGACGAATAGTCAATTGTAAAGGATCCAGATAGGTTTGGAAACATTCATCAATACCCTTATTTACATCCCTGTAAGTCAATGAACATGGTAGTCTTAAACATTCTGGAGACAGGTGGGGTATAAACACGTAAACCAATACAGTGAGTTGGGAGCCCCAAAGTGTATTACTAACGATTGCTTCCATTTGTTGAAAGCACTGTCTATGCCAGGCATTATACAATGTACACACAATGTTTTTAGCACCCAGCTCTATGCAAGGCAAGTATTATTATTGGCATTTTGTACTTGAGAAACTGCTGCTCAACGTTTGTTAGCTTGAGCTGGGATTCAACTTTAGGTGTACTTCATTATAGAGCCTGGGTTTTTCCCACTGGTTAAGAAGAGATTCATCTTAATTTCCACCTCTGTGAATTCCAAATAGGGTCACAGAGCACAGCCACTTCCTCAAAACCTTTGCACCCCCAAATTTGGGAAGGCAGTGCAGTGGGAATCATGAGAACAGCAGAAGAACCCCAGTGACTGTGAATGGATGCGAGGGAAGCAGCATTCGGTAATAAGGTTCCTGAGTCTTAGTAATGCTTAGACTCTGGACAAATCTTGGGATTCCCTGGGACGCACCAGGGGGCTGCTGTACCTACTCCATCCTCACCCCGTATACCTCCTGCTCTTCTCGCACCAAAGTGCAGACATCATAATGATGTCCTTCTGCAGCCCCTCCAGGTTGATTTTCAGGTAGGGTTTGGTCCGTATAATCAGATCAGTGGAGAAACATATTTTCTGACAGAGACAGCGGAAAAAGTGGTGAATTTCTCAAATAAAAAGGGAGAAGGTAGAGTGAAAAAAGTAAAGAACTCACTAAATATTTCTTCATTAGCATGAGCCAAAAATAGGATATAGCCAATACGAGTCAAAGAACTCACTTATTACAGAAAAGGCAATGGCTCTGGTTCTCACACATTCTCAGACAGCCTTCTCTCTCCTACCTCAGTTGGGTTCACTTTTCACTAAGGTTGCAGGTACTTTTCTTGATAGTATTTACCACAGTGTGTATCTCTATGTTTACTCTTGTGATAACGTGTTTAGTGTCTTCCTCGCCACTAGAACACAGGCCCCACAAGGGCAGCTGCTGTGTCTTTTTCTTGTATCAATGTGTATCAATGCCTGGCACAGACCTTCAACATTGTAGATGCTCAATAAACGTTCATTGAGGGATAAATAAGCATATAAACTTCATTAAATAAGATGTTTTTAGGTCGAGTAGAATAAAGACAAAGTCTAGGAAGGAGACTGTCTTTTTTTATTGATACTTCCTAATTGGTGATAGAGTTAGTTTTCCCTGCATTTCTCTTACCAGAAAAGTATGGATTAAAGTGTCAGTGGAAGGTGGACTCTGACCAAGCATTAAAACCATTCACTTCTCCGTTCTTGCCAAGCTTGTATCTCCTCCCGTTCATGCATGACGACAAATCACATGACAAAGGAAGAGGGGGTTGCTTTTGACCAAACAAGGACAAAATCCGTCTTAAATAATTGCATAAGATAACTTGAACCAGCATTTTGACTATGTCATTCTTTGGCACTTAAGGCCAGGTCAAGGTCAGATCAACTAACAGAGATATTAAATAAAGCTCTCTGAACCCAGTGTGACATTTACCCCTCCCCACTCTCCTTCACTAGCTTCCTAACAATTTGTCCTAGTAGCCTGGAAACCAATTCTGTTACTGTCATCCCACTAATGCTATATAAAAAATTCATTTAGCTCTCTCTCTAGCAAAGCCAACAAGTGAATTCAAGTGTGTATAAATGAATTATTGGACTAATGCAAATACCAAACGGACTCCTTTATTTTGCCTTCATAGAAAAGCAGAAATTATCAGCATGCAGAACTTGGAGTATATAACCCAAACACCTTTTTGATGACATTTCCCACTGAATCAATATTATTTGGGGATTTTCAGATCACCTGGCTGATCACAATTCCAATATATTGTTTTTTGAGAGCTTTGAGTTCCTTTGTTTTGGAAGCAGTGCCCAGTACAGTGCCATTGGGACAATTCACCCAAGCTTGAAGGTACTGCTGAGAAAGGCAAGAAAAGCAGTAGAATCCTGCAAGTGACACAGTTCATTTCAGACAGGAGTTTGTCACTTCCTGAGGCTCCAAAATGACTGGAGATGGCTTTCTTTCTAAGATCCCAGTAGGGTAACTCAGAACTCTGAAATTTAAATCCCGCTTTCATTCTGTATAATCATGAAATGATTATATTATTATATTATGTTTTCATTATACAAATGAAATCCGTTCTCTGTTTCTTGGATTTATCTGCTATCTGGGAGAATAATATTGATTCACTCCACAGCTATTATCTGATAATGAAATACTGAAGCACTAGCATACAATTAAAGGACCTTATTTCTGAATTAGTCTGAAATTTCAGTGAGAATCTCTGCATATGTCCCCATTTATTGAATTTCATCCTGAACAAGTTATCCCTTGGAAGTTACTCCCTCCAAAGCATAATCATCTTTGGCTTGTAATTAGTAAAATGAGATTTAGGATTTAAAGAGTTTCTTTTTGAAAGAGAGTTCATTTTTCTTTGTGGATGCTGAACCATTTACAGGAAAGTTAATCGAAAACCCTTCTAAGCAAGTGAAAATAAACATACATTATGGCTTGGTTTGGAAAACTTACATTACAAATTTAGTAAGGCCATTTAAAAACCCTCATAGGCACCAGGTAATTCTGAAGGGAATACTCCATGATGTATCAGAATCTATGAACATTCACTCACACTGTACATTAAACGTAATTTGAATGTAGCTCTGAAAGTTGAGTTGTGCTAAATTACAGGTGGCTGTACTGTCTAAATAAAGTTTTTTTTTTTCATCCAGTTTTTCCATCTTCTTTTGTTATTTTGGAGCCAACAACTTTTGTTCCAGGTCCCAAACATTTTCTAGTGTCTTGAAAAGCAGGGGTGGCAGACATGGAGTTTACCAAGACTGATGGATACAACAGCTCTGCAAATTATTTCCTGTTTTCTTGTTACTTTTGCAGTCAGATAAGCTGCCAACTGTTAACAACTGAACTCTGGTTCCCTAGTTCATTAAAAAAAACTGCAAACTAGAGATTTTCAGTACATCAGCTAGTCTGTATGATATCCTGGGAAGAACTGATTTCCTAGGGATAAAAAACCCTGAATGGTTAATATCAATTACAAATTGTTTTTCAGTGTCAATTTGGATAGCAAGGTTTTTTTTTCTTAAGTGAAAGTAAATATAGAAGATATAATCTATGTAAAAAATGGTTGCAATTCAAGAGCATAATGGCATTTTTCTGCCCAATCATAATTAAATGATCATAACACCCAAATGAGAGAATTTCAAGCATAACTTAAACCTGAGTTGTGCATAAAGCTCTGAGTAGAGTTGAGTTTGATTTTAAGGTTTCTCTGCCATAGTAGTGCTTGGTTTTCCAAGAATTCTGTGATGACTACAGATACAGCTTTTTGCTCAAGTTAATCCAACCAGCATCATTTCTTTGGCTAAGGGGGGTCGCCTCATCAAGTCTGCAAGCTTTTCCAGCCAAATCCCGAGCATCAGCTGGACTTCCACTTAAGTGTCTGGTCTAATAGATCCCAGGTGCCTTTGCTCATCGACTTGGAGATCAACCCTGCCCAACTGCATGCCTCTGAATGTCCAAATCACAGGCCTGGCATTTTCTTTTGAAGATTATCTGCTTTGCTAAAAGACACCCCTGTGCATAAGGCACAAATTTTAAGTAAAAGTCCAGTTACAAAGTTTTAATCTACAGTTTGGGGGCACAGAACACCTGGCAATAAACTACAGACTCTAAAGTTCCGGCTCATCAGAATGAGCCTGAAGTCACAGGATGAACAAGATTAATGTTGTATTTCAACTTTAGCCCAGTGGTGAAAGGCCTCGCTGGAGCAGAGGCGAAAGAGAGAAAGTGGAGAGAAGTATGGGTCTGCATCTCATTCCGCGCTCTGAGCCCTTCCAGTTTATACAAGGAGACCATTACATAGGGGATGGAAGGCAAACCAAACGGTGATGCGTGTCGGTGGCAAACGAAGGACAGGGGGTGGAGCTTGGGAGGGGGAAACGATGGATGGCCTCAATTTACCCGTTCATTCATTCATTCAACCACGGTTCTAGCACCTACGAGGTTCGAGGCCCTGTGTCAAGCAGCTGGTTCAACTGCATGAGGGATGACTTCCCGTCTTTCCCAGAGACAACGGCCCAGTTCTCTCCGGGGAAGGCTCTTCCGCGCCCCGGTGGTCGCCCAGGGGCCACGACCAACCAGGGCCCTCTCCGCACCCGGCCTCCTCGCGGGAGCCCGCCGGGCGCCGAGGGGCGGGAAGGCCGGGCCCTGCCCCCGCGGCCGCCCCGCCCCG
>JAQQAC010019963.1:54836919-54936164 GCA_029783875.1 Phataginus tricuspis | reverse complement strand
CAGGGTCTTGGCTACGTTCCCCCTCTGGGTGATGTTCTTGCTGTGCTTCTCGTTGGCCATGCGGATCCGCTGCTTGGCCACCATGGCTTGGCGCTGGGGACGCCGCGAGCCCCACCCGCGAGGACCCCGCGTGAGCCCCGACAGGGCCGCCCCGCGCTGCAGGTGGCGAGGCGCGGCCGCGAGCCCCGCGCGCCCCGGGCCCAACCCCCAAGGAGGCCCGAGCCCGGACGGAAGTAATCCTTCATCTCAGGAAGCCCGCTCCCACTTCCTCGCCATCCTTCCGGTCCCCCAGCTCCCTGGCCGCGGCGCCGCGCGCCCGGAGCCCCCCCCCACCCCCGCCGGCTCGGAGTCCCGCGGCCGGACGCGCGCAGGAGGGGGGCGCACCTCGGCCCGGGAAGGGGTTGGGGCCGCCGCGCGCGCTCGCAGCCCCGCTGGCCCTGGCTGAGGGCTGGGCTGGAGGTGGCGGCCCCGGGGCCCTAACAAGGACAGGGCTGGGCTCTCGCTGTGGGGGACAGTCCAGAGGACCTCCCCGTGTGGCCTGGGAAGACCACCGCAGGCCCTTGCTCAGGTGCTGCAGAAAGGACCCGATCTCCCCCGGGGGCAGACAAGCGGGTCTGAGGCCGGAGTCAGGACAGGCTCCTGCCCTGGCAGGTGTGGCAGTTACATGGGAGACGGTGGCCAGCAACCCATCCAACTGAAAATGGAGGAAGGTTTTAGGCCTACAGCCCAGGTGGGGTTTAGAGGCCACTGCCCAAAGGTGGGAGCTTTGCCCAGCTTTGGCTCCCCACTGGCCACGAGCAGCTCGGACTTTCTTCAAGCACACTTGTCCCCAAGATCTGACTAGGAGTTTCCCTGTGTAGAGAGATAAAAAGGGACGAGTTTATGGACTCGCAGACATTGGTATTAGGGCCCTGCCTAGTCCAGGGCCAGGGGTAAAAGGGATTCAGGCCCTCACATTTCCATGAGCTGAATGGTTGGAGTTAGCTCGTGCAAGCTCAGAGGAGTCGAGGAGGAGAAGGGGAACTTCAGCCTGGAAGATGTGGGGCAGTAGGAGGTGGTGGGTTAGAAGAGCTGAGGTGTTAGGCCAACTTTGGCTAATACACCCCGGCCCCCAGAAAATAGGCATCTGCAGCTGGGTTTCTGTAGGGTTTTGTGTGGGTAGAATTGCCCTGTGTCAGTGGGAAGCTTGGGAGAGCTTGTTCTCTTTCGGGGAGACTCTTTACTGAGCTCATATTCACCCTCTCCCCATTTCTGGCCATTTAAGCTTTAATGTAGACTGTTTTGGGCTGCTTTTGGTAATCCAGAAAACGACAGAATCTGCCTAGCATTATTAGTAAAATCTGGTCATTCTCTTTCCTATTAAAAGTTAGTTAAGTTTCCAAACTAGTTTCCATTGGCTTCATAACTATCACTACTGCCATCACCACCATCATTACAGGACTACAGGCAGGCCCGACTCTGGCCCATGCTTTACTAACAACTGCCATCTCTGCCTTAGGGACAGTGAGTGAGCCTGGCTTTGGTGTGAGGCCCAAAACATGCCTCCTGCTGGCTCACCCCTCAGATCTCATCCAAATGCCTGTGGAGAAGCAGAAGGTAGGTTCCCACCTAAGCTGAATACAGACCTGGCTGTAAGGAATATCAAGGGAAATATACAGAGATATTTTCCCCAAGGGCCTGTAAGCAGAAAACTGTTCTTAACTGAGAGAAGTCTGCCTTCCCACAGGCTCAGATGAGCCTCCTTGTTAGGGAAAAATTATTTCTTGACCTCTTACTCCTTACCAGCAAATTTCACTCCTTTTTCTTGCTGTGTTTCACTTTTACATTTTAAAGTAATTTAATTAAAAATAGCACACTAACAGTATACATGCAAACAAATATGTGAAAAAGAAAGGTCTTCCTACCCTCCCTTGCCTTCCCCACCAATTTCCATGGTTTCTAAGTTACCTACCCTTCAGTATTTTTCTTTCCTATACAGCCTACCTGTATATTCCTGTTCAAAAATTAACACAGTTATACTATAGACCACTCTGCCACTTGCTCTTCTCAATTTATTGACATTAATATCACATCTACTTATATATCTTTTTTTTCCAATGTGCATATCTTATAGTTTGATTTCATAGTAATATATTGAATTGTTGGTGGAAAGTTAATTCCAGTTTTTTTGTGGTTGTCAACAATGCTTCAGTGAACATCTCTGTACATCTATGTATTTCTGCAGGTATGTGCATGGAATAGGTAGCTGGAAGTGATGTGGCTGCCCCTTGTCACGTCCTTCACTAGAGTTACTGCTGTTTTTGGATGAGCAGTCTCCTGCTGTGACTTCCTCTGTGCCCACCCAAACCCACCCTTTGCCCTCTACTCAGGCCTGCTTCTCAGAGGCCTCAGTCCTCTTTATCAGCTTGACGATCACCATCATTTCCCACAAAAAGTGTGTCCTTCAATCTAGATTTTTCCCCTTCCTCTACTTGGCCTCTAGCCTGTCATGAACTAGAGGTTGAACTGGCTCATCCCAGACGCCCATCTGCTTGGGAGCTGGGGCTGAGGCCCGAAGCTGTGTCCCTGGAGCTCCAGAATAAGCACTGGGCTTCGAAGGAGCAAGGCCTGGAGTCATCTTGCTCTTTTAAGGTGAGAAGACTTAAGAAAGGAATGGAAACTTGAGCAAGAGTTGAAAGTTCCCTTGGTTTAATCTGTGCCCACAGCAGGAATTTTATGACATACCATAGCATCCTTTGCTTAGCTGCAGCTTCTAAAACTGCCTTGGGTAAAGTAGCAGGAAACTGCTAATCGATTTAAATTTAATTTTGGCAGGTAATTTTTTTCAACCTTTAGAGCAAAAATTCCTAACAAGCCTATGCACAATAATTGTGAGTCTGCCCACTTAGGGCACTAAGCTAGGAACAGTAGAGTCTAGGTTTACCCATCTTTATAAATGATATGCATTAAAGCACACAGATGCTACACCATTGAGCTGTGATGTACTGGACAGCTGTCATTTCTTTGTGGCTGACCAGCATGCAACCCTCCTTTCTATCTGGGGGATGCCCCAATGTGTGAGAGTTATCACTTTCCCACAATGGGAGCCCACTGGGGACAGCTACTTGGGGACAGACACAGTTTGGCCATTCCAATGTTCCTGTTTGGAACTTTGAATACTGAACAGGCTGTGCAAAGGAAAAGGGACAAGTCAAAGCTCCCTCTGGAAGTGGAATACCCAAGAGGCAGGCAGTATTCCGCAGTGAGGGTGGTGGTGGAAGAAACAGTGTGGTATCTCTCTTATTTTGTGGTACCTGACATTCTTAAAATAAATTGCTCTTCTGCTTCCATTGGCCAGCGTTTGTGTTGTTTACGTCCAAGAATGCTGACTAATGCACATGAAAACAAACCACAATATCCTGCTTGGTCATTTCCCCTCCTAGATCTGGAATGATTGTCATGTCACTTGAAGCCTTCAGACATTGTCAGCTAGCGGCCTCTCTTCAACTTACCAAAGGGAACTGAGTCTGGAGGCCTGGTGACGGGTGCTGTGGGTAGCCAGTTCTTGATTTGGATGGGAGTGATTGACAGGCACAGTCTGCATACCTAAAACCACCAGATTACTAACACTTCAAATTAATACCTTCAGTTTCTTTCTTATGCAAACCATTTCTAATACTGCAGGAGAAGAGGACAATTTGACAGATCTCAACATCATCTCCTTTTGTACATATTACTGATAGTCCAGTGGAAATGTTCACCAAGATGTCTTAATAAGGGGCAGAGAAAAATGAGAGTTAACAGCCAATGTTATCTGCTGCATGTGTTGGAATCAGTTCAGTGCACTAGATTATAATTTCATGGGCTCATGCCATGCTGTAACTGGAAAGAAACTCAAGAGTCATTTGTTCAGTGTTTATTAAATGTCTACTATCTGCCAGACTCTATTTTAGATCCTGAGAATTCAGTGATTGATATGCAGTTTTTGCCTTTAGGGAGCTCTCAATTGGGTGGGGGAGACAAAGAAGTAAACATTGGGAAACTGCCCTAATTTTACAAGTGAGCAAAAGCCTAGTAATTGCAAAGGGAATTGTAGCAGAGCTGAAAGCAGAATTGAGGCCTCGCGTGGCTTCCTGTTTTCTCAAAAGGAACACTTACCAGGCAAACTTGAGTGGGAGCCAGAGTGACAGAACTCCCCCAAGCTCGAGCTTTGGAGCAAATTATACGTATACAGAAAATAAATACACACGCATGCACACTCGTGCATGCACATATGCATACTGCAGATCAAAGATAAACTACGCTTCAGACTTCTAAGGCTTGAACTTTGGTCCACAAATGGTGGCACAAGAGAGACTTTAACTATTATGATAACTGTGTAATTCCATGACCCTAAAGGTGATCAGATTAAGCCTTAAAATGCAAGATGTGATTACCCATCTCCAGTCTGTAATTCTCTGGGCACATCTGTTATTAATAGCAGTAAAATCATCATATCCCAAGGTGGAAAAAAAATACCAAACTGCAGCGCTTTCCCCAGTGACCTCCCATGGCAATCCACTCATGGCCAAAGAGATGTGAAGTGCTCAAATTGGGGCTGTTTATCACCCATGAGCATGCCCCTGCTAAAATTTCAACAGTGATTTCAGGACAAAGCCACCTTGTTTCTGTTCAGTAGGGTGCATGTTTTAATGGCTGTAAGAGTTTCCTGGCAGGGAAGAAATAACATCAATAATAATATGTAATATTTCTTAAGTGCTTCCTGAGGGCCAGACTGCTAAATTCACCTGTTTTTTCTCACTTCTTATACAACCATGTAAATACATGAATTTCTGGAAACAGATAAATCTGAGCCCTTTCACTTATTCATTAGGTGATCTCAGTCTCTTTCATTAACTGTAAAATGTTGACATAGCAATAGTGCTTATTAGAAAGGGCTGTTTTGAGATTAGATGAAGTATTCCATGTTAAAAGCGCTAAGCACATAGGTTGGACCTGAGGTCATCACTTAAAGTCAGCTACCACTATTATTTTCCCCATATGCCACTGAGGAAACAGGCTTACAGAAATTAGGACACTTGCCCAAGGGAGGTAGAGACAATGGCTACAGTCCTCTCTCTCGGGTAGTTTGGAGTCTACCTGAGTTACTTCAACACTACTGAATGCTGTAGGCTGGGATGAGCACAAGAAGCCATTGAATATAGAAAGACGACATATGGACAATCCAGGTCACTTCTTTCTTTTTAATTACTTTTAAAATTTGGGAAAAAAATCAAGAATTTCTATAGTATACCAAAGGGATATGGAGAAAGTCAGTCTTTCTCATCCTTGGTCCTAAGTTCAAAGCAACCTCTACGTGTTTTTCTGTCTATTCAAGCAGGTATGTATAATACCTTTTTATATGTGTACATATATTATGTATGCTAATTTATGTATATTTTTAAAAGCTTTTGCAAAATCCATTTAACCCCTCTCTCAAGATCTCAGTATCATATTCTTCAATATGATCTGTACCTTATTTTTGGTCTTTCACTTGATAATATATCATGGAGGTTAAGCCATAATTATATCTAGATTTATTTCATTCTTTAAAAATGGCTGCATGGTAGTCCACTGTATGGAGATATCATGATCAATTTCACTGATCCCCTGTTGATGGATATTCAGATTGTTTGTTTCCATTTTTTTGCTATGAATCAATGAGTGGCCTTGTGTATGTATTTTCGCAAATACTCTTGCACGCATTTGTTGGTAAACTTCCTAGAAGTGTGATTACTAGGCCAAAAGTTATGCGTATGAAAGTGTAATGGATATTGCCAAATTATCCTCCAGAAAGGTTATCAATTTATACTCCCTGTATGATATGAATGAGTACATTTAGGTTATTTTTTTCTTAGTTGTATGGCACTGGACAAGCAGTCTTAGGTAATAGCATCACTTCTTTTTTTTTCTTTAAATTTGCTAATTAGATTGAGTTTTATGTTAATGAGGACAAGATCATGAATTTGTCTACTAAGTAGTCAATTAGCTTTGCTGTCTCTTTAATCAAGGTTAGTGTCCCTTTAACCATGGCCTGTACTGCACAATAGGGATTAAAGGAGAAAGTGGACAGATAGGCAATATTCCTGACCATTTCTGGATTTACTTAAAGAGTCTATCTTTCCAATACTGAATTATCAAAAAGTTTAAATTTAAAAAAAGATCATAACAATATTGCTGTTTTTCAAGCTTCATTAGAGTAGCAGGACATATTTATATCTAGCATAAAGGTTTAAATAATTTAAAGAGAACTTACATTTATGAGTAGTCTTTATTGTACAGAAATTGCTTTTAGTAGACTGTTAGCTCTTTCAAGTTACAGACCACAGATATTCTTCATGGTATTCCCAGAGGCTGTCATGATGACATATATTAGGTGTTAAGTGAATCTGGAGTGAAAGAATAGTGGAAAACTGAAAGGATTTGGGGGATTCAGAAATTAATTATAATACCTATTAAGTGTTTTATGTAGTCAATATTTCCTTCATTCAGAGTGCATTGCAACTTATATTGGGTACACAAAGCAGGCTCACACTCCATGTTGTGACCCAGGCATCTAAAATAGGTAATTTAAGCCCTCATTGAATTGCCTTGGTCATTTTCCTTTGATATAAATTAAAAGTCAAATCACCATTTGGAATAACATACATGTCTTACTTACCCAATTCACCCATTCCTCATTACAGTTGTTGGTTTTATCTCTGTTATGTCAAATGCAATGAAAAGTCCAGTGCCTTCAATAACTTCACAAAGTCACTTGAAAGGAGCTTTGTGGATGATCAGGAAAGCTCTTAGCCTTTCTGAATGTCAGCACATTAAACCTTGGATCCCAGCTTCTGGAAACCTGTCACATCTGATATACTTTAAAAGGATTTTGTAAAGAGCTTATTGGAAATGAAACGTATGGATTAGTAAACCATCTGCAGAAGGCCCAGATGTGTGCACTAACTGTCTTTGCTGAAACCACAGCGGCGTTTTAATCACACCATGTCACTGCCATGTGATTTTGCATGTGGAGAGCTCTGGCTCACTCCCGTTTCCTCAGCCTCGTCCAGGTGGAACTGTACGCTGCGCAGGGGCTCTCTATGTTTGTTACCTATCAAAATGAAACCTGAAGATCAGGAAATAGGTGAGGGAAAAGGAAGATGAGGCTTTGAAGGGATCCCTATTAGGGGTACTATAGAAGCATTAGAGCCCCCATGTCACCTGGAAGTATAAGCCTGGGGCCAGAGACATGGTCCCTCTCCCACAACCACACCCACACCCATTTCATCTGGGGCAGAAATCAGAAAAACGCCAGTCTGTGGAAGGAAAGGAAGTCATTCAGCGTGCTTGGCAATTCATCGGCACTAAGCTAATTCCCAGGAATTCCTCTGAGCATGATATTGGGTGTATGGTTTAAGTTGCCCTTTGACTCCAGAGCCCTTTGTTCAAGTGTCACAAAATCCCAGCAGAGGGTGACAAGTGCTATAGCATGCTCCCAGGGTTAGGCATGAATTATGGCGTGAATTCTTTCAGACTGATAGGCAGACAGTTCTATTGTCCACTTCCAAGGTATTTTACAGGGCTTACTAAATCAATCCCCACAGCACCACAGGGAGACGGGTCAATGTTGTTGTTATTCCAGGTTTCAGCTGAGAAACTAGCACACAGAGGGGGCCGCTACAGTATTCCTATCCAGGTGGGCCTTAGGGGCAACAATCTGGTTAGAAGGGGGGTGGGATGGGAGTGACAGGAATGTGTCTTGAAGTGGTGTTTGCACAGTATTTTGTATACAATTGAGAAAACCTCAAACATGCCCAGCCTCTACGCCTGGCACTGTCTCCTTGGCGCCACCACTGTCCATAGTGACGGACATGGCTTTGCTGGTGTTGGGGGGGCTGTTCTCATCTATACCCCAGGGGCAGCATTAGGTGGGGGTTCAGTTAGCTTGGCTCCTCCGTCTCTGTCAGAATTCCCTGTTTAACAATCACGATCCCACCTCCTGTGTAGACTCATAGGACTTCGGAAAAAGGACCTCAGAGATCATCCAGTCAAACACCCCAATTAAAGGTGATGTAGAGCAAATGCCGAAAGATAGAAAAGTTCGTCATGATGTGTGCTCAGTGACTAAGAGTGATAGTTTAGTGTGCAAACCCTGAACTGAGTGTGTGGGTCTCCACTGGTGTGTGTGTGTGTAGGTGGGGGGTTGCTCCGTTTTCTGCGGCTTTCTCATTTTGATAATGTATAAGACGTGTAGTTAAAATAAATGTCCCCATTTTTAACATTTAATAATGATATAACAATAATGATATCATTCTCTAGGAAAAGTCATAAACAGAGTTTGGCAGTTACAGGAACAAAGTCTAGAAAGAGGAAAATATGACTGGTTTGTGGACTTTTTATTCCTTTGCTCTGAGGAGCAAAAATATGTTTCTTTCAGATTAATTGTGGTTAATGTTAGTGCTGTTATTTATTTATTTATTTATTATTTTGGTATCATTAATGTACAATTACATGAGCAACACTATGGTTACCAGACTCCCCCCATTAAGTGCCATTGTTTTTACAGTAAAAGTTCACGATTTCCCTGGAGGCCTGGTTCTCCAGGAAGCTCTGTGAGATTCCCTCTGAACGTTCCCCATGGCCGAGCAGGGCCTCGGTTCTCCTTCTGTGCGTTAGTCCTGGGTGATAATTGATATTCTGTGAGTGTGTTCACTTGGCTCGTATTTGCATGGTCTGTTTTCTCGTTCCTGGTCACCTTCCCTACAGTGCTTTCACAGCATTTCAAAGGCACTGACATTCAGGCACATGGACTTTGGAATGGCAAATTTGCTCTATATTAAAAACAGCATTTTGCCTGAATGCATATCCAACATTTTGACTGCATACGATAGGGAAGAGCTGAACGTTTGTACCGCTATCTCCCAGGAGGTTAGACGTGATTTACAAACAATTCATCCAGCTCGTTCTGCAGCTTTATGAATCTGAGAAAGCAAGGCTTTAATCAACTCCTTCTACCTTCTACAGCAAACCGCAACGGATTTTTTGAAGGCCCTTGTTGCCTTTGTGCTCATGACTCCGTTAAGAGCTCATGTAAAGGCAAGGTCCATCTGGGTGTCTCTCTGGGCCCTGGTGGCTGAGAGTGCCTTAGAAGCATGGCCTGTTCTCCTGCCTATGATCCACATCTCCTCCTGCTTCTCCATCCTTCCTGAGATGCTCAGACCTGGGCAGCCCAACCTCTCGGTGGCTGGCTGTGTGTCTTTGTGATCTCTGTGCTTGATTGAGTCCAACTCTTTCTGCTCTGCCTTAGTGAGAGCCGGGGAGAAGGTGTCCTGTCATGACTGGTGTTTTATCCTTTCTCCTCCCCTGCCCAAACCCGCAGTCTAATCAGTACCCAGGAAGCCTTATTATAGATGTGGCTTGCTAGTGACAACTTAATGAAAAGGGACCTTAACTCCCCTGTTTGTTTCTCTCCAGCCATTCCCTTAACTTCCACTGCACCCCATCTGAACCCACTCCTGAAAAGTGGTATGGTTTGTTCTCTCTATTTCTGGCCTGTGGAGATATGGAAATAATTGACTCATCTGAGACTTCTTTCCATAGCTACATTTGTTGGAGTTAAACTGGGGTCTCTTGCTTCATCAGCTATTCATTTTCTTGATTCTGAAATGTGCTTCCGTCTCACCAACCCCCTCCATCCTGTGTATTTTGTTTATCCAGCATGGGCGGTTGCCAATATAAAAGAAAGAAAATGACAGGTTAGGGCTCTGAATAGTTTAGGAGGAGGGGGAGGAAGCGGGTAGGAGGCCGGGGAAGGAGGGGCTGGGCCACTGGGGAAACTTCTGGCTGATAGAGCCCTGCCAGCTGAAGACCCAGGGGGCTGCCTGCAGACGCGGCTGGCAAGGTGCTGCCCCATGCCAGAAATAGCCCTTCTTGTGAAATAAAGTTTTTCCCTGCCAGTCAGCTACCTACTGATTCTTTATTAGTCTTTTTCCTTGGGATTCAGTTCTTTTGTGTTTGTGGAAAGGATCTTCATTTTATTTTTTCAAGTGGCTGAGATGGTCTAACTTTTTTTGTTGTGGTAAAATATACATAATATAAAATTTATCCATTTTAAAGTCTACAGCTCAGTGGTACTAAGTGCAGTCACAGTGTTAGGTAACTGTCACCACTATCCCAGACATTTCTCATCATCTCAAACGGGAACTCTGTACCCACTAAACAGTAAAGCCTCCCCATTCCCCCTCTCCCCAGCCCCTGGACACCTCTATTCTATTTCTGTCTCTATGAATTTACCTATTCTAGGATTGAAATATCGCCTTGAAGTCTTAGTATCCTTAAATGGGTAATAATTGGCTCAAAGACTCAATGCACCACTATTAGATGGCTGAGTGACCATCTGGTGGACAGAGTTGTTCCTTAAATAATCCAGGAAACAAAACAACCATGGTTCACCTGAATTACTCATACTATGGCTCCTAGCAAACAGTTTGACTTTTCCTCGTATTATGCTCCTCAAAAGGCTTATTTTCTTCTTTCCCTTCATTTATGGTATTAAAAAAATTTCTTTAATTCCCCTACACTATATTTCCATCCCTGTGACTAATTCATTCCACAATTAGAAGTTTGCACTTCTCCATTCCCTTCACCTTCGTCACCCCTTCCTCCCTCCCCTGTGGTATTTAAAAAATATTTACTAACACCTGGTTAAGAGGTGGCAATTGCCCTGGTCGCTGCTATTAGGAGATGATGCTACAAAGTGACTTTGAAACAAATTTCCTTTATTCCTTTTTCTTTTTTAAATTGTGATAAAACATACATAACATAGAATTTACCACTTTAACTATTTTTAAATGTATAGTTCTGTGGCATTAAGTACATTCACACCATTGTGCAACCATCACTACTATTTATCTCCAGAACATTTTCATCACCCCAAACTGAAACTCTGCACCCACTGAACACTAACTCCCCATTTCCTCCTCCTCCGGCCTCTGGCAACCACCATTCTACTTTCTGTCTTTATGATTTGCCTATTTTGGGTGACACATATAGTTCCCTTTACTCAACTCAATGTCTATCAATCCCATCAACAGCCTAAATGGAATCCCACATCCAGGGGAAAGGGACTTGTTAACATGTGGGAATTTATTTCAGTCTATTTTGACATATCTGGACTTGTAGAGATTTACAGCTGTGGAGGTCCTGGTTATAGATCAGCTTTTTGAGATTCCTTTACTGTGGTAAGGAAACCACTTTACCAAATGTTATTCATAGTGGGTTAGCTCGTTCTTAGGAAATAGGAACCACATGGGATATATTTCTCTGATATAGAGGTGGGGTTTGCTGACTTCTAGAAGGGAGATTATTTCCTTGCCGGATTGTTGCCTGAGTTAACAGTTGGAGGGTTGGACCTTGAGCATATTCCAAGCCCTTAAAACTCCTTTGTGATGGGAACGTAAATAAAACTTACTCTTGCCAGGGGAAGGATAGCTACACCTGGAATGGGTCACTCAGGTAACCTGTGTTTACAGAAGTGTCCCTAATTTTCCTTTTGTGGAGAGTGAGAGGTAGGCTGGAGGAAAGGATTTTTGTTTTCTCCCATTTTGGTTAAGAAAGACCCAAGATAGATATGCAGACATATTTAAAAATAAACAGAAGATACAAAGAATTATGAGAGAATACTACAAAAAACTATATGGTAACAAACTGGATAACCTAGAAGAAATGGACAACTTTCTAGAAAAATACAACCTTCCAAGGCTGACCTAGAAAGAAACAGAAAATCTGAACAGACCAATTCCAGCAAAGAAATTGAATTGGTAATCAAAAAACTACCTAAGAACAAAACTCCTGGACCAGATGGTTTCACTGCTGAATTTCATCAAATATTTAGTGAAGACCTAATACCCAACCTCATTAAAGTTTTTCAAAAAGTAGAAAAGGAGGGAATACTCCCAAACTCATTCTATGAGGCCAACATCACTCTAATACCAAAACCAGGCAAAGACACCACAAAAAAAGAAAATTACAGACCAATTTGATGAACATAGATGCAAAAATACTCAACAAAATATTAGCAAACTGAATTTAAAAAAACATCAAAAAGATCATCCATCATGATCAAGTGGGATTCATCACAGGGATGCAAGGATGGTACAACATTTGAAAATCCATCAACATCATCCACCACATCAACAAAAAGAAGGACAAAAACCACATGATCATCTCCATAGATGCTGAAAAAGCATTTAACAAAATTCAACATTCATTCATGATAAAAACTCTGAACAAAATGGGTATAGAGGGCAAGTACCTCAACATAATAAAAGCCATATATGAAAAACCCACAGCCAACATTATACTTAACAGCGAGAAACTGAAAGCTTTTCCTTTAAGATAGGGAACAAGACAAGGATGCCCACTGTCCCCACTTTTCTTCAACATAGTTCTAGAGGTCCTAGCCACAGCAATCAGACAAAACAAAGAAACAAAAGGCATCCAGATTGGCAAGGAAGAACTCAAACTCTCCCTGTTTGCAGATGTCATGATATTGTACATAAAAAACCCTAAAGAATCTACTCCAAAACTATTAGATCAATATCTGAATTCAGCAAAGTTGTGGGATACAAAATTAATACACAGAAATCTGTGGCATTCCTATACACTAATGATGAACTAGCAGAAAGAGAAATCAGGAAAACAATTCCATTCACAATCGCATCAAAAAGAATAAAATACCTAGGAATAAACCTAACCAAGAAAGTGAAAGACCTATACCCTGAAAACTCCAAGACACTCTTAAGAGAAATTAAAGAGGACACTAATAAATGGAAATTCATCCCATGCTCTTGGCTAGGAAGAATAAATATTGTCAAAATGGCCATCCTTCCTAAAGCAATCTACAGATTCAATGCAATCCCTATCAAAATACCAATAGCATTCTTCAATGAACTAGAGCAAATAGTTCTAAAATTCATATGAATCCACAAAAGACCCTGAGGAGCCAAAGCAATCCTGAGAAGGGAGAATAAAGCAGGGGGCATTATGCTCCCCAACTTCAAGCTCCACTACAAAGCCACAGTAATCAAGACAATTTGGTGCTGGCACAAGAACAAACCCATAGACCAGTGGAACAGAATAGAGAGCCCAGATATAAACCCAAGCATAGATGGTCAATTAATATATGATAAAGGAGCCATGGATATATAATGGGGAAATGACAGCCTCTTCAACAGCTGGTGTTGGCAAAACTGGACAACTACATGCAAGAGAATGAAACTGGATTATTGTTTAACCCCATACACAAAAGAAAACTCAAAATGGATCAAAGACCTGAATGTAAGTCATGAAACCATAAAACTCTTAGAGAAAAATATAGGCAAAAATCTCTTGGACATAAACATGAGCAACTTCTTCATGAACATATCTCCCTGGGCAAGGGAAACAAAAGCAAAAATGAACAAATGGGACTATATCAAACTACAAAGCTTCTGTACAGCAAAGGACACCATCAGTGGAACAAAAAGACATCCACAGTATGGGAGAATATATTCATAAATGACGTATCCGATAAGGGGTTGGCATCCAAATTATATAAAGAGCTCACGCACCTCAACAAACAGAAAACAAATAATCCAATCAAAAAAAATGGGCAGAGGAGCTGAACAGATACTTCTCCAAAGAAGAAATTCAGATGACCAGCAGGCACATGAATAGATGCTCCACATCACTAGTCATCAGAGAAATGCAAATTAAAACCACAATGAGATATCACCTCACACCAGTAAGGATGGCCACCATCCAAAAAACAAACAACAACAAATGTTGATGAAGATGTGGAGAAAGGGGAACCCTCCTACACTGCTGGTGGGAATGTAAATTAGTACAACCACTGTGGAAAGCAGTATGGAGGTTCCTCAAAAAACTCAAAATAGAAATACCATTTGACCCAGGAATTCCACTCCTAGGAATTTACCCTAAGAATGCAGGATCCCAGTTTGAAAAACACATATGCACCCCTATGTTTATTGCATCACTATTTACAATAGCCAAGAAATGGAAGCAACGTGTCCATCAGTAGATGAATGGATAAAGAAGATGTGTTACATATACACAATGGAATATTATTCAGCCATAAGCAGAAAACAAATTCTACCATTTGCAACAACATGAATGGAGCTAGAGAGTATTATATTCAGTGAAATAAGCCAGGTGGAGAAAGATAAGTATCACATGATTTCACTCATCTGTGGAGTATAAGAACAAAGAAAAAAACGGAAGGAACAAAACAGCAGCAGACTCACAGAACCCAAGAATGGACTAACAGTTACCAAAGGGAAAGAGACTGGGGAAGATGGGTGGGAAGGGGGGGATAAGGGGGAAAAAGGGGTATTACGATTAGCACACATAATGTAGTGGGGTGGGGGTGGGTGGGAGGATACAGGGAAGGCAGTATAACACGGAGAAGACAAGTAGTGATTCTATAACATCTTACTATGCTGATGGACAGTGACTGCAATGGGGTATGTGGTGGGGACTTGATAATAGGGTGAGTCTAGTAACCATAATGTTGCTCATGTAATTGTATATTAATAATAGCAAAATAAAAAAATGATTCAAGATGGATAAAACAATACTCTGGGGGAAAGGAAGAAATCCACTTTAGATATATTCTATCAGTAAAGAATTTTGAATAATTTACTCCTGGAGAAAAAAAACCTGACCCAAAGTTCCTGATTTTCACCCAGTCTTTCCACCCTCACAAGTGACTTATCCAAATGTTCCGTGATTCACTGGAGAGGTTGGAAATTAGGGATTCTCCTGCCTGGAGTTCCTCCTCCACCTCCCCTCCTTCCAAACCCACTCAGTTAAGGCACATGATCCCATGACAAATTTCTTCCAAGCTTCCGTTCAAAGAGAAGTCAGCACCTGTCACCCAGGAAGAGGACACAACCTGGGAAGTTAAGAACCTGCCACTGGCTTTGCCTGCCAGACGTTAGGGAATTCTGATTGTCCACTTGAGATGTGACAGTTCTAGTAATTAACCTTCTCCCTCTCCATCCAGTACCTGGCAGTTCTGCAGAATGTACAAAAGGAGGACAGCCCCCATGATAGAAAAATGAGTCACAGTATAGGAAAGAGGTGGGTTCCAGAAAAAGGGCTGGAACTGTCCATGGTCACACAGCAAAGAGCGGCAGGCAGGATCTGAACCCAGGCCTTCTTCCAGACTGCCAGGTTCAGTGGTCTCACCAAGGCACTCTAATCGCTGGTGCAACTACAAAATTCTCTGCAAGACTTTTCTCTTCGCTAACTCTAATTTAAAGAGGATCAGTGGAAATTGCTCTTTTCTGGGGGAGATGCAACTATTGCAAAATCACACAATGGAAAGATGCTGCAACTTCAAAAAGACAGGGGATCACTGCCCCAAGGAGAATTCTAGACAATCTTAGGAACTCAGTCTAGACAAGGCGCAGACATGAATGGCTGAGGGGCCCTATTAAAAACCACCACTTCTTAGCCAGGCAGACTTAGAGGACCACAAGTTTCACATTCCTGTCAAGTTCCTGCAACAGTGACCTTATTGGGCAAGACGCCTCAATATACCTGGACCTTAGGGTTTTCATCTTTAAAATGGAAAAGAAAATCCTCAGGAGGATGTGAACTATGGATATGGAAATGTTATGAGAATTTCACAGTAATATGCCAAAGGGGTCACTGTAGTGGTAACAGGAGCAATAAGGATCACTACAATTGTAATAATTATTATTTATTATCATCATTTAATTCATTAAAGGCTTACCATGTAAAAAAAAAAAAGAGCAAGAGCACAAAATGATTCTCTTGATAGAATACGCGGGCCTCGTCTTCCCTTACGACATGTGTTCTGGCAGGTCTGCTTATAAGTCTGGCCTCCTCTGAAATTCCCTGCCCTTTTCTGAGTCACTCAACCAATAGAAACCATTTGTAGTCTTGGAAAATTTTTTATGTGTGTTTATGGTCTGACTTCCCCAACGAGATTGCAAGCTCATTGAAGACAAGAATCTGGTCTTCCGCGAGTTATTTACCATTGCATCTGCCCTTGGGAAAACTTTCATTAAACACCAAGCATAGCACTTCGCCCACAGAAGATGGTCGATCACAATTTGGTGAGATTGTTACTAGAAGGGACAAAATCTGTATTTGGCTTCTGGGCTTTTTGTGTTTTTGCTTTTCTAACTTTCCATTCTTTAGCTTCCCCTTTCCTCTTTTCTCCTCAACATCTGTGGCAATTCCCTCTTTCCCCTCTGTGGTACCTGAAGCTGGAGATGCTCATGAACTTTCGAGGGCAGCTGTGACAGAGCAGAAAAAAAAACTGAATTTGGAAGGGGAAGACATGGGTTTGAGTTTTGGAACCTATGACCTGGGCAGGTCTTTATGTTTCCACCTGTAAAAATAAGCATGACAGTACTTCCTCTGAGAGACTGCCATGGGGATTAAGTGGGAAAACATGTCCAAGTGCATTATAAACTGTATTACTATGTAGGGAAACATTAGTGGTTAAGAATGTGGCCTTGAGGGCCAGCGTGCCTGAGTTCGTGCCTGGAGCAGCCTTACACTGGACATGCTTGAACTGGCCTCAGTTTCCTGATCTGTAAAATGGGAATGATAATGCCTACCTCACAGGCTTGTTCTAAGACTTCAGCAGTTAATATGTTGTATAGACATGTAGGAAGGACCATGGGAAATGATGATTATTATGGAATCATAAAGAGTTATTACTACTACAGGCAGACAAATTCCAGTCTTAGTCTCAGTTTTATAATTTGTTCTTAGCTTTTTCTTTCTCCCAGTCTTGAAGGTGTATTTTACCACATTAAACCTCTGTGCCTAAATCGGAAAATACTGTTATAATCGAAGCATCTCTAAACCCTAAGGAGGAGCCCGCTGAAGGAGGGCTCAGTGCTTAGTCACTTATGTTTATATATTTTCATAGCCATCCTTGACTCTCCAGTGCCCTCCATGTCTAAGTCATCAGCAGGATGTGCTATTTCAACCATACTTCAACTCAGAGAGCTGGAGACAGTGTCCTTTGCTCGAGGAGAAAACTACAGAATCAAGTTAGGAGGAGACAGATGAGATGCAGTTCCGAAGCACTGACCGCCAGACTACGCCGGAAATCCTGATCGTTTTTATTGCTGTTGTTTCCTCAACTTTAGAAGCAAAAACCAAGGGCTATGCTTTGTGGATTTTGACTCTTAACATTTCCTACTTTGAAACCTGTTATACATAACCTCTGGGACTTGGGCAGATCCCCATGAACATGTGCCCTATATCCCCTTCCTAGGGTTAAACATGGTGTCGGACGATCAAGTGTAGTGTGACAGTTATCTGTGTGTTTAATCAGTGTCGGTGTCCCCTCTGGGCTGCAAACCCCATGAGGACAGACGCCAGTTGTCTGTGTGTTTGATCAATGCCGGTGCCCCCTCTGGGCTGCAAACCCCATGAGGACAGACGCCAGTTGTCTGTGTGTTTGATCAATGCCGGTGCCCCCTCTGGGCTGCAAACCCCATGAGGACAGACGCCAGTTGTCTGTGTGTTTGATCAGTGTCGGTGCCCCCTCTGGGCTGCAAACTCCATGAGGACAGACACCACACCTGCTGTTGCCATTCTATCTCAGGACAAAGAAGAGTGAAGGAAAATGGAATCAGTTGACTGACACATGAAAATCAAAATATACCGATATAAATAGGATTATTTCAAGAGCTACTCAAACCCCAGTAAAAATTCCAGATTCTCAAATCTTCAAGCCCCATTTTAGAAACAAAACTTCAGGTCAAATCAAACTCTTATGTCAGAGTCATTAAGGGCCTAGGCTTTCCACTTACAAGCCGTGTGAACCTAAGGCAAGTTATATAACTTCCCTACTCCTGAACTCCATCACTTGGAAAGTCAGTTTAACAGTATTTAATTCCCTTAAGTAGTGTATAACACTTGGTACATAATAGGCATTCCGTAAAAAGTAGTAATTATTAATAACCAACTGTTTTGTCTGGAGTTGCCACAAAATACAAATTAATTTTTTGTGTCATTCTTGTACATGAAAATAATGGATAAGTGACTAGCAATGAGCCGTAACAAGATCAAAATCACCAGTTTACTTGCTTTCCTGGTTTGAAAATAAAACATAAATGTATTCTTGATTATGTATATCCAGTCCCATCTGAACTGTATTATAAAAATCTACCACATGATAAACCTGACACACGTTTATAACAGCATTTTCTAGGAATAATTTCCATTTTGATGGCATTGTTTCATAGATTGTGTTACTAGCGAGTTAGGCAGGATGGAAAATAAGACATTAAGTTGACATCTTGGATAGCTGAAGTCACTAATGTGACAGGGGAATTCACTCAGGGCTGTAAGGAAGTTCGCCGTAAGTCGAGCAGTCATCTCATCAGAATATGCCAGAAGACACAGGCTATCTGCCAGGCTGGGATATGAAAGCAGCGAATACATTGGCTTTTCCTGTCACGACATACTGTCAAACGCTTTTAAAGGAATGCCTGTATGGGTTCATAACTTGGAAGGAAAGAAAAACAAAAGTAATTCAGCTGCTGTTGCTTAAGAAATAGGTTGAAAAGGGAATCAGAAGAGCAAAAAATCTAATAAAGTATTTGGCATGCGAGCCCATTGTAACACCCCACAGAATAAAATCTTCCTAAGTGGTTTCTTCTGGGTTGCTTTTAGAGTAAACCGAACTGAAGTTCAATTGAGAATTTGAGCATCTCAGTTCTATTCCTATTTCTACTAGCTATGGGATCTTGGGAAACCACTTATTTCCAAGATCATTTGTCTGATTTGTGAAATGAGAATAATGTCATGATATTTATTTTCTTCATTCATGAAGCTATTGTGATGATCACATTTAATGGGTGAAAAATCTTTGAAAACTATAAAGCATGTGTTCTTATTGTACACTTTATTTCCTCATTACATTTTTCCGAACGTTTCAGAAGTCACCCACTCATTTCTCAGAAATGCTTAGCAAATACTTGTGTTGTTTATTAAGAAGATGAGCTTGGTGCTTGTTTACAGCTGCTACTGGGCACGTAATATGTTCTTTGGAAATGCCTCCCTCCTCCCAGCAACCCTGCAGGGGAACAATAAACCGTGAAGCGGACTGACTTTAGGGATACATCCTATCTAGGAGGGAACCCCATTTTTTCCTAAGGAGGCTAGGATGACTGATTAGAATGAGGTAAGCTCTTATTAGTATTTTTCTTAAGAGTTGGCAATACAGATTAGGTAAAAGCCTAAGAATTTATCTTGATTTACACATAGTTACTATTTGAAACAAAAAGGCCAGAAACGATTACAATAGACTCTAAGACCCCATTGCTTATAACATATCTTTATGTTGTATGCTTAATAATTAACAAAAAAATACCACCTGTTATAATTTAAAGATATTAGTGATTGCAAGCAGGCTCTGATTTCAGAGATTTTAAAAGGGGGACACAGAGTGACTCAGAGTTGGTGAACTGTGGTAACGTTTCTGAGTGTCTCTTGTGCCTGAGGACTGCAGAAGGACGTACCTTATTTGTCTATTTAGTCCCCACAACAGACTCATGAGAAAGGCATTCCTTTATGCTCCTTACAGATAAGGAGACGGAGACACAGATAAGTTACTCTGCCAAATGATTCAAAACTGGTAAATGATGATCCTGAAATTTAGACCCTGGTCTGTCTGATTCCAAAGCCATTTTTGCCATGTTGGGTTTTATGTTCTATTGACCTGTCAGGAATTAGACTCTCTGTGGTGCAGGGTCAGAAGATGTTTATGTGGCAATGATGTGTGTGTAAGCTAGTTGTTCCTCCTATTAAAATCAGGATGACTGACCCCAGGATTGTTCTACACCCAAGAGACCAACTTGCTCAGGCCCCTGCCTGGAGCCAGGCTGCACATACTGCCCGGCTGGAGAGGCCACCCGGGCTCAGCTGGGCGGAGGCACCACACGGGCCCAGCTGGGGGTGGACTGCTTCTCAGAGCAGAGCCTGCTCATGACCCATTCCAGTTCACGTCTGGACCCAAAGTTTGTAGTTCTGAAACAACGGAGAATACAACAAACATCCTGTGCCCACTAGCCAGAAGGAACAGATGGACGCATTTTATCCTATTTGCTTCAGAGGGGTTGAAGTCCCTTCTGGTTCCCTTTCCAGTCCCATCTGTCCCCCTTCCCCTAGACACCACCATCATCATGAAAATACTGTGCAACTTCCCACTCACGCCTTTGCGCTTTCCTTACATATCATAGTAGTGTATTTTTAAAATGTTTGCAGAGAGATGGTGACATGTTACATTTATCATGCTGTGCTTTCCTTTGCTCACTTCGCGTTATGTTCCTCAGATGTAACCATGTTGATTTATAGGAACCTAGTTCATTCATTTCAACCTTTGCTTTGTGTTTCATTGTGAACATACCAAGAGATCCTTTAATTCCCTATTTTGGGCTATCACACGGAATGTTACAGTAAACCTTCTTGGACATAGCTCCTCAAGCACATAGGGGCATTCTCCCAGGGGCATATACCTAGAACGGTCATAGGCCATGAGCATTTTCAATATCACAAATGTTTTGAATTGATTTACCCTCCTATCAGCTGTATATGAGAATCCCCATTTTCCCTATTTTCAGCAACACCTGGCACTGTCAGACTTTTCAATTTCGCCAATTTGATGAGTGGGAAGTGATTAACTGTTGTTTTAATGTACTGGTGATTCTCTATTTCTGACATGTATTAGGGCTTACTGAAATGCAGGCAGGACCCACGGCGCCACAGGTCTCCGCTGCCAGGATGAGTGGCGCTGCACCATCCACGCTCTGTCCTGGCCTGAGTGTCTGAAACAGACGAAGAGGCGCTGGGCAGGCCAGGGCAATATGCGGCCAGCAATATGTGGGAGGAGATGTGGCCTTCTCAGAGACTGATGACTGTCTCTCTACCCACATCCTGTCAGTCTGCAGCATGGCGAGGCCATAACAAATATTGGCACCAGTTTTCTTAAGTGTAGGCTTCTTTGTATTTACTGGTTGGGTACATTCAGGAGCCATTCTTCCTGATAAGCTTGTGAAGTAGAAAATGCCTCTAGACATAGGTCCTTGGCAGAAAACATTGCTTCTGATGTTTCTTCAAGAATTCTATGCCAAGTAAACATGGTGACCAAGTACAGACATGGTAATAACCTGTTGCCTACGATTCTCAGCCTTTCTCCCGTAACTCTTCAAGTTCACTTAAGCATTAGACCTTGTGTAGCACTAGAGAAACTGGGGTTGGGGTTCGCATGAGCTGGTCTTAGCTCTACCTCTTAACAAAGAGATGGTCTTGGGAAAGTTGTCTCTAAGCCACATTTTTCTCATCTGCAAAATGGTGATCATTACCCTTGCCCTATAGGATTGTTATTAGGTAAGAGTTCATTAAATGTAAGAGGCTTGTGGTGATAAGTGTCTGATCTCTGTCTGGTATTGTAGGTCACAGTAAATGACACAGTGCCACGGGGTTTACATTGGTCTTGAAGTTCAGCCCACCATATACTGTATTGTGCCATTTGCATTTGTACATTGTGATGAGATCACAAACTGGGGGTCCCTGGGAAGGTCTCTTGTTTGACTTACAAAATAGTATTTAAAACTTTACCTTGATTCAACTTTTAAAAATTGGAAACTGTCAAATAAATATCTTGATTTCTTGCTTCTCTTTAAAAAACTGAAGATCTGGTAACATTGGGCCAGATACCTATGTATTTAAGATAATCCAAAGAGGCCTTATCGCTGGGGCATGTTTCCTCATGTTTGTTGTATTTATTTACATCTCCTTCCTGGCCCTGGTAGGCATCTGAATCTGCAGCTCCTCTGTCGCGATTACCAGTCCTCAATGATTAAGCTCGCATTCTCTGAACAGGTGCGTATAATTCTTGTCTATAGCTTCCAGGGACAAAGGGAGAAAAAGGGAAGAAAACTAATGTTTGGTGACAGGCCAGCTGTACTTTAACACACCCTATATTATTTAATCTTCACAATAGCTATGAGGCAACTACTGTTTCCCTCAAATACAAATTACAAAATACCTATTACAAATGGTGAAGCCAGCTTGGTAAGTTGAATAACTCGTTCCAGGTCACACCACTGCAGAGGAGCAGAGCTGGTGTCTGAATCTGGCCCTTTAGAACTTCTAACTCATTTTCTACTCACTACATTGTTCCAAAGGATGATCAGAGGTTTTTGTGTCCAGGCTGTCAAGGCTCTCCACTTAAATGTTCTGCTAGTTGTTACCGGCGTTTACGTCTGTTTCTGCGGAAAGGCGGGGCCAGGATAGCTGGAGGGAGCCCACGGCGTGAGCCCCAGGGCATTGTTTACTAGGCCCTGACTGGGCCACCTCCTTCTTCAGTGGCCATCTCCCTGGAGGACCATGGGACCTCCTGAATTGAGGTGTGTGTCCCTTTTCAGGGATGGCTTTAAGGTTGGCTGTGCCCCAAGAGGCTATGAGGCAGTGGTTTCGAGCTTAAAGTCAGGCTTCTGCTTTACCTGTCTGACTGAGACGTCACAACCCAGTTCTGGAAAAAGAGAGAATGTCAGTCTGAGAGTTTGAGCAAGCGGAAACAGGATGTGTTCTCTACAGAAGGTAATTACATGGCTGATGTAGTAAATGGTAATGAAGTAGGTGAAATCACACTGCAGAAAGGCCTCCGATTGGATGAGGCATGTTTTCTTTACCTGGATAAATATTTTGCAGCAGGTACCAGCGTGAATATCAGCTTTCGGTAAAGGGTTGATTAAAAAAAAAAGAGACTCTTGTGGGCTGAGTTCTCTTTACTACATAATTATTTCCCAACTAATGATACCAACTCAACTTTATGCAAAGAGAGTTTCTAAAACAATTTTCATTGGCCAAGGAATATTCCGAAGTGTGTAACTATTGCTTCATAGCTTCATAGGGGAGAACCACTTGTTCCCTTCTTCAAACAGAATTCACAGCTATAAGGAACCTCCTTAAATTAAAAAAAAAGAGGAGCCATTTAATTTAACACAATTTGGAAGCAAGTCCTGTGTGTGGCCTGAGGGGCCAAGAGACTTAGCTCTGTAATTGTTGGTCTGGGAACTTAATTTCTTTAAGCCTTTGTTTTCACTTCTATAAATGAGATACTAATATGTCAATTCCTACTCGGTGCTCTAAAGTTCAAGTGAGATTTTGTTCAGTTTAGCCAACGAACATTTTTTGAGTGTTGAGTATGTGCCAGGCATTATGCCAGATGCTAGGAACAAAAGATGAAAGATGAAAGGGTCTTTGAGCCTCAGACACTCCCAGTAAACTGGGGACAGACTCTTTAGTGAGTGACCTGTTCCATACTAAAGTATGGCTGCGATGCAGACATTTGTTCTGTGTGACTGGAGACCAGGGAAGGTCTTTGTCCCATTCTGGGATGGCATGGTGGGTAATTGGGGCCATGCTGGATCTTGAAGGCATGTGGGGTCCACTAGAAACGAAAGGAATAACAAGGAGGGGAACAGCATGTGGGTATGAAACAGTATAGGGGGCATCTGCAAGCCCTCTGGGGTTCCTCGGAGTTAAGGGGGACACCACGAAGGGGGGGGCAGGGAGATGAGATTGGGGAGGTGGGTGGGCAACTTAGGACAGGTCTAGCAGGAGGCCCACGTGTGGTGAGGGTCCACTGCTGGAGGAAGGGATACCGGTCAATGTTAGCAGGGGGAGCAGGCGAGTGAGGGTGTTGCAGGTTTACCATTACCCATTGTCAGGTAATAAAAAGCCAGTCAACAGCTACCCAGGCTGTAAAGCAAACCTCCGCTGGACCTGGATCCTTCCAAAGTCTGCTCTTTGTGCAGTCATGCACCTATCTGAAATGATTTCTCACAGCCTCCACCCGCCCTTCAAATTGTATGCCCTTGCCCGGCCTTGGGCTTGTCCTCAGCCAGGATCTCTGCATGTGTTGGAACACACATCCTCCCTTCCAGCATGACATGTGCACATTTCCCCCCACCTAGTCCCAGGAGAGTCCAGGCCCCAGCCAAGGCCTGCCTCTTTGAGCACACGAGGACCCAGACGGCTTTATCCTTGGTATTCTGCAGCCTCTCAAGGAACTCCTTGCCTTGACTTTGCCTTTTCATCATAACCTTAGGAGGTCTCGGGTCTGAAGAGGGGATGAGAGCCAGACTCCCTGTCAACAAAGGCAGAAAGGACCCTGGGTCCTTCTCTGTCTCTTCCCCTCCCTTCAGGGGTGATGGCACATCAAGCCCCCAAGCTCTTGCTCACCTCGGTTTTTGGACCATTCAGGCAGGCCGGGCCCTGACAGCTGCCGGCCCAGAGCAAGAATTCCAACAGACAACCACACCTGCACATCTGTGTCCTGAAAATTCATCACTGAAGCTAGCGAACCAGTGAAAGAAATGCATCATTTCTGTCTATGACATGAAGAGCAACAAAATTAAAAATATATGTGTAAGGCCATATATAGTTTTTACTTGACTGATGGTAAAATATTAGAGAGGACTGAATTTAATTGTTATCATACATATTTGGGTAATCTTTTGATCAGCTAGCAATGTTAGAAATAATGATAAATAAAAGCTTAAATAATAATAATTATATAATTACTATATACATTTTGCTTTCCTTGCCTTATTTCTGCTTAATCATTAAGTATATTATAATCAAGATTTATGCTCACTTGATAATAAAGATATAAAGGGCAAAAATGCATTATAATTACTTGAAGGTAACAAAATGTAAATGTGTTTTTATTTAAAACCAAATTAAGTTAAATGTGAAAATTTGTCATTGTTTTTATATACATTTTCAAATAATTATTTTTCTTCTAAAATTGTCAAAATTACCTTTCAAGAATAAAGTTCAAATTAGATTATAAATAATAAACTTTTAAGTCAAAATGATTTAAATAGAGCTGAATTTTAAATTTAATTTTTTGAATATTTTAATCCAACAAATATTTATAAAATATCTTTTTTCAATTTCTAGCATTAAATGTCTTTATTGTCAACATAAAGAATTGCAATCGCATATTATGTATGTCATCCATTTACAAATATTCAAATTTAAGAGTGATATGAGTGTTTAATACTGCGAAACATTTTTCTGTCACCATGTTTGAATGCCTTGAAATTTGCAAATACCTCCAGAACCATGCACTGGAGCACAAGTTAGTCATCTGGCACTACTGTGAATCAATATTTAATTTTGCAAGAGTCTTTGTCATCCACGCTATCTGAAAGGAAGGTCTTGGCAAGTTAATTAATCTGTCTTTTACCTCGGTGCTTCTGTCACTCAAAAATTCCTGGTACTTTGAAGCACTTGGCAGTGGCCCAAAGTACAAACCTTCACAGCATTTAGATGCAATTGTCCTTTATTGATGGGACAAAAGAGCAAGAGAAGTGGACAAGTAATCCCCTGGGGCCTGTGTGGTGTTCGCTACAAGAATGGCTTAGTAATGAGAGAGATGTCAGTTGATGCTGTACCACCTATGAACACTAGATCTGCTTAGCAAGTGGCAGAGATGCCCTTGTATTTATTTACTACCTTTTTTGTTTGTTAAGTGTGTTAAGTACATAAGGCTTTCTAAAGCATGGAACAGATTAAATACAGGACAGGCAATTACATTTAAATTTCAGATGAATAATGACTAATTTTGTAGTATAAATATGTCCCTCAAGTTGCCTGGGACATACTTATATTAAAAAATTGGTCATTATGTATCTGAAATTCTGAGTTAACTACCCTTCCTGTATTTTTATTTGCTAAATCTGGCAATTGCTAGGAGCTTAGAGTATGCTCTCTTTCCCAGGACTCAAGGGCATTGAGCTATAAGGGCATTAAATGGAACACAGAAAAGAGAAAAGCAGATCCCTGAATTTGGAAAATCTTAGCCAGGGCTCTTGAATCCTTTTCTACCTATTACCAGAGGTGGGCAGAACCAGGGAGGTTAATTTCCTACCAGGAATGTCTGTGGGAAACCTTATGTTGTGGAAAGACAACCCTGTGAAGTAGATATTATCTCTATTTTACAGATAACAGAAATAAAGTTCAGTAAAGTTGAATAAATTGCCCGGGACCACCCACTTGGTAAGTTACACAGGCAGAATGTAAAGTGTTCTGACTCCCAGCTTCTAGTGGAAATGCGAGCTGGGCTGTGCAAGGGAGAGGAGACCTGATATTTTTCAGTGCCTATTATATCCCGGGCGTAGCCTTATACACTTTAACTATTGAAATTTTTCCTGTTCAAGTCAGATTGAATTCTGACCTCTCAGAAAAAAAAAAAGACATGGAAGAAATACCGAATAGTTTCTATATGATAAAAACTGCAGTGCTTAAAAAAAAAAAACAAAAAAATCTGTGTTTGATCTTAAAATTTATCTGGAAATGCAAAGGACCTAAAATTGCCAAACAATTTTGAAAAGGAACAAAGCTGGTGGACCTAAACTACCAGATTTCAAAACTTATTATAAAGCTTCAGTAAACAAACACGTGTGATATTTGCTTAAGATAGACTTATAGGTCAATGGTAGACACTAGAGTCCAGAGTGTAGAAATAAGCCCACACGTTTGTGGTCATCTGACTTTTGGAAAGCATGCAAAAGATAAAAGAATAATTTTCTCAACAATGGGGGTAAGAATAGCTTTTTCAAAATGGTACTGGAAAAATTGGATATTCCTATGCAAAAATACACAACCAGCAACAACAATAACATGCATAGACCCTCACCTTACAATATACACAAGAAAGACTCAAAATGTACTTAAAAAATCTAGAAAGAAAAGCCCAAACTATAAAACTTACAGGAAAAAATTATAGAAGAGAAATCTGCAACCTTGGGTTGCCCTCCATTCCAGATACAGTCGCAAGCCCCAGGCTGTTACCTGTATGTCTGACTGACTGTATACACCTTGGAGGTTCCAAGGACCTCAGGTTCCATTAATTTGCTATAGCAGCTCCCAGAACTCAGGAAAACATTTACGTTCACCAGTTTAATAAAGGATACAAGTTAAAAGCCAGATGAAGAGAAACATAGGGCAAGGTCCCAAATAAAGGAGCTTCTTTTTCTATTCTCATAGAACTTGGGGTCTCGCACAGTAGCATGTGGAAGCACTCTGGTCCCCCAAGCACGGAAGCTCTCTCTTGGACAGGGAAGCAGGATTCAGACGAGAGAGCAAAGTACTCTTCTCAAGGGTTTTTGTGAGGATTTCACTGCACAATCAGGATTGACTAAGTCATTGGTCATTGGCTGATTCAATCTCAGTCCCTCTAACCCTCTCCCTTCCCAGGGCTTGGGGACTGGGGATTGAGCAGTTCCACCTTCTAATCACATGGTTGGCCCCCTGGCAACCAGCCCTACTCTCCAGTGGAGTCCAAAAGTCTCTCCATTAACATAACAAGACACCCATTTCACCTTTCTTACAGCTGTGAAGCATTTTCAGGAACTGTGGATGAAGAACAAATGTATCTGAGAAATACATATTTGGTCATCTGAATGACCAAATATGTATTTTTTTATAACTCATTATATTGTAAGAGTCAAGTAAAATTGTGACTGACTTAGAAATGGGCAAAAGTGTTTACTGGTTGTCTTGTCTGTTGTACCCTCTGTGTTATTTGTGCTTTTCACTGTATCTGAATAATTTCCAACACTGCAAGTTGCAAAACGCTTATGTATAAAAAATGTATGTAGTGCCCCAAATCCTTGTAAGTAGGAAGGCAAATGAATTTTACCCGATGGGGTTGATTATTGCCCTGTTTATACTGAGCAGTTTTGTATCTCCCTGTAAATGCATCTCAGCACTCCTTTTATGTGTCTCTTATTTGTATTTTTTGAATATTATTTGAATTCTCCTTGGGACTGGTCATAGTATCTTACTAGTTCACTTATTAATTAAAATAAGATCTTTGACACCTGTTTATTTTATATTTGTATGACACTCATAATTTCATCTTTTAAAAATTATCCTTGACAAATACAGTTTCCTATTCTAAGTAGGTATTGATGCTTCCCAACATTTCTAAGCTTGATACTAGGCCTCAGTTTGATAAAAATGGAAATGAACACCTTTTTAGACAGGTGTTCATTCATTCATTGATTCAGCCACTACTTTTTTGAATACCTGTTGTTCATTTTAAGAGCTGAGAGTTCGGTAATGAAGAAAATGTCACAAGTCTCTGCCCTTAATGAGTTTATATTCTAGGGAGGATAGATAGATACTAAACAAGCAAGCTTAAAAACTACATAATATTAGTTCATGTTAAGTGCTATTGAGAAAACAAATCAGAGGAGAGGTTATGAAGGGGTCATAATTTTAGGTAGCTGGTGTCAGGGAGGGAATCACTGGAAAGAGCATTCCAGGCAGAGAAAGTGCAAAGGTCCTGGGGTTCCGGGAACAGCAAGGAGGCTAGTGTGGGTCCAGAAGAGCACATGAGGGAAGGGTGTTGTAGGTCTGGTAGCCCACCGAAGGGACCTGGGCTGTTATTCCAAGTGAGTAAGGAGCATCACACAGAGACTTCCTCCTCGAAGGAAGGAAAGGTTTTCAAAGAAAAATGTTAAAAGAATATGGTTTCGCTATATGATTAGACATAATTTCCAAGGTCCCTTGGCATAAGTACACTGGTCCTCAGTCACTCTTGGGGAAATACTCATTGATAGGAATCAGTCCAAGCTCCTGAGCGTGATCGCCAATGCTGTTCAGCCTGAATCTCTTTAAACATGAAAACTCACGTTGTATGACTACACACACACAAGACTGCTCACGATTCCCCAGGCCCTTTCATTCAGCTCAATGTCCCCTCCACTGTAAATGTTCCTTTTGTTTCACCGAGATTCCTCTCTATTCTCAAAGCACTCAGTCGATAACTTAAGTAGTTGTGATGCCGGGGTTCTTGTTCACGAAGCCGAAGAATGAACTTAGCAAACAGGCAAGGTAGGAGAGCAAGGTACAGGCTTTTATTTAGAAATAAAGTGATAGGACAGAGCTCCCGGCTCACGCCAGGAGGGGACAAGAGAGTCCGCTGTGCTGTGTTGTCTAGGGGGTTTTGTAGGCAGATTGGGGTTTTTCGAGAACATGAAAAAAAAGGCTTAGGGGTGTGGACTTGTACCACTTGCCCTGCCCTCAAGGAGGGCTGGGTTGTTCTCTGCTTGCTGGGGTTGTTTACAGTAAAGTCACGGGATATGCTGTGATACCCTTCCCTATTTGTAAAACCACTCAATCATTCTAGGCCAAGTTGCTCCTGGCCTTTTGACTTTTAACTGACCTTACTGAAGATGTCTATATTCTTAATCTGGTATCTTGTTCTTAGAGGATTAGTGTGACCTTGACTTTGCATAATGCTTAACACAGAGTTTCAAAAGGGACTTCTTTCCCCACTGTTATATTGCTGACTGTAAATATCCCACCCTGCTTTTTCTGGAGGCCCTCACCCTAGTCTGACTACATCCATGGTCCCTGTCTCAGTTGGAAGAGGGGATAACAGACACTCACTAAATGTTTCAAGTCTAAACCAACCAGCAGGCACTTCTAGGCGATGCACTTTGCTCTGGGCTTGGGGGCCTCTCCTGGGTAGCTGACTTCAAGTGTTGGCTCGGTGCTGCACTTGATTTCAGCTCACACTTCTGCAATCATCAAGATATCAGATATAAGTTCTGTAGAGTCTCACACTGGCAGTTAAATGTTTCTGCCTATATCATTTTCTCTAACATTTATTGACCAACACAAAACTTTTCCCTGCCTAGAAGGGGTATTAGGAATACTGGTCGATGGCATTCATGTTGCCATAGCACCTCTTTAGGAGTGTATGTGTTTGTATGTGTGTCTTCCCCGCCCATCACACTGGGAGTGTCCCTAGAGAAGGTACTACCACCCATCATCTTGATCGATCTTGGTCTAGCCCAGCACTGTGCCTGGACCTTTGTAGGTTCTGAAAAAAAGTTTTTTTATGAACAAATAAACGTTCATCATGGACGGCTCAAAGGTGTGGCTCAGGGACACTGTGTGTTCTCTATTTCTGCATTTTACTGTCTAGTAAAAAGCAGCCCAAATCCTTAAGTTTCCATTTGTTACCCCTTAAGTCTAAGGATGATCAGCTGCTTGTTTCACAACTTGGCTGGCTCAGATCATGAGGGACATTTCTCCCAGCTTGGCTGCATCAGAATTTGTGGTTTATGATTTTTAAAAAATTACAGAGGACCATTCGTTTCTCACGGTGACGGGAATATTTACAACAGTATAACTTCTGCTCATACCCACTCTCCAGGGAACAGATCGTGGTTCCAGGCAGCACCTAGTGCAGTCGGATCCGGGAAGATGGATGGAGGGGTAACGACCTCCACTGCCTTGGGTGAAGGCTTGGGAGGCTTCAGGGATCCGCACGGGCACACACGGCGGCCTAGAGGCCTTGACCTCCTGACTTGGGTTCATGCCTGTCTCCATTCTCCCTGGTTCTGTCTGAAATGTTCCAATCCAAAATATGTGTGACAGTTGCCAATTTTAATTGGCTTCTTTTAAGGTGAACATTTTTCTTTTACTGTGTCTCCTTCATGTTCTAAACAACTTGGGTTCAAAATAATTAATACAGTAACAGATCTGCCAAAATAGCAACCAATATTGTTCTGAAGCCAAGGTCACTCCTTAGGGCTGGATAAACTCAGAGTATGAAATTTAATGACCTGGCAGGCCCCATGCTCTTCAAAGATTTCATGACTCCAGACTTCAGAACATCTCCAAATGAAATCTATCTTGATTTAAACAAATGTATCCAACCCGCTTTCTAATGGCTGTCTCGTGATGTTTGCCCAGCACACTTAATGGCCTTGTATGGTCAGTCAGTCACTCTGGCTTCTATTCTTCTGGAAAAAAATGGTTTAGATGTGAAAAAAAAAAATACCCACCATATGATGGGTGGCAAGATACTTGGCTTGCTCAACACCTTTTCCTCCAGCTTCATTTGTTGGTTCATTCATTTCTTATTCCCTTCATGCAGCACTTGTACCTGCTCTGTTCTGGACACTTGGCTTACAGCGGAGCATGGGAAAGCACCTGTTTCTACGTTCTGAGGTTTCACCACCCACTGGGTAGATAAATTACAATCCAAGATGGTAAATGCAGTAATACACATAGAATATTTTTAAAGTCTTGAGGAGAGTACCTTATCCAGCCTTGGGGTGGCCTGGGAAGAGGTTAGCGACGTTCTTCCAGTAAGAGGTGGTGGCTCAAGTGATCAGGGATGAAATTTGCATCCAGGGGAATGAGGGAGTGAATGGAGGGCGATGTGGTAGGACTGCCCGGTGCCACCGAGGGTCGTCTTGAGATTATTAGCCATAAATTTAAACTGACTGAGTTGCTTGTCAAAGTGTTTTCCTCTAGTCATATTTGTGTGCTTGGGTACAGGTACAGAGTAGCTGGGGTTAGACCTTTCCAGGGCTGGGTTTTTCCACTTGAGTACAAAGGAGGGACAGAAGAGCAAAGATGATGAAGGTGCATGTAAGGGGTGATTATATTTATGGCCAATGGCACCTTGGCAGGGAGGAGAGTGAGGGCAAGACAGTACAGTGAAGGACTTTGGGAGTCTGGGTTCAGGCCCTAAGGGAGTGAGATAGGCAGACAGGCATGGGGACTGCAGAGTGTGAAGCAGCAGGGTGAGATTATGGGAAGGTTATAGTTAGAGGCAACGACAAGGCCCTTGGAATGGGGCCTGAGGGAGTATGCAGGATGGGGCTGTCTTGCAAATGAGTTTCAGCCCCAGGCAAGTTCGCTATAGATTCACTGTGACCAAAGAAATTTACAGCAAAGGGTTCTTGGGGTGAAAAGGTTATATCCAACTTTATTTCCAGGTGGCAGGTCAGTCCCTCAGCGCTGCCACCACTCCAGCCCTCTGCTCCGCTCTTCTACAGCCTTGCAGCCCCACCACCCGGTCTCCGGCAGAGCGCTGGGCGGAACTCCTTACATTAACACAATAATGTCTTATTGCCTAAAGGTGTGGAACCGGTAGCATAGCAACAGGCCAGTTACATTTAAGTTCAGTGAGGATCCTGGCCAGAGGAGCCCCACTTTATCCACAGGGGCCTTTGCAGGAGAGACTCAAGGAAATGAGGGACCGGTGGATAATGCGTGGATTATCTCCTCTGTGTAGATATTAAAACTACTAAGGTTTATGACAAGAGTCATATTAGTTCCCTATTGTTGCTGCAACAGATTATTACAAATGTAGTGGTTTAAGCCATGCAAACTGATTATCTTACTTTTCTGTAGGCTAGAAGACCAACCCAGGTCTCATGGGCTAAAGTCAAGATGTTGGCAGGGCTGTATTCCTTTCTTGAGGCTCCAGAGGAGAGTCTGGTTCCTTGCCCAGCTTCTAGAGGCCCCCTGAATTCCTTGACTTATGGCCCTGTTTTTTTTTCCTGCACAACAGTAGTACAACTCCTTTCCACTTCATGTGTATGGGTGTGTATGAATGGGGGGTCTTCCCACACATAACACCAAGCAATTCTGAGACAACAGTGTCTAAGAACACAACCCAATTCTGATGCTATCCGTGTAGAGACAGCACCAGATTCCCCCGGTTAAGGCGCTGTCCCACAAGACTGCCCTTCCCTCTCCACTCCAGATGCCAGTCATAAGCCCCAGGATCTTACCTGTGCTTCTGACCAAGGACTACAGAGTGGAAGTTCCAAGGACCACCCCCTTAGGTTCGACTAATTTGCAAGAGGGGCTCACCGAACTCAGGAAAACACTTAACCCTCATTAGTTTAATCAAGGATACAAGTTAACGGCCCAATGAAGAGATACATAGGGCAAGGTCCCAAGCTAAGGAGCTTCTACCCTGTGGAGCTTGGGGCCTGGCTCAGTGGCACATGGAACTTTCTGGGAAGTTCCGCAAGTGTGGAAGCTTTCTTCACAGAGAATGCAGGGTTCAAGAGAAAGATATACTCTTCTCATGGGTTTTTGTGATGGCTTCATTGTATAGTCACGAACGACTGAGTCATTGGCCATTGGCGGATCCAACCTCCGGGCGCAGCCCTTGGGTGGGGTCCGAAAGCCTCTCTTTCACATGACAGGACCCCCATTTCACCTTTAAGTCTCTGAAGTGTTTGCAGGAACTGCGGATGAAGACCAAATGCACCTTGGAAATATATATTTGGTCATCTGAATGGCCAAATGTGTATTTCTAATGACTCATTATATAGCAGGCCCCTTGCTCCAACTTCAAAGCCGGCAGAACTGGGTCAAGTCCTCCTCTGATTGTATCATTCTGCCTTCCTCTTCCACTTCTAAGGACCCTGATGATTACATTGGGCCCATCTGGATAATCCAAGATAATCTCTGTTTTAAGGTCAGCTCATTAGCAATCTTAATTTTATTTACAACCTTGGTTTCCCTTTGCCATGTGCATTAGTTCACTAGGACTGCTGGTAAGGAAAATGTTCAACGCAGCCGTCAAGGTCAGCAAACCTTTTTTTTCCTCCTGTTGGCAAAGCCCTCCCAGCTCCCTCCTCCCCTCCTCCGGGCTCCCCTTTTGCCCTGCGTGTGCCAAAATGCCACATATCAAGCTAATATAAATTCCTCCCCTTGCTTGTGCTCAGGGCTCAGACCTGGGGAGATCACTCCCCTCTGAGCCCGCCAGTGTAAGAAGAAACCTCAACACTCCAAGGCCTCCGAGTGCCGCTTGGTTCTTCCGTCAGCGATCCAGTCCAGGTTTTCCAGTATTTTCCGTAACACTGCCTTAACAAATAGCACAGATTGGGGCTTTAAATAGCAGACATTTACTTCCCAGAGTTCTGTAGGCTAGCAGCCCACAATCTAGGTGTTTGGTGTCTCCTGAAGTTTCTCTCCAAGCCTTGAAGAGGGCTTCCTTCTCCCTGTGTCCTCCCAGGGTCCTTAGTGCATGCATCCCTATGTTTCTTGGTGTGTCCAAGTTTCCTCCTCTTGTAAGGATGCCATCAGATTGGATTAGGGCCCGCCCTAAGGGCCTCGTTTTAACTTATTCTCCTCTTTAAAGACTCTGTCTCCAAATACTGTCACATTCCATGGTACTGGGGTTCAGAGCTTCAGCATATGAATTTGAGGGGGGCTATAACTCAGCCCTTAATCAGCATGTATACATATTCAAAGATTCCGGGGACTAGGACATACATTGTTCTGTCTAGCGCGGGAGAGCTCCTGAGGAGAGAAATGATTATCCCAGTGCCAAAGCCTTCAAGCAGTGGGCGTGGCCAGGCTGCGTGGTGGCGACACAAGGAGTCTTGGGCTGAGTGTGTGCATTAGACCTGCTGGAGACTTGGGAAGAGAGGCTGGGGAAGCGCTGAGGAGCCCGGCCCGGTGGGTGACCCGGAGGCCTGTATGAGAAGTCGCTACGGCTGGAAAGGGCTGCAGGAGAATTGGCTTCCTTAGGGCGGAGCTAGGTGTAGTTGGGGCAAAGAGGTGGCAAGGACCCTCAGAAGAGAGGTTTAGGATATTTCAGTGTTTCAGATCATGAGATCGAAGGGCACAGGGCAAGGGTCTGGTACGTTAGGAGGAAGGCGAGCTTGCGGGGCCGTACAGAGCTGTATGGGAGATGGGACATCCCCGGGGACTCAAATGTGTCTTGGTGATTGATGTAAACAGAGATATGAGGCATCTTAATTGCTACTCAAGCCCTCCCCTCGTCCCACCACCTTCAAAAAGCTTTTCCCATGCTCACACTAATCTTATTCCTCTTATTCTTTCTTTACTGGAGATAACATTTGGTTTTGTACTTGTCTGTCTATACAGTTAGACAATTGTATGGTTTGCCTATACAATTAGGTTGTAGCCTCTTCTGCGGCAGGGAAGATACACCCCGAATAATGCCAAGGACAGTCCTTGCTCAGTAAAGAATTAAGTTCCCTATGCATTTTATTTTTAGACATGATAATAGGCAGAACACTTCACCCACCTTCTATGCCTCTATTTTCTTTCTTAAAATTATCAACTTTCCAATGACTTAAGAATTTTGCTTGAAGTACACGTAATCTTGTTCTCTTACAGACCCAACATGATGGCTGACACTGACTGAGGATTTTTCTTTGGTTGGGTGCCATGCTCCAAGCATCAGGCCATTGAATTTAATCCTCCTACCAACCCTATCAGGGAGACACTTTTACTTGCCTCATTTTTTTTATTTTGGTATCATTAATGTACAATTACATGAGCAACATTATGGTTACTAGACTCCCCCCATTATCAAGTGCCCCCCACCTACCCCATTATAGTCACTGTCCATCAGTGTAGTGAGATGCTATAGAATCACTACTTGTCTTCTCTGTGTCGCACTGCCTTCCCTTTGCCTCCCCCCTCACCCCACATTATGTGTGCTAATCATAATGCCACCTTTTCCCCCTTATCCCTCCCTTCCCACGCATCCTCCCCAGTCCCTTTCCTTTTGGTAACTGTTAGTCCATTCTTGGGCTGTTTTGTTCCTTTAGTTTTTTCTTTGTTCTTATACTCCACAGATGAGTGAAATCATTTGGCACTTGTCTTTCTCCACCTGGCTTATTTCACTGAGCATAATACCCTCTAGCTCCATCCATGTTGTTGCAAGTGGTAGGATTTGTTTTCTTCTTATGGCTGAATAATATTCCATTGTGTATATGTACCACATCTTCTTTATCCATTCATCTACCGATGGATACTTAGGTTGCTTCCATATCTTGGCTATTGTAAATAGTACTGCGATAAACATAGGGGTGCATATGTCTTTTTCAAACTGGGCTCCTGCATTCTTAGGGTAAATTCCTAGGAGTGGGATTCCTGGGTCAAATTGTATTTCTATTTTTAGTTTTTTGAGGAGCCTCCGTATTGCTTTCCATAATGGTTGAACTAGTTTACATTCCCAACAGCAGTGTAGGAGGGTTCCCCTTTCTTCACATCCTCACCAACATTTGTTGTTGTTTGTTTTTTGGATGTTGGCCATCCTTACTGGTGTGAGGTGATATCTCATTGTGGTTTTAATTTGCATTTCTCTGATGATTAGTGCCTATTGACCATCTGAATTTCTTCTTTGGAGAAGTGTCTGTTCAGCTCCTCTGCCCATTTTTTGATTGGATTATTTGTTTTTTGTTTGTTGAGGTGCATGAGCTCTTTATATATTTTCGATGTCAACCCTTTATTGGATATGTCATTTATGAATATATTCTCTCATACTGTCGGATGTCTTTTTGTTTTACTGATGGTGTCCTTTGGTGTACAGAAGCTTTTTACTTTGATATAGTCCCACTTGTTCATTTTTGCTTGTTTCCCTTGCCCAGGGAGCTATGTTCATGAAGAAGTTGCTCATGTTTATGTCCAAGAGATTTTTGCCTATGTTTTTTTCTAAGAGTCTTATGGCTTCATGACTTACATTCAAGTCTTTGATCCATTTTGAGTTTACTTTTGTGTATGGGGTTAGACAGTAATCCAGTTTCATTCTCTTACATTAGCTGTCCAGTTTTGCCAACACCAGCTGTTGAAGAGGCTGTCATTTCCCCATTATATATCCATGCCTCCTTTATCATATATTAATTGACCATATATGCTTGGGTTAATATCTGGACTCTCTATTCTGTTCCACTGGTCTATGGGTCTGTTCTTGTGCTAGTACCAAATTGTCTTAATTACTGTGGCTTTGTAGTAGAGATTGAAGTTGGGAAGCGAGATCCCTCCTGCTTTATTCTTCCTTCTCAGGATTGCTTTGGCTATTTGGGGTCTTTTGTGGTTCCATTTAGAACTTTTTGTTCCAGTTTGTTTAAAAATGCTATTGGTATTTTGATAGGGATTGCATTGAATTTGTTTATTACTTCAGGCAGGATGGCCATTTTGACAATATTAATTCTTCCTAGCCAAGAGCATGGGATGAATTTCCATTTATTAGTGTCCTCTTTAATTTGTCTTAAGAGTGTCTTGGAGTTTTCAGGGTATAGGTCTTTCACTTCCTTGGTTAGGTTTATTCCTAGGTATTTTATTCTTTTTGATGCCATTGTGAATGGAATTGTTTTTCTGATTTTTCTTTCTGCTGGTTCATCATTAGTGTATAGGAATGCAACAGATTTATGTGTATTAATTTTGTATCCTGCAACTTTGCTGAATTAAGATTGGATTCTTTAAGGTTTGTTATGTAAAATATCATGTCATCTGCAAACATTGACAATTTGACTTCTTCCTTACCAATCTGGATGCCTTTTATTTCTCCGTGTTGTCTGATTGATGTGGCTAGGACCCCCCAGGACTATGTTGAATAACAGTGGGGAGAGTGGACATCCTTGTCTTGTTCCTTATCTTAGAGGAGAAGCTTTCAGCTTATCGCTGTTAAGTATAATGTTGGCTGTGGGTTTTTCATATATGGCCTTTATTATGTTGAGGTACTTGCCCTCTATACCCAATTTGTTGAGTTTTTATCATGAATGGATGTTGAATTTTGTCAAATGCTTTTTCAGCATCTATGGAGATGATTATGTGGTTTTTGTCCTTCTTTTTGTTGATGTGGTGGATGATATTGATAGATTTTCGAATGTTGTACCATCCTTGCATCCCTGGGATGAATCCCACTTGATCATGGTGTATGATCCTTTTGATGTATTTTTTAATTTGGTTTGCTAATATTTTGTTGAGTATTTTTGCATCTACGTTCACGAGGGATATTGGTCTGTAATTTTCTTTTTTTTGTGGTGTCTTTGCCTGGTTTTGGTATTAGAGTGATGCTGGCCTCATAGAATGTGTTGAAGTATTACCTCCTCTTCTATTTTTTGGAAAACTTTAAGGAGAATGGATTTTATGTCTTCTCTAAATGTCTGATAAAATTCAGCAGTGAAGCCATCTGGTCCAGGGATATTGTTCTTAGGTAGTTTTTTGATTACAATTCAATTTCGTTGCTGGTAATTGGTCTGTTCAGATTTTCTGTTTCTTTTTAGGTCAGCCTTGGAAGGTTGTATTTTTCTAGAAAGTTGTCCATTTCTTCTAGGTTATCCAGTTTGTTAGCATATAGATTTTCATAGTATTCTCTAATAATTCTTTGTATTTCTGTGGTGTTTGTAGTGATTTTTACTTTCTCATTTCTGATTCTGTTTATGTGTGTAGATTCTCTTTTTCTCTTAATAAGTCTGGCTACGGGTTTATCTATTTTGTTTATTTTCTCAAAGAACCAGCTCTTGGTTTCATTGATTTTTTTCTGTTGTTTTATTCTTCTCAATTTTATTTATTTCTTCTCTGATTTTTATTATGTCCCTCCTTCCTTTGACTTTGGGCCTCATTTGTTCTTCTTTTTTACTTGCCTTATTTTGTAGATGAGGAAAACTAAGGTCTGAACTAGTTAAACAACTTTATCTAAGGCCACCCAGCTGGAAGGTAGGGAAACCGAGTCTTCAACTAGCTTTGTGAGAATGCAAAGCCCACTCTTTCTCCATTTTGGGGGTTAGCCTTCCTTTGTAAGACTTTCTCTTCTGGTTGTGAAAGAACAAATGACAATGTTTCTACAAGTGTTACCTGCACAAGATGACTGCTTTTAGATTTTGTTATAAAGCTTTATTTTTGCTTTGCCAAATTTAAATCTTCAGAGTCTGGGTTCCTGCTGTGACCTCAGTGTAGGGTTTATAGCCACAGAGCTTCTGAATGTGTGGAAATGAAATCTAGCATCTAGATCTTCTTCAAAGAGACCTGCCAGGAACTCCAGCATTCTTTCCTATCTACCCTACAGAACTGTGAAGATGCCAGGAGGCCTAGAGATGCCTTCACCTGGGATATGCGTCTTTGACACGTTTCTGCTCCGTGAGTCTTTCCAGTTGGAGAGGATGACTTGTTTTCTAAGTACGTCATTTAAAACCATAGTTTAATAAACTTGTTTCTTTCTTTTATTTTTTTAGGAAAACTTTATCAGTCTGTTCTTTGAGTGGAAATTCTGTCAAAGTTCAGGGTATTTTCTGCCTTCATCATCTTTCTCCACATTTTCTATTTCTTCTTGTGTGTTTCTAGAGAAGTTGCATCTCAGTTGTATTGGCCTATTTAACCCAGTGCTATAGGTTGGAGAAAATATTCTAAGTCATTCCAGGAGGCAGCCCAATTCTCTCTGAAGTCACAGAATTTCATGTCATGTAAGTATCACCAGTTACCTGCTTTAAACTCCTCCAGAAAGGCTTTCCAGGGAAGGAAATGCTGCAACAGCTTCTTTTGCACTGAACCTCAGTGCCTCACAGCCCTGCAATTACAGAGTGAGTTTTATTAGCTAACTGAAATCCCAGTTCTGGGGAAAGTGAGCCTCAGACCTTGTTTTCCCCTTGGTGTGGCTTGGCTTGCTTTCTCTGACATTCATCTTCCTGGAGAATGTGTTTCCTGGGAGCAACGACCCAGACATTATCACCAGAGCCCATCTGTATACACAGCACACAGACACCTGAGCTGATGTGGGACTTCTGGGAGTCTGTCTGCGCCTGGGTCCACGGCTGTAATTATGTCTTGGAGAAATCTCCTTAGTGCTACTTGTGAAAGCTCAGGCATTGACCTGCTTTTGCTTGGCCCTGGCAGATGGACACCCGAGAGCTGTTTGCTCTGGCTATTTTGTAGCAAGCGGGTGCAAACTCCGACAGTGGTTCTCAGCTGCTCTCAGCGCTGTTGTGGTAGGAAAGAACAGTGAGCCTGAGGCTCTGAAATAGGATAGAGTCTGAGCCTTTGTTCTTTCAGGAAGTCCCCGGGGAGATTCTGATTCATACCAAAGGTGAAGAACCGCCTTTGGAAGCACAACAGTGAGTATTGTATCATGCTAGTGAGATGCTGTACTTACAAACGAAAGGATATTTCTTGAGGGCAGCCTTTTACAGAATCGTTTCTTATTACATCCAGTGGGAAGAAATAGGAGGTACCGCATGCACTATCTTCTTACAAAGGCAATCGGGAAAGAGAGAACCTAAATCATTGATAAGGAGGGTTGCTAAGCAACGGCTGGCCTGGCTTGGAAGATAAAAGTACTTCAAATGAAAACTTGTAGGCCTAGGGAGAGAGAGCTTTAGGCTACACTTAAAGAATTGTTTATTCACTTTATTTTGCTTCTGTTATAACTGATAGTAAACACACCTGAAGACTGCATCCTCATCAAATACTTAAAGAAATTCTAAATGATACATCAAATGAAAGCTAAGTAACTTATGCAAGAGGTAAACACGAAGACTTCTGCAAATAGTTCCTGAGGTGGGATAGCTGAGTACCCTCATTTGTCCTTAGTTTTGCTAAAGGACTGTTTTCTCAGAGAAATGTCCCTCGGAATTGCCCTTAAGATAACCAAATCTTGGAAGGGGAGCTCTTCAGCTAGCAGGATGCCCGACCAGCTACTCCTTATTCACTCTGTGGGGGCTGAGCAGCAAGGCCTGCTGTAATTTGAACATTTGAACCCTGGTTTCTCGTTTTATTGCATACACAGGGCTTTCCATGTTGCTACTTGGCTCAAACATACCCCCACTGCCTCTCTCTCCATTCCCACGACCAGACCCCAGAGACTGGGTAAGGGAATGAAAAACAACAACACATCAAAACCAAGAGCAACGCCGCTGCTTAATGTTCCAGGAGGCTCACTGTGCTGGAAAGCTTGTACAGTGGCCCAGTAGGTCCTGGCATTTCCATAGACAGCATGTGTGTTTTTTCAGAAAGGCCTGAGTTTAAAGCTCAGTGAAGAAGGCAACATCCTCGAAGGTAGGGTAGTGCCTCATGGACACACTCTGAGACTCCACGGGGTCTTTTCAGGCCCAACTGGTAAAGCCAGTGCTGCGAGGTCCTGTAAATATAGCAGCCCTATGTTTGCTGGGCTGCATTTTCTAAATTCAAATTTATAACCTGGGCAAATATTTGTTTGTGGGGCAACTGCATGGAATATTTGAAATCAGAGCTGCTGTTAAAAGCTGCAGACATATAAATATTTCATTTAACTGCAGTTCAACCGCCCTGTCTCAAACATGAGGCAAGTAGAAGGAGATTGTCTTGCACACAGTTTCCGCTCCAAACATGTTCCACCTGAGAAGGACTTGGGCTCATCTGAGGTTATATTTGCTTGTGCTAATGTTCAGACTTTAATCCTATATGGAAAATGTGAAAGGGAGCCTCTTTTCTCTAAGCAGCCCTTACTGTTTCTGGATTAAACAAATAATTGAATTAATTTTTGTTTGGTCTCAATAGTTAGGAGTGCTGGATTGGGGAAAGTCATTTGCCTTTCCTTGGTTCTGTTTTTTGCTTTCATAAGGTCAGCTCTGCACAGCTGTCTACCGTGGGCTGGAGCTCCGTCAGCGGTTGGTGAGGCTCTGGGGGCAGAGCTAGCTGGGAGCGCGGTGTTCCTGGCTTCAGCAGGCCGCTGCGCAGTGTGTGTGACAGGCTGCCCTACAGTACACCTGTGTGCCGCCTGGGTCCTAATCTAAGACCCCAGCCCTCCACTGCTGTAGAAATGCTGATGTGGCCCCAGCCTCCTTCCTTCCATCTAATACAGATATTCTGGCCACTGTGGAGAACGGTTCTCACTGCATCCCAGGCTGAAGGAGTGATGGGACAATCACACTTAGAAACCTGGGATGGAAGGAAGAGAGAGAAAAGGGCATTTATTACATTCCTAATCTGGGCCAGCTATTTTATTTTTAGTTCCTTAAAACTAAAACTATATTTTTAGTTCCTTAAAACTCCCCCAGGCTGCTTTGTAAGGTACAAAATGTTACCCCCTTTTAATGGATAAGAAAACTGAGGCCCTGGCTGGTTAAATCACTTGCCCAAGGTCATGCAGCTAGTAAGTGGCTAAGCCCAGATGTGAACTCAGGTTTGCCCTGATTTAAAATCCACGCCATCTTCACTGCCTTCTACTGGCATTGGGAGATTAAAATCCATCTGCTCTGGCAGCAGGGTGAAGCTCCTCCAGGCTGCGAGCAGACCTTGCCCTCTAAGGGATGACTGTGCCGGAGACAGCTACCACTGAGCACAAGCACGCCATCCTCCCTGGGGAAAGTCTCCCCGGAACCATGTCCTGGGCGGGGGCAGTGGCATCAGGGGAGGGATGTGTTCGGGCGTTTGGGGTGTCCTGTGACTTTCCCGTCGCTGCTGGGGCGGGTTCCTGGCCATGTACTCGGCTTCCCAGGCAGCTCTCCGACATTAAGCTTCCTGTAAACTTCCTGCTGAGCTTTGTCCAGGGAGTATTTTGTTTCTTGCAAATCAAGAGCCCTGACAGTACCCTGCTCTAGGGATCACTGCCAACTTAGGGCACGCGGGGTTGGGGAGCCAGCCTCAAGGAGCGGGACACCCCTGTTCCTTTGACTCTCTTACCCACTCTGCCTGTCCCCAGGACTCCTTTCTCTTTTTGTGGGGGGTGTGTAGCTCCGAACTACTCATGCTCTACCATAACCACCCCTAGGAAAGATCCTGAAATGCACTGACCTTAAAGTGAGAAGGCTGATAAGAGCTCCTTCCAGGGTAATTTGCTGTTTTACAGACCAATAAATGATGCCCAAAGGCAGGGTCTGAGCTGCATCTGAGGAGCTGAGGCTCCAGGGGAGACTTGGACGGAGTCTTCTCTGGAAAGGGGTAACCTTTTAGGACTTGTGTGGGTATGACCTGTGCAGGCCCACCTTGAACCCCCCCGCCAGGACCTCTCCAGAACTGTGGGGAACCTCTGAGAGCCGGAACATTTGCTGCCGGGGCTTGTTTGGCTTCTGACAAAGGAGGCAGGAGGGAGGGGAGCCATGGGGAGAGCAGCTTGGCCTCCTGGGAAGGGCCTCGGCCACACCGCAGTGGGGTTTGCCGGAGAGGAGGGACTGGGAGAGTTCTTGGTCTAACTCCCCCGAGCCTACCTTCCTTCAGGGACCGCCACGTGGTGCTGACTGTAAATCCTGTCTGTGAAACCCCAGGAGAGATCCTGAAGGTACACAGGAGGGGCATAGAGGTAACAGCTGTGTGAAGCTGGGTTTCCAAAGCAAGCACGGTATTTTGCATTCATTGGAGGGCCCTGAGAGGGAGAGCTGACGGAAGTAACAGAGGTACTACACCATCACCTCTCTTGGTGAGGCGGCGGGTGAAACGCCAGCCCTGTAAAGGATTGGTGGTGGGGTGGGAGCTGGGGTGGGTGGGTGGGGCACAAATGATTTTTCTGTAGGGTACTGTCACCAGCTGACATTAAGGTCCCTGTATTCAGACTCCCTCCACATACACTGTCTGTGGAAAAGTGACTGAACTACTCTGAACCTCAGTTTCTTTTTCTAACAAACCGACAAAATAATGACATCTACCTCAAAGAGCTGTTGGGAGGACTCTGCAATGCTCTAGAAAGGCACTTAAAAGACAGTAAAGACCTGTTCCCATGTATCATTCTAATGTAGTATTATTTTAATAGTAAATAAGCAAGACGTTCTTCATGATAAGGGAGTCTCTTCCACATGGAAACTCTTTTGAGTTTCTGTGCAGGTGGCTTTTTGTTTCTCAGAGTGAAAAATAGTACTTCTTATATTCTGCTGGGTCTCCTTTCACCTTGTTTGACCCCATGGTGGGAAGAAAGGGGCTGCGGCTGCCCAGGGAATAAGCAATTAGAGGAGAGAGGACGGCTCATGACCCGTGGAAGCTGGAAAGGAGTTTGAAAGGGCTTGGGGGAGGCTGCTGTTTTAAGAGCTGATATTTTTTAAGCTGGAGTTTTAAAACTGGAATCTCACTTGAGAAATGCTAACGTGATGGATAATTTTAAATGCTCGAGCAGAAGTCCAAGAGGGGAGTCTCGGCGGTGGAGTGGGTTCTGATGGGATTTCAGGTTAGAAGGGGCGGGCCTTGGGACACTCCCACACTGGAAGGGCTTAGATATGTTATTTGTACCACTTTACTCATCCGTTAAATAAAACTAGGATGTCCCAGGCAAACCAGAGCAAGCTGGTTACTCTACATGTAGGTGCCAAATACGTGGCAGTCACAAAGCCAGGGGCCGCGGAGACAGGCGTAGGGGCAGGAACACTGCTTCCTACAGAGCCGCCCCAGCACAAGTCAGGGGAAATCTCCCAGTGGGCTGTTCCAGGACAGCTGGTGGAAACCTCTCCTGAGCTTAGGACTCCCTGTGGTGGAAGAGCAGTGGGGAGCCGCCCCTGAGCAGGATGCAGGGACTCATTCTGCCCGCAGCTTGGGGAAATGCAGAACAGGCTGCCCAGCCCCGAGGCAGCCCATAGAGATGCATCTGGCCTGCGCCCCAGCTTTGCTAGTCTGCTCACGACCCACAGGGAAACCAAGGCAAGCAAGCTTTAGGTAACAGCAGAGACAGGGTCACTGGACCAGAGGCTGTTGGGGGAGGAGGCCCCAGAACCCCAGGACCTTTCTCCTCCTGGCCTGGATGGGAGGTAAAGTCGGTCTACAGGAAGTCTGTGAAGGAAATACAATCATTGTATGACTGGAAATGTTAAGATAGCTCAGAGGCACAAAGAAGAGTTAGAGCCCCTGTATTGAAAGTTGAGAGACCCCAGATCTTACCGTCACCTGTCATCAGTGTGCACTTTGTCCTGAAGAAAGCCTCTCTCACCTCAGGGCCCCGGTCCCCATCTGTAAGCTGAAGGAGCAGGAGTAGATTATCCCAAAGGGCCTTTTAGCTCAAAAATGCTCTTATTCTGAGGGCTCAACTCAAAGAGAGGATGTAGAGCAGGACTGGTTTTTGACATGTTATCATTGTGGAATATTTGAGTTTGGGATTTAAAAATATGTATTTTCAACTGAAGAGGAAAAGTACTTGCTGCACAGATTTCAGCCCCTTTTATTAACCACCCCCACAAAATAACTCCTGACTTCCATATTTTTACCCAGGGGTCCCTGTTTCCGACTGCCCACTTCCCTCCTGCCCCACTGGCCTGCGCCCATCTCTCCCTGAGGCTCCCTGCCTGACACTGCCCTGTTCATGGCTTTTGTCTTCACCAACAGCAACAGTGCTAACAATAAAACCTTCCAGGGCCCCCTCAGTCCCTTCCCAGCCATCCCCCTCCCAGACCCGACTGCCTGGCTGCAAGTCTCCCCGTCCTCAGGCTGCAGGACTTTCCAGTGGAGATCTCGGCGCAGGGGCGGCTCTCGGCATCCCCCTTCTAGGAGCTTTGCTGAAGGTGTTCGCCTTTTCAAGTACGTCCCTGGGATCCTGCTCCCAATCCCAACGGTGTGGAGTTTTCACATGTGGAAGCAATTCTCTGACCCAGTTGGGTGTGCTACCCAACTCAATTCTGACGCTATTTACCCGGCGAGCATCTGGTCCCACAGGCTAAGGGCTCAGACCCACAAGACTGCCGCCACTTCAGACTCCAGTCAACGCCCATGTTGTCACCAGTGCGTTTCATTGACTGCCTACAGATGGAGGTTCCAATGACTTCCTCTCTGGGTTTGATTGATTTGCTAGAGCAGCTCACAGAACTCAGAGAAACGTTTTACTTCCTAGATCCCTGGTTTGTTGTAAAAGGATGTGAGTCAGGGACAGCCCGATGGAAGGATGCGTGTGGGAAGGAGCTTCCCCGCTCTGCGTACGCCACTCCCCCTGACTCTCCATGAGTTCATCAACCTGGAAGCTCTCTGAACCCTGTCATTTTGGGTTTTATGGAGACTTCATATACAAGCATGACTGATTCCATCACTCAACCTCCGGCTCCTCCCCTTTCTCCAGAGGTCAGGGAATGGGACTGAAAGTTCTGACCCTCTAATCACAGGATTGGTTTCCCTGGCAACCAGCCCCCATCCTTAGGTCCCTCCAGTCACCTCATTAACATAACAACAGACACCTTTGCAGCTTTCATCACTTAGGAAATTTCAAGGGTTTTAGGAGCTCTGTGCCAGGAGCGGGGATGAACACCAAATACATATTTCTGATTATAAAGCACAATATCCAGTCTCTATATCCTCCCGGGGGGTTAAACATCTACCCACATTTCAGTGTGTGCCTCAGCCTCACCTGTGCAGCCTTCCGGGGCCACCCAGCTCACAGCCCCCTCTCAGCCCCCGGCTCATCCCTGACCACAGGGCAGCCCACGGCTATCAGCCACGTGTCGCCAGCTGTGGAAGCCAGCCGCCAAAAATACGGAATCTCAGGACCAACCAGAATGACTGGACCAGAACCTGCATTTTAACAAGATTCCTGGAGGATTCCCAGCACATTAGTGCTCGAGAGGCCCTGTCTTAGGCCACTGAAGACCAGCTTTTCTCCAATACTGGCTTATTTCAAGCCTCCTCAAAAATGAGGCCCATATATTGCAGATTTTTGTTTCCTCAGAGTACTCAGCACAATGTCTTATGGATGGTAATTGATAAATTCCTCTTTTTTCAACTGAAGTATAGTTAAATAAGATATCATACTGATTTTAGTATGTAACATGATTTGACAATTATATACAATATGAAATGCTCACCATGATATAGTTACCATCTGTCATCATGTTATAATATGATTGACTATATTCCCTATGCTCTACTCTCCATCCCATGACTAATTTTATTTTATAATTTATAATTGGAAGTTTGTCCCTCTTTATCCCTTTCACCTATTTCACGCGTCCCCCTTCTCTGCTCCACTATGACAGCCACCAGTTTGTTCTCTGTTGATACATTCCTCTTAACTGGTTGGTAAAACGTCATTACACTTCTACCAACTGATGTGGCAAGTATTCAGGAAAATGGGTTCTCCTCCGTGCTGTCTACCCGACCCCCCACGTGCATGCAGTCTCTCACTCTCTCTCTCTCTCTCTCTCTCTCTCTCTCTCACACACACACACACACACACACACACACGCACACACACACTGCCTGGATGCTGGGTGTTGGTCTCTGTGGGAAGCCCACTGCCTACACAGACGAACAGGCAGCGTCAGCCTGCGGCAAACTGGCCAGCAGGCACCACCAAAGGTGCTGTGGGTCATCCCTGGGCATTTAATAACCAGCTCAGCATTTGCTTACTGATACCCACCAGGGCCCTGCCTGAGCACATCCTCACATCTCCACGTGCCTTTCCTTTCTCTCTTTTGAGAGCCTCACCTAACGACCTGTTTAAAGTCTGAAAGGAAATCTCTCCACAGCTCACCAAGACCAACTCTAACAATCACGATAACTCTCTGGGGGATTTCTCCTCACAAGGGCACGGACGCTTTGCCCACATGATGGGAGTCCTCAGGCCTTTCTGGGGCATACGGAGCACAGAGGACTCTTTATCCTTTAGATACAGATCCAAAACAAAGGCACAGGGAGACGTGACTTTATAGCTGCCATGTATTTATCCCCTACATTTGTTCTATGTAATTTCAGGCCCTTTACATGCATTCAGACAACACTTATGGGTGATCCCTTACCATCAGTTGTCAAAGGAGGAAAAATCCCAACCTGGGCTTATGGGTGGGGCCGCTTGGTATGTGGGTGCAGCCGAAAATGGACGGTCCTGGCACGTAGCCTTACTTGGGAGTGGCCTTGATAGACAGCGGGCAGAGCTTTAGGTGGTGCACCTGGCCATCCACTTTGTGTGGAAGGAGAAATGGTCAGGGGTTATAGTTTATACAATCTCCTTGGTGGTGGCAAATGACTAGACAGTTAGCTTGGAAAGAGAAAGAGAAGGAGTTTCAGGGTGGCCTAATGGAGTGGGTATGAAGGGAGTATAAATATGAAGATCTATGTATCACCCACTAAAGCCCTCCTGAGAGGACGGACCTCTCAGAGGAGGCAGCAAGCAGCCAGGTGGATCCAGGGACAGCCTGGACGGGGCTGGCCCGATGGGCCTATGAATGGGAAAGCCGTGGCGTGAGAGATGGAGGTTACGCGTTGTCTCACTGGAATGGGCTCACACTTTCTAAGCTGCTTTAGTTACTGCTGCTTCCAAACGTTTAGCTGCCAGCAGCAGAGACCCCTCGGTTATATAGAGCCAACCCCTTGTTGGCAACTTGACTGCATTGGGCTCCTTGTTTTGTAGAAGGGCCAAAGGAGGATTACATATTTCACATATATGCTTTCCTTTCTTTGACTGCAGGCCCTTAGCCAACATCACCACCTGATGGCTTATGGAGTTTTTGAGCCATCCTATGGAATCTTACACAATATAGCATGTGACCAGGGAACTCACTGGTCAGCAAAGGAGTTGCGGGAGGAGACCATGGACGTGGGGCCCACTGATAGTATCATATACTATACCACTCAGAAGCTACTAGTTTGATAGGTCATTTGGATGATCTGCTGAAGGCCCAGTTATAGAACCAGCTTGATGACAATGATTTACAAAGATGGGGCTCCATTCTCCAGGAGGCAATATTCACACTGAATCACAGATTTTTATGTGGTACTATTACAACAGGAAGAATACATGGGTCTGAGAACTAAAAGGTTGAAGCCTGAGTAATGCCATTTATTACCAGTCTCATTGGCCCACTGGGGGAATTTTTTACATTCCCACAACTCGCATCTTCAGGGTTATAAGTTATGGTCCCCCAAAGGGGCATACCTTTTGCTAAAGGACTCAACAGGAATTCCATTAAATATAAAGCCATGGCTGCAAACTGGGCATTTGGGTTCTTTGTGTCTAGGGAACAGCAGAAGAGGAATCATCACCTTCACAGGAGTAATTGATCCTCCTTATCAGGAAAAAGCAGGGCTGCTGTTATATGATGGAAGCAAGGAGGAATATATGTAGTTCCCAGGGGATGTGCTCGAGTGCCTCTTGGTATACCCTGCCCAATTGTGATGGTAAATGAAAAGTGCTACGACCCTGGCTTGAGAAGGTCATGGTGTCCAGGGAGTCATGCGTCTCAGGGAGGAGGGTCTGGGTTATGACCCCAGGGAGGCCACAGGGGCCAGCAGATGTGGTTGTAGACAAGAGAAATCAAGTGGGAATAGCAGAAGAGAGAGATGTTGAGTATCAGCTGTGTCCCTGGTAAGGAATACAGCGTTGGGAGCTGTAATTCATCACACTAAACTTTGAATTTCTCCAGGAAGAAATGTTCTCTGGAATCCTAAAGGCTGCTCCCTAAATGGGTATGAAGCAGATCTAAATCATGCAAGGGTGGACTGGCAGGTACAAAGATGAGCTGTCCAGCTCCCCCTTCAAGGAACAATTTGTTGCCTCGGTTGTCAGCATATATCCTCAAGCTGTCAGCTCCTACAGGGTCTGCCTCAAGTACAGAGAGCTGTCTCACCCAAGGGCAGCCTACCTCCGGTGACTGATTGAGGAGGGTGTAAATGGTCTAGCCTCGGCAGCCCCACCTGGGGTAACCCTGGTGGGTCAAAAATACTCCCAAGCTCCTTGTGGGGTTGGCCAATGTCTCATTATGCCTATATTGGTTTGACTTCTCCCTCTGCCCAATCCTATATTCTCCCGATCTCTCTCATAGCCGTTGATCCCTAATAAATACCCTGTACGCCTAACTCCATCTCAGAATCTTCCGAGAATCCAGCATTACTACCAACCTGCAACAGTTGTCACTGGGAGTGGTCAAGGAAGGCAGGCAATAAGATGAAAATCTGAAACTGGATCACTTGCTGCCAACCAGGTAAAGGTGACTGTATCACTCGTGAGCTCCTGACCCCATGTGGTGGCTCAGTTGTTCAATCTTAGCAGTGGTGAACTGGGAGAGTATACTGGTTGAGCATGCATCAGCTAGAAAACTTTGCCAGTCATTGGAGGAGAATGAAGGAAACAGCAGTTATATAAGGACTGATTTGTTAAGTGATTTGGAACAAAACCCGCAGCATAATAGGTATCTATCTTATGTTAAAATCATAATTCAACCTTATTGGGAAGTTCAAAAAAATTCTTGGAGGCTCTAAGAAATTTCATCAGCTAGGACAATGTTACTGCCTTGAAATAATGCAACTGAAAGTAAAGGACTTTATCTTCCAGACATCCAAGAAATGCGAATTGACTCACCTTGAATAAAGAATTGCAGAACTCCTGTAATTTTAACCCCAGCAATTACTAGTTAGGGCTTGGCTTATCCAGATTTTATTTTCACTGGTGGAAGTGACCACCTGTTTCTTTGGTAAATACTAATGCCAGAGCAACTTCAGGGAGAAATCCTGAGCCCCCATCGTTGTCCTCCGTGTTTTGAGATGGACAGACCCTTGCCTTGTAAGTCCTCTGTGCACCCACCTCCCTGAGCCCAGGTTGAGTCGAGTGCTTTATGGATGCATCCTATTTTGACTCCTTGGTACTAAAGGACATGCTTTAGAAAATCTTGCCCACTTACCGCCATCAAAATACTTTCCAGCTTAGATTTCATGATGCATTCTGTCATCAGCTGCTTGGAAACACTTCTGGGAGGCTTCAGCTTCATGAGCTGGCAGCTGTATTTACCCAGGACTGAGTTTTGTTCTAAATAGCTGAAAGGAGCCCTGACTTAACTCGTGAGCGTCTATGTATTTACAGAGATAATGGTGCAGTCAGGCAGGTAGAGTTCTGCTGCACGTATAGGACTCCCCAAGGAACACATCTAAGTTGTGAGTCATTGCTCTTTACCCATAAAAACAGTTCTACCAAGAGCTGTGAGTATGTAGGCTGAGAGAGGTAGATCCTGGACAGCTGTTTTGGTTTTTTACTTATGTCTGTTTTATAATAAATATTGTTTTATTTCCTTGATTTTATGTAGCATTTCATACTTTCCAGACCTCTTTCAACTGTTATTTCATTTCATCCTTTTAATAGCCCTGCAAAATAAATAATCATCAGCCCCTTTTAACATAAGAAGAAATAAACTTTAAGTTCATCTAATAGGATGTTTAGAAAACTTTACTAAATACCTTTAAAAAACTTCTTACAGACTCTGTTGACTTAAATTATTTTTATATAGTTACACAAAAATGTACAAATATGAAGATAAACATACATTCTTTATGCTTACATTCATTATGCAGCCACTAAAAATCTAGTTAAATATAAATGACAAAAATTTCAATAGCAGTCAAGTTAACAACATTCATTTCATGTTAGGTGTTTTCACTGAAGCTAAATTGCAATATAGGGTTTACTAGTAGACCCTCTACTTATGTTTTTTTATACTTCACTTGTGAGCATGATTCCTTATCTTAGTTTGAGTCATTGTGTTTACCTTAGTCAATATTCTCCCATTTTAACCTGACCTCATTTTAAACCATGGATCCATGACTGTGAAAGTCCAACCAATTGAAACATGTAGACCAAATGCCACATTCAAATTTTAAAAAGTTAGTATTTAATAAACAGTCCTCATTGCATTTTTGCTATGACACTTGAGTTGGTGAACGCTTGGGGATCAGTTACAAACAGACACAGAATTCCGTGAAACACTCACTCATGAAGTGATGTTACGATCCACTTTGGCTTTGGGGTGATTCTCCATTCTCCCACCATATTTCTCCACTTGACTTACACCCTCTGTATGCAAAGCCTTCTAACTCCTCCACATTTATTAAAATCCATTCATCTCATAGGACCCCATTCTGATACTTCCTCTTCTGGTCAGAATCAGTACCTCCCATCTCTCCCAGAGCCGGCCCTCTGTTTCCACGCTGTCTTAGGCTGTAGTTTGCGGATTCGTATCTGGTGTCCACAGTGGGTGGAAAACTTTTTTGAGTGAGGCACCTTTTCATAATCTCATGATTCCTCAGATTAATGAAATGTCCTAGTTATAAGGGAAACCAAAATTAGAGACCTTCCTAGGATACATAGTTGAGCTCCACAAGAGTCAGACCTCTCTCTAAATTGTTGCTTTCTAGCATAAAGGAAGTCCCCAGCAAAGATTTGTTGACACAAAACAGTAAATGTTGAGTTTGAGCAGATTTAGGACACATCTAACCCAATTAACCTGATCCAAACCCTTTGCTTTGCGGAAGGGGAAATCAAGTCCTAGAGAAGTTAAGTGACTTGGCCAAAGGGAAGTTCATGCAGCTAAATATTTGCAGTGCCAGCAATGAGTTCTGAGTTCATTGCGTTCTGCTACATCAGACAGCCTCCCTACCTTCAAATCTTCATGGATCTCTAAGAAACCATTCAAAACAGTCTGCTCAGGTCTCAAGGAAGAGGCTGACCCAAGACTTCAACAGAAATTCTTGAAAATTGATTTATATTGCCTGCTACTGTTTAACTTTATTTTCTTAAATAGTTCTACCTACATCACCAAAAAAACAAAGTCTTGGGTCATATTTGACAGAGACAGGGCTGATTAAGGACAGAACTATAGTGTGATAGCATACAATAGGATGCAAAAAACAACCTGTATGTTTGAATGAATGAATCAGTATCCACTTCCGAAATCCTATTACCTATAAATATAGACACTGATGAAACGAACTACGGGTTTTTAGACACAAATGGCAGATGGCCAAGCCACACAGCTGATAGCTACAGCAAGAGTACAGGGCTAACAGTTACGAGGCTTCCCATCTTACCATCAGAACTGGTAAACAATAGCCGTTGGGCCAAATCTGAGACTTCTTTTTTGTTAATGATGTCGTATTGGAACACGGTCTTACCGATTTGTTTGCAAATTACCTACGATTGCTTTTGTTCAGGTAGAGTTGTTACAAAGACCATACTGACCCTCAAAACCTAAAATATTTAGTATCTGATCTTTTACAGAAAAATTGCTAGATCCTTGAACTCAAAGTGTTTCTTAACCTGGGGTTTGTAACTCCAACAGGTCCTTTGGACATACTTTTGGAATTTTACCAGAACTTTTCACGTGCATGATAATCTGGAGGAAAAAATGGACATAGGCATGCTCTACATCATCTGAACGACTCTTCTAGAACCCCACCATAGGGCCTTGTGTTTTAGTGTTCGCCTTTAGATTTGGGTTTAAGATAGAATAGAAACATGAAGAGTTGGAAAGACCTCCCAGCAGGCTAGACAAAGTCCCTTTGGGAGCATCCAGGCCTGTGTTAACCACCTTGCCCATGACTTAGAGGTGTCTGCCTGTGAGTCAGGGAAACTCAGAGCCAGAGAAAAACACAGTCCTCTACCCTCAAGAGACATCTTGGCATAGCTGAACTCATTTTCCATGGCCTAAGGGAACAGGAGGGTATTTTTGCTGTATGGTAGAGTGAGAAAGGTCCACATTAAACTCTGCATGGGGTGCATTTTTCTTAGTTACTTCACCAGTTAATGTCCCAGGGGTTTCCAAGGACCTGGGGAAATTAGTGTTACTCCATCTGAATGGAGTGATGGTACCACTTCTCTCCTAGACTAGAGAAGAGCCTCTCACAGGAAGTATGAAGTTGGGCTTGATCATCCATTTAAAATGGTGTCCTTGAGCCATTTACAAATCTTTGGAGGTCTACAGCAATCCAACTGCATTCATTAAGAGAGATAAAGGGATAAAAGCAGACAGGCTTTTAAAAGTTCATGGGCTATGAAAAAAAGACTGGTTCAAGCGGGAACTTTCAAAGCAAGAGAGCAGAACTTGACTTACAGAGCTTGAAACCCACCGCAAGGCAAGGAAAATACTGATCTCACCAAAGTACAAAGACTTTCGTGATATTTCAAAACTGCTTAGAGCAATTCAATTTCAGTCTTCACTGGTTAAGATTAAGTTCACAGTTGCAAACTGGAGCAATCCTTTTGAAAGAATTATAGCAGGAGGCATAAAGACAATCCATAGCACTAGAACCAGTGATTCTATTTCTAGGAATTTTTCTTAAGGAAATAATTCACAGAAACCCAGGGATATATAAACAAAAATGTTCACTGCTGCATTGTTTTTCAGGTAAAAAACAAGGAAGCAATTTGTATAAAAAATATCAGTGCAAGGAGAATGTTCAGTGAATTATGCTATATCAATATCATAAAATTCTTAAAGTGGATAATTATAAAGAACATGTAGAAATACGGAGAAACGTGCTACAGTTTAAGTAAAAACAACATTAAACCAAATACAGTATTCACTGTCTTTGTCAATTTGTAAATATTACATGCAGGAGGAAATGTCAAAGAAGGAAAATAGTTTAATTAGGTAGAGTGATACTATGAGTGATATTTTAAATATTTTCTTTAATGACGTGTTTTTCAAAAAAAGACTAAGGGTGGTCACTAATTAAAAAGTCAAAAGTTCAGACAGGTACAAACACTAAGAAAACACCACATTTTATTTCTGACATACATTTGCCATATGAGGGGAAAATAAAATCATTTATTCAAAACATCGTAAGGATTCTGTAAAGAATCTCGGGGTCAAAAGTCACAAGTTTCCCTTTCTCAAGAGAGCTTGTGGCACCGAGTACTTATCTGGAAATGTCCTCTAATCCTCAAACATCCTGTCTGGCAAGCACTAATACTATTCCTATTTTTCAGATGAGGTAAAAAGCGTAAAGAGTAGAGGTAATTTGCCCACAGTCACACAGATAATTAGGAGCAGAGCTGGGATTTAATCCAAGTTTGAGTCCAGGGCCACTGCAGCTGTCGAGTTGGAAGCCCTTTGTGACTTTACGCTTGTCCGACTAGAGAACTTTTGGAACGAGTAGGTGCTTGTTTATCAGACGGACTCGAGTTTGGCGTCTAGATTTTTGTATCCACCAGGATGATTCTGATGAAAAGGAAACAGACCTTGACTCACACTGGCACAGACGCTTAGGAGCTGTGTGGTCTCATGAACAGGGAGGCCAGGGCTGGGCTGGCCGGGGGACTGGGGGAGCAGGCAGCCCAGCGACGCCATCCGGGATCCTTGCTTGCTTTCCGCGTTGTCCCTGCCAACTCGGAGCGACCCTTGCTGGGAAAAGAATGCATCCTATTGCCTGAGGAGGAAGAGAGAGTTCCTCTGGCAGGGATGCTCTCAGCAGAGGACAGTTTCCCCTGCAGACTGCCAGCGGAAATGAGTTCCAGGAACCTTCGGCAACGGGTGGGACGGGGAGTCTGGGGCACCCTCACTGCTTTCCGCTCGTGTGGAGGTGGGGCTGCCAAGAGTCTGTCCCGATGTTCGCCGCACTCGCCTCTCCATTACTTACTAGTTTTCATTGTCTTCATCTGTCAGACGGCAGACCTGACGGTTCGGTTCGTGGGACGAGGGTTAGCGGGGCCTGGCCAGTGGGGGGCAGTGAGGATGGTATGGGGGGTGTTGCTCGGGCGGGGAGAGGAGCGGCTGGAGAAGCGTGAGCTGTCTGAGGGGCCCTCTCAGCCTGCTTAATTCTTTTTCCTTACCACCCTTCCCTCTAGCAGTAGAAGAGTGATAATTTGGTAAAGAATGAGGTGCTGATACATGTTTTAAATGTTATTTTCTGCCCTTTTTTTATCAGCTTTATTGAAATATTATTGATATACAAAAATTGTACATGTTTAAGGTGTACAACTTGATATTTTGATGTAAGTATACATTGAAAAACAATCACCTTATGTAACACCTCACATAGTTACTGTGTGTGTGTGTGTGTGTGATGATTTAAGACCTAACTTCTTCACAAAGGTCAAGTACACTACCGTCAATCACATGCTGTACCTAAGATCTCCAGAGCTTATTCACCTTGCATAACTGAAATTTTTCCCCTCTTCTCCCTGAGGCTTCACCCCCCTTTTCTATTGAATTTATACAGTTAGTAAGAAAAATGCATAAACCCAGAGTTTGAGGATGTTATGAAATTCCATTGTTTCAAAAGCAGAAATTAGACTTCACAGAAAATACACACTTTTCAAGATCCATGCTAAATATGGAAATTTCTGCCATTCCCTGCCCAGCTAGTCTTTGCTACTGGTGTTACTCTTACACCATGTTCAGTTTATTCTTTAGCACCAGAATTTCTTTCTCTACATTAACATTAGTTTCCTATTAATACTAAGTGAAAAAAAATGAGTTTTTACAAATTGCAAAATTCACGGACCTAAACACCCACGCCTCTCCTCAACCCTATCTTCTCCTGCAAAAGCAGGAAGCATCCACTTTCTCCATTAAGAGTTCCTGCATGGCCAAGGGCTCCAGAGAAACGTCAGGTCAGCTCCTGGCTGTTTCACCTGCTAAAGCGTAGTCTGAGCGTCTCTCATCAACTCCGCCCACCTTCCCCCACCCCTCTGGTGACATGTGTGTGACAGACAGAATGACTCCTGGAGGTCAACACGAAGATCTGTGTGAAAGCGAGAAAAAGAAAAGTGGTTTGCAATGCTTGTTAGCACAGATCCATGATGATTCTCTCTCTGTTGGCCCTTCCTTCCTCTAGGCCAGAGTCTTGTGGGCCCAACCCTGGATGCAACTTGTAGTTCCTGTCAAATCAATCAGTGGGACTTCAGAAATCATAGGTGTGTTTCTTTGTTTGAGTGGTTGAGTGCCTTAGCTCCCCTTTAAAGCCCAGATACCGGTGTATTCTACTAGTGTACATGGATGCAAAGACACTACTGAGTTTGCAATGTCCAGCTGAATGCCAGGAAGTATGATACAGTTAGTTCTGTTACTAGGTCTTGCCTATTCTCCAGTCTTTACCCATTTATTACAACCCAAAAGTTCTGCAAACACATTAAAAACTACAAAATGTCAATGGACTAAAGGCAGTAGAACTCAACCTGTAAGAATGTGGCTGCAGAGTAATAGATCATTGTGTCAAGTTTATTTGTCCTAAAACAACAATATAATCCTTAATAAATGTTTTAAAAGGAAAATATTACTTAGGACTCTTTCACCCAAATGCAACTTTCTTGTGTTTCCAGGTAGCATTGGCCATATGCCTACATTTTCAAACAGTTATAATTATAATGCATATGTCATTATGAATGGCAGTGGACTGTTGACATTCTTGAATTTGACATTCTCCACTTCATTTATTTACCTGGGACTTCAAAGATCACAATAATTTGTAATTTTGCAGGGGTTTGATTTTGAAATGACTGGGTTTCAAAGCTGGTGTGTAAAAAGGTAAGAAGCCACAGTCAGTGGACAAGTCCAGCCCACCACTGCTGGGAGCAGCATTTCAATATCGCTTTTGAGCTTGCATATGGAGCTTGCATGGAACTCTCATGAAATGATTCTTTGCAGGTTTCGGTAAATTTAGGTAAACACACTAATGATGTGATAATGCAAGCTGGAATTTCTTTTATTGGCAGAATTTATATTTTTGGGTTTATAAGCAAATCCTGAGCTCATAGATTCATTAAGAGTCTTAAGGGGTTATCCAACATTTTTAGTTACTGCATTTTAAAGGGGGAAATCGTACGCTACACTGGTTTTCACTAATCTAGGAATTTGCAAAAGCATTCAGCCATTTTCCTCAAGAATATCAATAGTATACTATATTTACCTTTTCCCATGATAGTCTTGTGGTGTTCAGTAGTCTATATAAAGATTATAAAGATCATGTTAAATGACAACACAATATTCCATCATCATTTACCAAACTATGTTCTATCACTCCATATTTAGGCTGTTTTCAATTTTGTGCTATAAAACATAGTGTTATAATGATAAATTTTGTGTCTACTTTCGAAATATTTTCTTGACATAAATTCCTAGGGGTGGTAAAAAGAGATGGACATTTTTATGACTCAACATATATTATTGTACTGCTTTGGAAAATACTTATGTAAATTTACAATTTGACTATCAATATATTAATGCCTCTTGAATGATGCAAAACAGATGACATCCTACATGATTCTTAATGTTTTCTCCTAGTTAAATGGGTATAAAATGGTTCACTATTATGTTTTACATTCTAATGCTTTGATTTGTGCCCCATGTTGAACATTGTAAATATACTTAGGATTCAAAGTTTCCTCTTAAGTGACATAGTTGTTCATATCTTTTGCTGGGTTTCATTTAGGGGATCATTCTGGCTTTATTGTTGAAAGATATGGAAAGAGAGAATTAGAATCCCCACACTGCTGTTTATTGGCCGTGTGACCTTGACCTTGGGCAAGTTAGTAAATCTCCCTGGCCCTGTTACCTCATCTGTTAAGTTGGCACAAAGATGTGCCTCTCACAGTGTTGGTAAGAGGATTAACGAGGCTGGCACAGGTAAAGAAGTATTGAGCATACATACATATAAAAAATGGTTCAAGAGGTTTTAGTCACATGACATGGTTTAGGTTTGTTGGTTGGTTTTTAATCACAGCCTGAACTTCCCAGTGCTCTGGAGATAAGACCTCCTTGGTCTCTTATCTCTGTGCTCATTCTACCAATCTGCCCTTCACACAAATGTCCTGCTATTTCTGAATTCTGTCTAAGCCTTCCTACAAGTAGTTCCTTCCCTCAAGCCCCTGCCAATTTCATGTAGTGAACTCCTTATTCTTCCTTCAAAACAGCCTCTGGAAGCTTTCCTGACCCTCCAGTCTAACTTTACTCCTCTGGCTCCCATGGAGCCCTGTGCCTGTCTGTATCACAGCATTACTACACTATTCTCTATTGTCAATATACTTGTATTTTTCCTCAAGTAGACTCTAAGACCCACGTGAGCAAAAACCATGTTTTATTGAGTTTTACAGCCTTATTCACAGCAAAATGCTTGGCATGTGGAAAGTGCCCAATAACTATTTGTTGAATGTATGAGTCAATACCAACATTACTCATCTGGTGTGAATCCAAATGCTTCATAAGGAAAGAAAAATCACTTTCACAGAGCAAATATTTGCCATCACTGGGATAGATCAGGTTAGGGCCGCATAGTGGGAGAAAGAGGTTCATTTTCTGAGAGACAGCTCTAGACGAGTGCATTGTGGAATTACAAAATATATATGGTTTCTCACTAACCTGCAGGTCCCAGTCATGGTTCTGAAGGATTCCCTCTAACCTCAAAGGACAGAGGACTGCTGGAGGCTATTGTGTTCAAGAGTGGGTGATGCATACTCTGAAGGCAAGCCCAGAAGTGGAATCCCAAAATTATGATGGGCCGTGGCTGTGTTGGCGGAAGTGATTAATCTCCCAAGATGAGTACTTTGAAAGTGATAACATCTTTTTGGATGATTAGGTTCTGATGTAATTGTCTGAAAAATAAAAACAGGTACATGTTTTGGCACACTTCTTAAGTGCTAAGAAATACACACGTAAGGAGTATAGGTAGAGTCTGGTCTGGGAAACCTTGGAATACATAATAGCTGAGTTAGGTTTGCAAGCAATGGATGAGTGGAGAGTAAGCTTCTGTAGCAGGAGGAAGAAGAAAAGTAAGATAGGTGTGGATATAGTAGGGAGGAGTCCTGGGTGGAGCAGAGGAAGTGAGGGTGGGGCGAGGAGAGGAGGCAGGCGGAGGCGCCCCAGGGCTCCCCCAGGGACGGCTGGTGGGCCTGTGTGGACACAGGAGGGGAAGCCAGAGAGGCTCGCTGTCCAATGTCAGGTGCCCTAGAAGCAAAGCCTGGGGGACGGGTCGGGTACATGTGATTTACTAAAGAGATGTTCTCAGGAAAAATAGGCCAGGGAGTGAGGGGAGCAGGATGGGAGACGGGAGAGAAGCCAGCAGAAAGGGCTCAGGGAGAGGTTAGCGCCAGCCCGACTGCTGGCAATGGGCTGGTATCCAGCAGAAAGGGCTCAGGGAGAGGTTAGCCCCAGCCCGACTGCTGGCAATGGGCTGGTATCTTCATAAGCCACACTGCAGAGTTGTCCCCACCCTGCGGCAACGGGGCTGGCCTTCCGTGCCCCTGTGGCTGTCCGTTGCTGACTGCAGCCCCCCTCCCGCGGCCCCGGGGCTGGTATGCTTGGCTCTCCGGTGAGGTGCTCTGGGCTGCCGAGGGCAAAGCTCCAGAGAAAGGCGTCAGCAGCTCGGTGGGCAGGGCCCACCCAGCAAGGGTGTCTGAGCCACTCCCAGTGCCTCTGATGTATCATGGCTGCAGCCGGTGAATTCTCTTCCTCCCCAGCTCCACGGACCCGAATCCTTCCTCCTTTATCAAGATGTAGCCCAGTGCCTCTCCGCACATTCATGGTCTCATCAGTGTGGGAGAGTAATCTGGTCAGACATCTGAAAATGCTTCACCTGTGCCTCTTTTGTGGCTCTTTTCTCCTTACGGGGGTCATTTCACTCACGGTGTGTGGGTCCCGGCTCACCTACTGGGCCGTTGGCTTCCCCGCATTAGGCAGCATGTCTCACTCAAACCCGCACTGTGTTGGTCCGAGTACGGTGCCCGCCACCCGGGGCTCCCAGTGAATGTGTGTGGGACGAGCCCTGAGAGGAGCGTATCTGCTGTTGACCCACGTGGGGAGGAACTTGGGCTGTGTGTGTGTCACTCAGTGCTCTTGGCTTATTAGGCCATAGCTCTGCAAAGCCCTTGTAAGCCCCCTCCGGCCCCGAGCAGTAACATAATCTTTTAAATATGCTTTTGCTTATGTGCTATGAGCATGTCCAGCATAGTAGGGAAATTACAGTAACTGGGGAATTGCAAAAATGCTTTAGAGGATGCTTTCGGAAGCCTGCTTTTGAGTTGCCCCATGTGCAGTGTCACAGGCGAAGCTGGGCCTGTGAACTGGGCACTGAAGAGCTGGATGTGACCTGCCCGTGAGCGCCTGTCTGCCCTACCGCAATTCTGGGCCTGCCTTCTTTTGAGAGTTCCTTATAGGAAGGCCTGCAGATGGCTTTCCAGCAGCAAAGATTAGTCAGATGCTGTGGAAATTGCTCCTCTGAGCCATCTTACTCATGTCCTTCAAAGTACCCTGGTGGTCTTGGCACTGAAGGAGACTGCGGGACAGGAGGTGTGGGGCTTCTCAAGGCAGCACAGGGGGCAGTCACAGCACCTGCACGCTCCACCTTGTCTGGGGTTTGGACAGAAGATGGAGAGCAGCGGCGCTGGGAAGGGAGCCTTTATTCTGGCAGAAGGGCAGCATTTTCTGCACACATTCTCTGGGAAGAACATCCAGGTATGTGTGGCAACGCGCTATGCAACCTGATACATCCTGGGCAAGCTGGATTCATGACTTGCATGTGTATTTTAATCAGGTCCAATCTCCTCAAAAATGTTATTGCAGCGATGGGAAACAGTGCGTACAGCCTGTGTCGCTGAGTCTCCCCGCACGGACCTCTCCATAACCCGCGCCGTCCAAACTTCCAACATGTCACCTCCACAATTTCAATGAAATGAAATGATCCAAAAAAAAAAAAACCCAAACAAAAGCTGTGAATTCTGGCTTGTTTTTCTAGACTTGGGGATCTGCATGCACTTGGGTTTTTTCCTTGAGCCAAACTCCTGGCCGGCTGAGATCATTACCCACAGTGACTAGGGTGCCCATTTGGGGTGATGGGAATACTTAACTCTGGAAATGCCGACCAGGCCATGGTTAAAGCCCTGTCTAAATTATTGGCAGCAGGATCTTTCTTGGTTTCAGTCTCTGTGCTTCCCAGACCCTTCTTTCCACCTGCTGCAGGATGCAATCAGCCCACGGCAAGAGGGACCCAGATGACACCACCCTGGAGTGCTGAAGGAGACAGGACACTGTCTTTCTTCTCTCTTTTGCACCCCAGACATTGGTAACTTCTTGTCCTTCTCCAGTGCCACTACTACTTTCTATCTTCAGTCTGGGTAAACTAAGAAAAATTAAAAATTCCATCTGTTGAGAATGTAAACATTGGCTCTACCGATATTTCTTGATGGGCACTTTTTAATTTTGTCTCCGTTGGCTGCCTTAGAGTTCCCTGGACATATGATCCTTATGAATAAAACACTGAGGCCAAATGTTTTAGGGCGACAACTTGGTCTGAATGTCACTGGAGAGGGACACAGAGTACAGATCAGGTCCTGGAGAAAGACGGAGGATCGGCGGAGGTGTAGTCGAAGGGATTCTCCACCCGGAGTCTGGAAACTTCCCTCAAACCCCGAGTCTGCACTGACAAGGTACTCCATCGCGATTTACTTCACGTCAATTTCTTTGTAAAATGGCGCCATGTGTTGTATTAGTGTTGATAATTTTGCTGCCTCTTTCTGGGAAAGGAGTAGGCATCCTTGTTCCATGGCGCCAGGTATGCCCATGTGAAGAACTATATGCCTGCCTGCTTCTTTGATGTTAGGCTTGGCTGTGAGATTTGCCTCGGTTGGCAAAAGTGAGTATGGGTAGTTGTATCACTATCGTAGAGACACCTTTAGAATCATTATGATGAATTAATAAAAAAAGAAAAAAGAGCCGTTGTGTAGCTGCCATCTCTCTTTTTCTCTGTCATTGGGTCCTGGAATGAAGAAGGCGTGGAGAAGGGCTGTAGCTGACCCATAGTGCATGTGTGACATGAGTGAGAAATAAACCTTGGTTGGGGTAAATGCTGAAATATTCTGGTTGTTTGTTATTGGGTATAACTTAGCCTCAGCTGATTAATACAATTGAAAATAATAAGATCTACCTGTTGGACTCTTTGTGAGAATTAAACAGGATAATCACCTTAAGAATATATTGCATATTTATAAGATACCAGGCACTGTTTTCTAGGTATAAGTGCCACAAAGTTGCATGAGGCATGGAGCTCATCCTCCAAAGAGCTAATAGGAGGGGACCCAGAGATTTCTAACAATTATGTTACTAACAATGTATAGTAGACCTATGGCATTTGGAAGGGATTTGCCTTGGCCATTACAAATTCTCAAATTCTAGAAAATTCCTTCACATATGACTTTCCTTAGAAAATGCTTGAAGAACAGTGAGTTGAAAACAGCAAAACCGCCTCATGGCCTGGACGCCCGGCAGCAGCCCCAGAGCTCTCGCTTGTTGAGTAGCTCCCTTTTTGCACCTCAGCCTGATAAGGTCAAAACATCTTATTCAAACACATATCTCATGAAAATATTTTATTTCAACAGCCTGTGGTTGCATTTTAGTCAGAACCACAGATGTGCATTTCCCAAGAACCAAGGGCGCTTGGTTTATAACGTGGCAGCACTTGACACTGTGGTTTATGGATACTTGATGATGGCTGCTCTAAGGTGGGAGATGGGGCTGCCTAGTAAAATTCAAAGACATTCACAATGTGCTTCTGCTAATCCCAGGTGGTTCAGTTGTCAGAAAAGAAACCCACTCAAACCAGTAGCTCTCAGCCAGGTGGCTCCAGTGAGCTCTAGATGAGGACTGTGTGGCCAATGGTGAGACAAGGACCATGGGCTTAGACAGAGTAGGGTGAGGGCCTCTGGAAAAAACGACAAGATAACCATTGTGAGGTTTGCACAGGAGCCCAACTTAGTTTTCTAACTTTACCCAAGTGCTGCCTTCCTTCCTCCAGCCCTAAACAAATGATTTGTTGCAACTTGGGCAACGTAGCAAACAAGCCGAAAACAACATAAGGCAGGAAGGATTTCATCTTGAAATATTAGTTAAAAGAAGTAAAACAGTGACTCAGCCCCCCTTTGGAGCAAAGCAGGCAGCCTTGAGTGATAGGCTCCCAGACCAGGAAGCTGCTCTCCTGGGAGGAAATCAGAGCAGTAAAGTTCTTGTAAATAACCAGGAGGACTAAGAAGAAACTTAGTATTTCTTCAAAAGTATTTGGAACCACTTAACAGGTGTACATCCCTAGCCCTTTGTCTCTCAACTGCCTATAAAAACCTCTAGACACCGTACCACCCCGGGACTCTCTTGTCCCCCTCCTGGCGTGAGCCGCGAGCTCTGTCCTTTCACTCTCTCTATCTCTGAATAAAAGCCTGTCCCTTGCTCTCCTACCTTGCTGTTTGCTAAGCTCATTCTTGGGCTTCGTGAACAAGAACCCCGGCATCAGTGGGACCCCCACACTCAGAGTAGGGACAGGGTAGGCTCTTGGAGGCGTTGTGGCCATGGAACAAATCTTGGTTTTCTTCTCCTGCTAGTGCAACTAATCAAACCTCTGTGGACTCAAGAAGAGGTTTTTGCACTATTGTGAGCCCATTATGTGGTTACACATCTCTGAGGGTCCCACTGCCCAGAAGCCCGACACACTAAGTGGCTCCCCTCTCACCCTCACTTGCTTCCAATGCAAAACAAAAAGAGTCAAGAATAGCAACACTTTGAGCTTACGATTGCAGATGTACTTTAAACCATGTTGGGGACAAAGTCCACCATTTCCTTTCTAGAGCGCGGGACCAGAAGCCACTGGAATGAAGGTTCATTATGGGCTCTGCTATCAACCAACTAGGTGGAATTAGGCAAGCCACTTCCTCAGTTTGCTCCTCTGTGAAATGGGGTTAACACCCATTGCCAGAGACACAATGAAATGGTATTGTGTAAAACGTAAAACCCCTTGACAATTTCATTGTGACGTAAAATATCAAAGCTGTGTAGGATTTCCAGTATTTCATAAACTAGAAGGTATCATAAAAACACCTAGTCTAACCCCTTAATTGTAAAGATTATGAAACCGAGGCTCAAAGAGATAATTATTATTGCTGTGGACATAAATAATGATGGTTTGTCACAATGCTATGGTTTGTTCTGGTCTGAACTTTCTACCTTCTACAAGGTGTTTGTTTTCTTAGCTGGGATGGTCAGGATCCCCATCCTGCTCCCCTCCCCGTCCTTTTCAGGATTGTCTTTGTTTCTTCTGGTTAGGTGCGTGTGATTTTCCCTAATCAGGAAACCTGGGGCAAGCCAGCTAGTCTTCTGGGGAAAGACTTGCCAAGTGTGGGCATTCAAACTCCTAAGGCAAGAAGACTCCAACGCCACAGATCTGAGTGAGGATTAAGTCATGCAGCAGAAAAAATGCGTAGCACACAGGCGTGTGGGCTCTGTGGCCAGGTTTTCTGGGATGTGTAGTTTGGCAGAGCTGAGCCTGGGTTGCCCAGAGAACAGCTTTTGATCTAATGCCATGGTCGGTTTTGAACTCGGAGTGCAGTGCCTTTAATCGTTTTGGCTCCGATTTCTCAGGTTAATTTCCTGACATCTAAGGAGCTTTGTTTAGTGTATGTAACTTCCTGCCTTTTATGTCAGAGTCTGTGAACTGGGGAATCAGGCAATGAGCCAAGAAACCTGGGGGTGGGGGCAAGCGGTTGAGACTCCTCTCCTAGTTTTATGTTCCTTAGTCATAGACTGGCCCTTAGTCACTTTTTCCCCACTAGATATTAACACACTAGAAGGCTCTTAGGTAAAATGTTAAGGGTGGGGAGGGAAGGGTCAGGAGGGACTGTGGAGGGAGCCTGTCATTGCTGGAGTGAAGTGCTAGAGAGGTTTCGCCCCGGCTTTGTGACTTTGCACTGATGTCCAGATGCCTTTGGGGTGTAGTCACTGAGCATTCGTGTCCTGGGTCCCCACCCCAGTTCTCTCCACCCGACTTTGTCCATCATTCAAAGGCGTTTGACAGCCCTGGACCAAGGAGACAGAGCCAGTGACCCTCAACCCTACTCGTCTACCCCTCTGTCACCCTCCACCTTCCCCAAAGAGAACCTCATCACCGGCTCTTCATTTGCGTTCCCTTCGTTGGTCTGACAGCACCGCTTCATCAGTTTGCTCAGCTAGTTGTTTGTCCTTGATGTGAGTGAGCGCCAGGGTTTCTAGAAGCTTCTGGCCGCCTGGGCTGTGCCTCTCTGACTTAGTGCATATGGTGCCCCAAGCAGACAGGAGACTAATAAGTGTTTATTATTGTGGCAGATGTTGCAACATTTACCCTCTCCAGGGCTGTGTGAGGCTCCATTAACATTTCAGACACCCACACTGCAAGTGTGAAGTAGTTAAGTTTGGGACCCAAATCTAAACAAACAAAAAATGATTCCTTTTATTTTGTAAGGGCTGCTTTCATTAGCTCAGGAGATATATACAGGGAAGCCTTCTTGTCACTAAGAAATTATTCCGAGACTAGTCCATTGGAAGGCCCTTAGAGGGCACGTGCCATCAGCCCACTCGTGCCTGGGCCCATGTGGGCTGGTTTGCTTTTTGTTTCTATAACCCGCAGCATCCTTGACATGTAGTGGGCGCTCAGGGAGGACTGCTGAGTGCGTGACCGCAACCATTTACACCCTGGCATCTCCCAGATGAGCAAATTGAGCTGCGCAGAAGCTGTGGGGGAACCGGGACGAAGAAAACTGTCTGCTGCCTCCGCTTAATTGACACGTTTGTGTTGTGCGTCTGGAGTGGACCTCTGACTGCTTCAAAGGCCACTGAGACTGGGTCTGAGAGCCCTCGTGCCTCGGGACACGCCTCAGAACCCCACGACTTGGGGAGAAGAGGGCCCAGGAGTGAGCCAGAGGCCTGCTGCCATGTCTGTGGCTGTGAGGAAGCCCTTGTTGGGAATCTGGGGGACTTCCCTTCCGGCCTGACTGGGCCTCAATAATCTGAACATCCAGAGGTACTTGGCCAGAGACACGCGCTCCCGAAGGCAATGCTCTCTGGCCGGAGCTCAGGCTGCTTCCGGGGCAGTTGTTAAGGGGACGCTATGGCGGGTGGGTCTGCCTTGAGCGGAGCTCAGGTTACCCATCAGGAAGATTTACCTTAAAAATTTTCCCTCCCACGAGTTACGAACAAGCAAACAGTGAAATTCTTACTCAGAAACAAAACAACTCAAAAGAAAATAATTTCTTTGTTCAGGACTTCCTACAGCCTCTTTAACTCTTTGCCCATCTCCTTTCTATGTCTCTGTTTCTGTTTCTGTCTGTTTGACCTTCTCAGTTTGTCTGTTTCTGACACACGTGCGCATGCATACACACACATACACACACACACACACACACACACACACACACACACACACACACACATCCGGGTTCATTCTTTCTCCAGTTTTCATCTTCAGCAAACTTGTAGCACTGCTCTGTAGCCCAGATAAATCCTGGGTGGAGAAAATAGCAGTGTTGAAGTTACGCTGACTCGTATTTCAAAGGACTGATTCAGAATTGTCCCCAGCCTCAGAGGCAAGTGCCAAAGAAAGGCAGAGGAGCCATTTGGAGCCCCAGTGGGACAAAGCAGTTGAAACAGAGAGGATGGTGGTGTCACTGGCGTGGAGCCCAGGAACTGTCATCACAGAGACAGCGAATCTCATGGGAACAACTCTGGATACAGGTGGCTGCTGCTCCGGCTCAGGGCCCGTCTCCCTTCTTGTGCCCTGGCCTGTGGTTAACTAGGGTTCTGGGAGGGAGGCTAGGTTTGCAAACTCCAGCCCTGGCCCAAGTTAAGGGGTAGAGCCAAAGAAGGAGAGAATGAGGAAGAGAGAGGGAGAGAGTGGGAGGTTTCCATGGCCGTGTCTGTGGAGAAATGCCAGGGACTGGAGTCCAATACTAGAACTTTTAAAGCGAGATGCTTTAAAGTCTTAAAGTCAGGGTTTCCTGTATGGGAAGAAGAAAGATCGTTGATAGCACCGAGGCTAGGTAATGCCCGGATTTCTACTTTCACAGGTTTTTTTTTTTTTATTCCTTCCTATTTCCTCTGCCACCAGCTACTTCCCCAGGCCCTGCATAGGAATAATGAGAACAAGTGTAATTGCAATGAGCACCTTAAAAGGAAAGTGCTATGTAAACGCAGGGTATTTTTATGTGTGCATATAAAACTTATCTTCTCTGGCTAGAAGTTTCTTATTCATGGAGCTAAATGAAACAGGTTTATTTGGAATAACAGTTATCCCAAAGGACCTGAGTAGTGCAAAAAGCTTGTGTTTTGGGAAATATCAGTCAGTATTAGAAATTGTTTCTACAGTTAATTTTTTCCCTTCATCTTAATTTCTACCTTATTCTCTTTGTTTTGCTTTAATAAGGCTCCTGGAGCACATTCACACATAGGCTTTTCCACACAGATCATAATGTGGTGTGCGGGCACATGTTCTTACCCACCGGCTCTTCAAGGAAGGGGTGGCCCTAATGTGTTGTCTTTGCCGGTTCTCACCCCGTAAATGCTCCTCACCATGGCCAGTTTCAACCTGTCATCATGGCTGATTTGGAGCTGGGGAGAGGCACGCATAGGGCACCACCATGTGATTTCCCTGCCCTCTGGATAGAAGAGATGGAAATGACCTCAAATGCACAGATAATTGTAAAGTGAGGTAAGAGGAAGTGATGACTTTTGCGAGTATGTTTGTTTTTAAGATTATTGAATTGTAAGGTTTTATAATTTGATTTTTAATGATGGCTGCATTAACAAGTGGCTTGCAAAGTTTCAGAAAATTCAGCAGTTGGCTTTCTGAGGTTAGCACGAGCCGGCCCATCGCACCGCTGTGCCGGGTGCTGAGGCGTTGAGCCTGATATGGTGTTGACTCTGAGGACCCTGAAGCGTCTGGCTCACTTGGCCAAGCAGCTGTTGAGTGTTTCCACTTGGATGTCAACAATGAGGAGAAGTAGAGAATTACAAAAATTAATTACTTGTTTCCTCACTAGTATCTTTTTTTCTGACTTTATTCAAGTCACCCTCTTTCCTCCTTCTCTCTCAGTCTTTATATTTGTTAGCCAACCATTTTCAAGTCTTCCTTCACAACATCTCTGGCAGCATGGGCATCAAATTTGGGTGCATACTGGAATCTCCTGGGGGGGCTCTAAACACAGACTGATGTCTGGGCTCCACTCTTGGAGGTCCTGACTTGACTGGTCTTGGGTACAGCTGGGTATTGTGGTTTGGAAAAGCCCCTCAAGACGACACCTCCATGTCATTGAGTAATGTGGTCTGAAGTGTGCTACTGCTCAGCCAGGGCCGAGAATCACTGTCCTGTCCGTTATGCTGTGGTGCAGCCCTCTCCAGCACAGTACAACGGAAACATGGGCTTGCAAGTCAGTCTGACAGACCTGGGCCTGAATCTTGGCTTTGCCACCTGCAAGGGCACGTTTCTGAAATCTCAGAGCTTCACTTCCGCCACACTGTGGAGTGGGAACAATAACCCCAATTGCACAGAGTTATGTAAAACTGCATTAGCTCCGCGCTTGACTTAATAAGAGCCAGGTTCCTCATTCGTTTTTCAGTGGTCTCCTAATTGATCTTGTCTCTGATTTCTCCTGAGCCTGTGTATCTCAGAAATACTGCTACAGTGATCATTCCCAAAAGTCCAACCTGTGCTCAAAAACCTTGAGTGGCTTCGCATCGGCTTCTCTGCCCCTACTTGAGGCCCTGAAGGGTCTCACTCCCCCGGCCTCACCTCCCACCAGCGAGGAGGAACGTCTCTCTCGGGTCTGTGAGGCCACCTCGTACTTTCCCTCCCGGAAAGCCCTCCCTGCTCCTCATGCCGTCACCAGTTCCCAGTTTTCTTTTCAGGAAGACTAACGGACATCCTCTTCTCTGGGCTCCCTTATCCTGGTTCCCTTCATCTCTGGTTTGGACCTTTTCTGTTCCCCTCATTGCGTTAGACTCTTACATTTCATATCTTCAGACTGAAAATTCTTAGATGACTGGGTCTCTTTGTCCACAGCGCTGGCTGTCCCTGGGATGTGGTCAACGAGGGGGGCGGCTAATTAAGCAGGGTGACAACCAGCCTTTTAACTGCGAGCTGCCATTTTCTGGAGCTGCTCAGACCGGAGGGAGCAGGGAGCGGCTAAGTAATCCCGAGGTCCCGTGGCTGCCACGACAGCGTCTCTTCCCCGCCGGGTGTGCCAAATCTGCCCCAGTGCCAGTGCTGCCCCTAAGTGCCCCTCGTTGCTCCGGTGTGCTCAGAGTGATCGCCCCTGAGCCTGAGCTCTTGAGAGCAGCTCTCCCCAGGGTGCTGCACAGCCTAGGCCTCACAGCATGGAAATGGTGAGGGAGACACGGGTCCTCCCTGCCCTGCTCTTGGTCTTCACTACGAGTGGCCCCCGGATCAGCACCCAGGACCGGGAAAGGCCTCGCAGCATGCCATTCCCTCGCCTCCCTGAGCAGCATGTCCGACAGCCCCCCACAATAAAAGAAACAATTGATTTAAAAGTTGTGCCCAAGAAAAGCCTTTACTAGGCTGTTTATCCTGTTACTGCGCAGAAGCATTTTGGACCAGCAGGGCCTCACTTCTCAGTCTCTTGGGTCCAGTTTCCTGGCTCAGCACTGTCGTCATTGACTGAGTGGAAGCTCAGAATCCCCTTTGACTCCCTTTCTGTCTTACCTCCCATTCTAATTAGCCACCAGGTGCTGCTGACTTCATTTTCCAAAGGCCGCATGCCTGACTCGCCTCTCCATTTCACCACAATTAACTGATTTTAGTTGGTCTATGGTGTGAGCCTCTGGTCTTTGCTCTCCATGTGTCACTTTATTTGCTACCTGACATAACTTTCCAAAGCCTGATAAATCTCACCCATGCTGAAAATCCTGTTTCACCCAGAGAATTAAGTCTAGACCCTACAGGGTGCACACATGCTGTCACATCGGACCCCAACCCACAGTACCGGTGTCAACCTCTCCTGATTTCTTCTCACTTAACCTGTGTCCAGACACACCATACTTTTCAGGGGGCTTTCATGCCTCCAGACCTTTGCAGCTGCTGTTCCCTCTGCATGGAATGCCTTTCTTCTCTTTTCTCACCTGAACGTCCCAACTCACCTGCTAAGGCATGGCTGGGAGGTCTCCTCTATACAATCTTCACTGACTTCTTCTGACAGAATTAATTATTCTTCTTTGTGTACCTAGGGCCCTTGGAACAAACCTTATTCAGCCCTTGCTGCATTATTTTAATGATTTGTTTTTATATCTGCCCTCATTCAATTGTGCCTTAGTCATCTTGGTATTCGCCAGTGGCCCCATGGGAAAGGAGCTCCACAGATGTTTGTGGAATAAACGAGTGCGTTTCCTGTCTCATGTTGCACATGCTCTCTCTTGTCCTCCTCTGTGAGAGATATACCAATAGTCCAAGTGAGATCAAACAATAATACTTACAAGCTCTAAAAGTTGTGTTGTATGCCTAAAAAAATCTTCCGCCTAGATCCCATGTGACAAAGCATATGGAAATGAGCTGAGGCGGGCAGGTGAAAAGTTCACCCTTCACCCTCAGAGAGGCTGTGTTTGGAAAACCTATGTTGATTTTAACTTGAGTATTAGTCACTCATAAAATGCTGTCAGAAATCTCTCTGGGGCTGGCCCAAGTCACAAAATGTGTGTGGATTGTTTTCCAAGCTGTGCTTTGTTAAAATAGCAATTCCCAGTTTGCCTTAGGTGTAGAGTTTAGGGTCATGGTTCGCTGGATATTTTAGGAAAACATGAGCAAACATTCCAATCCCTCCTCCCCCCATCACAGGGAGGCTTAGGTTGTTCACTGGGCTCAGATTTTTCAGAGAACCAATTGCTGATAGTGGTCACTCCATGTCCTGGTCCTCTCCCAAAAGAACCATATTTGAGCTCCTGGTGGATTTGAATGTCCACAAGACATCACTTTCCAAGGTAAGCCTGGGGGTGGTGTAGGGGGACTTTGGACTCGCTGGTTGAGTCAGAGCTCTGGGCCTACACTGGAGAGGAGGCCGTGTTTGGCCATTTTGCGGGCTCTAGCCAGATTGAAAGAATGAATAAATAAACAAGGGAACCTTTCATGACGTGGAAAAAGGACTTGCAAACCCAGCTGCATATTTAATATTATTTCCCCCTCTCAGCAGCCACCCTCTGCTCCGCTCTCCAGAGACTCAGTCACTTGCCTTTGGGTGTGCGCTTGGTGAACGCTCTCCACCAGCCTGGACTCTGCCAGATTCCCCTCCAGTGTCAGACAGCACAAACGACCATCCGTGACCGCTGTGCAAGACTGAAGGCTGGATGGCTCTCTAAGGGATTCTGGCCCAAACAGAAGGAGAAGCACTTTTGAAACAAAAGTTTAGGAAAGGTCAAGGAATGATGGTAGGTGATAAAATGTCTTTATTGTCTGCATTCAAGAAAATGGCATCTAGGTAGGCTGTCACTCTTCATCAAGTGGGCATGTGTGCTGGCAGCGGCGTTGACAGTCTGGAACTGGATGCTGGGGAGATGTTGGCAAAGCGGTAAGGTGATGAAAGGGAGGAGGGGCTGGTGGGGCCCTGGCTGTTTCTTGTTGGAGCTCCAGCAAAGGTGAAGAAAATGGATCATAATCATGGACAGGAGCTCCTCCAACTCCATGTCGTCAAGTAAATGGCTGAGGGAATCTCGGTGCATGAACGTAAGGCTCCTTGCATCTGCCTGGGCAGGTTTTGTGACATCTACTTTTCAGAACCTTCAGGAATTAAAATGTGTACAATAAACTAAAACAGATATTCTTAGAAGTGCAAATACAATTAGGTCACATAAATCAATGAACAAATATTGTATGGAATGATGAAAAATGTAGGGATGAATCCCTGTGGTTTGAGGTGTGCTACTCCACAGACGGAGCGTGGCCCCTGCCTGGAAACTCAGTGAGTCACTGGAGTCAAGCTTCTTTGCCTCTTGAGGAGCTGGGGAGCTCGCGTCTTCTTGGAAGGCTTGCCACCCTGATCCTGAGTGAGGAACTGCAAGATTCTCTTTACTTGCTATACCCCTGGATGGAGGTGGAGATTCTCAGAGTGCGTAATCTCAGCCACACAGCTGCATTGTGGGGTCAAATCAAATGCCCAGATAATAGAGGGCAGGGACGCGCATCCCTCATCTCATTTGATACTCACTGGGTCCCTCTGAGAGTAGACAAGGCGTTTATTTGTTACTTCATTCACCCATTCATCCATTGAACATTTATTAATCAGTATGTACCAAGCTCTGTGCTGGGAGTGAAGAATGCAGCAGGACAGACCCTGGCTCAGAGACGCTCAGAGCCCAGTGAGGGAGCCAGACAAGAATATTCACTATATCGAGTGTGAAAACATCAAACTAGACGTGTATACAGGATGCTCTGAGAACACATCAGAGGATCTGGATCCAGCCTTGGAGAGAAAGTTCAGGAGGCTTGAGATGATCTTGAAGAATGAGTAAGAGTGAGTCAAATTACAAGGAAGCCGGGCAGGGGGTGGGGTGTAGAGTCCATAGAAGTGGGAACAGCATTTATAAAGATACAGAGACATGAGAAAAGTGTGGTGGCCAGGAAACAGTAGATATTTTAGTACGACTAGAAGCAAATGGGTGGAATTCTAGTAGGAAATAAAGTTGGAGAGATAGAAAGCATCGTATCATCAAGGATCTTATGTATTATACTAATATTTTTTTCCCTTTATTCTGAAGTAATGAGGAACAATCGAATACTTTGTTATCTTTAAATCAAGTATGTTGAGGTATATTTTAAACACAATAAAATGAACCATTTTAAGTGTGCAGTTTGATGAGTTTTGATAGACATGTATACCTGTGTAATCACTGCCTTAATTAAGATGTAGAACATTTCCATCTCTCCCAAAAGTTCCTTGTGCCCCTCTGCAGTCAACACCCTCCCGTGTTTCCAGCTCTAGGTAACCACTGATCTGTTTTCAGTCGTGACAGATTAATTCTGCCTATGCCAGAACTTCACATTGATAGAATCATACAGTATGTTCTTTTTTATATCTGGCTTCTTTTAATCAGTCTGATGTCTTTGTGATTCATCCATGCTGTATGTGTCAAGTTCATTCCTTGTTATTACTGAGTGGTATTCCATCAAGTGAGTGTACAAGAAATTGTTTATCCATTCATCTTTTGGTGGATATTTAGGCTTCCAGTTTTGCAAAGTTGCTATGGTCATTCATGTACAAATTTTTGTAGACATGAGTTTTTATTTCTCTTGGGTAAATAAGCATACAAATATCTAATAAACACATAAAAGGTGCTTAGCAATATGAATTATCAAGAAATGTGGGCTAAAACCACATCAAGGTACCAGTGAACACCTATTAGCCTGCTTAAAATGAAAAAGACTGACAGTAACATGTGCTGACGAGCATGTGCAGCACCATGAGCTCTCATTCATTGCTGATGGGAAGGTAAAATGCACATCCACTTTGGAAAATAGGCTGCAGTTTCTTTTTCACATAAACATTACCTTGGCACTCACACTCCTGAGTTTTTAACCACTGACTAATTTTAAGTAGGGCAGCAATATGAAAAGATTTTGTTTCTAGAGGAATATTCTAACAGCGTTGAGGATGATAGATTCTGTGTTTAGACAGTCTTCATAATCTTAATTTTTTTGATAAAAAATCATCTACCATATTTTAATAGTGTACATGGGTAATTATTTCCCTATAGGGGATATTTAGGTAATGTTAAATATTTCATTATTGGCTATAATTCTGAATAAACTTCATGCACAAAACAGTGTTGTTTTTGCTGAACTAGTTACTTAAAGCGAGCTCCTAGGGTCGGGATCACTGCGGCAGTATTCTTTAAAATGTTTATGTTGCCAAGTGACATTCTGACTGTCTAGGGGTTGTACCAACTGTGTATACTATTAGTTATTTTTCACAGATCAGGAAAGAGAAGCCTAGACAGAGTATGAGAATTAGCTGACATAAGCAGGAAAATACAGCAGTGCTTTGAGCCGTATACTTGAGCCCGCCTCAATCTAGGGGTTCTCTCTCCTTCTCATCACACTTGGGCTCTCTCGGAACTCTATTTGGAGAACACCTACTCTGTGCTGAAGGCTCTGCTAATGCCAGGGATACAAAAATGAAAACACCTAGTTTATGACCTACTGGCCTTCCCAGATCCCCTCTTCTCTGTCTAGAGAAAATCTCGAGCGAACAGCATGAATTCAAAAGGGAGGAGAGAAAAATCGTTAAAGTCACATACTGGGTCACAGCTTGGACACTAATTTTTTACACAACTTCCAGGACCATGCTGACACACAAGGGAATTGCATCTTCTGCTGTGCTTTTATTTGGCAGGGTTGGCCACGTAGGTGGAGGCCTGGAATTAAGAAACCCATCTCAGTTGGGATTGACTACAGAGATGCAGTGTGAGCTTAAAGTGATGTACACAGAGATGTACACATTCTCTGGGGAGAATGTCAGGTTGGAGCAATAACTGGGGGCGTCTGCTGGAGACATTCTTTCTGTGTGTTTGTCATTGTTCTAGGGGCTGGAAGAAAGGAGAAGAAAAAAACTTTGGGGGCTGGAAATCAAGTTGTTCAAAGAAATGTCTGGCACATATCAATGCAGGTGAGGTGGGAGGCAGAGGGTGGAGGTGGTGGCGTTTCATTTTAGTATGCTCCAGTTTTCTCCCTTTCTCCTTCCCTCTGGGTGTACCCTTTCTCTGTCCTCTCCCCCACTGCACCCCCGGGAACTCCAGTTGCCAACCAGCATTGCGGTGTCATCCTAGCCCCTCCGGGGCACTGTGCCTAGGCCTGCCCCGCTACTTTGGGATCACGACCACAAATGTCTGCAGATGCCAGCCGGGTCAGCTAAGCGAGTAAAGAAAGAGGTTGTGGGGAACCCGTGGTGGGGCTGCAGAGGACTGGACAGCTTCTTGTCCATCTCGTCAAGGCAGCTGCGACCAATCTGGGTGATGGATGCTCGTGATACTAGGGAGATCGGGCATAACGAGATGGCCCAAAGTTCTAGGAGCCACGGGAAAACCAGTTTTTATTTGAAATCTCACTACATTTAAATATTGGAAATCCAGTTAATTTGCACATTTTTCCCACATCACTTTACAATCAGATGTCTTGGACATACAACAGCAAGGAAGTTGTTTCTCCCCGTTGAAAATGGACATTTTCAAAAATGCAGCATAAGGAAGTTACATGACTTGGGGGAGAGGGTGAAAGAGCGAGCCATCGATGGAGCGTGCGTGGAAACGACGAAGGTTAGGAGACCGTTAAGAGAACTGGATCTATGACGTGTAATAGTGCGTATCTACCGCTGTGGCTATGGAATTGTCTCATGCTTTTTCTTTTATCAACTAGTGTTTGTAATTGTATATCCCAGGATGCAACAAAATGATGCCAAGAGATTGTTGATGACATAGACCACAGGTGTCAATTACAGGCCTTCTGCCTGGAAATGAATCTGCCTCATGTGAAGGGAGGCTCAGCCGCCAGATCCTATTTGTTACCCACGTTTGTACTAACACCCTCGTGGGCCTGTGCTTGCAAGAGCCTTGGCACACTCAGCAGTGTGGGGAGGGCTGTGCAGGCACAACGGTGCCAGGGTCCTCCCTGGGCTTTCCCTTTTACATGCACCACCTAGATGATGTCTTTCATTTGTGGACATGGCCACATTCCCTCATGTTCCACTGAGGGCCAGCCTGGGGGCCTAGTTGCCCTGGACAGGGTCTTCTGGGGATGGGAGTCCTGACTCTATTCTGGAAGTTGTCAGAAGGCACCCTGGAAGAAAGAGAAGAGAAGGAAAGTGGAAACCAATCATTTGTCCAACGTGATAGTTTCTCTGAGGCAGTGTTCCTCAGACTGTGTTCCATGAAACGCTAGTTTCATGAACTGCTCTGTGATAAAAGGATTCAGAGTCCAAAGATTTGGGGGATGTTGCATATTATATCACTTATGTGCAGCTCTGCATTGCTGGTCGGCCTATTAAAAGTTACAAGAGGCCTTACAGAAAAATACACCTTTTCTAAAATTTACCTGAATGTGGAACCACATCTCCCCCTCCCCAGCACACTTCGTACTATCCAAGGAAAACACTTAGCGGCGAAGAGGGTGAAGGTGAAGATTCAGTAGAAGACTGGATCTACTGCCTGAAAGAAAGGGTGAGTCCTTTTCCCATTGTCTGTTACTCAAAATAGTTAATCCCAAACTCTGTTTGGTATCATCAAGGTATCGGGAAGCTCACAAAACATTCTTTAAAGTATGGAAAGGTGCACTCATTCTGACTAGGAAAGCACCCACTGCCATATGCAATGCTGAGCAGGAAGAAAAGGGCCACAGGTGTCCTGCTTGTTGCAGCCACTTCTTCAGAGACCTGCCTCCCCCCTCACAGCTGGCCTCCCCCCTGCACACTCTCACAGACCCTTCCGAGCAGCTGTCTCCTTTGTGATTAGGCCGTCACTGGTATGATTATGGGTTCATGGTTTCCACTGGACTAAAAGCAGCAGCGGAACTAGGCCTGAATAACTGGTGTTCCATGAGATTTTGTCAAATAACTTTATTAAATCCATTAGAGATCATAATAAATCTATATCCCTTCGTACTCATTGAACAAGAATGCTTCTTCTCCCTCTAGGCAAAAATCTGTATTCACTTGCTAGGGCTCCTATAAGAGATAACCACACACTTGGTGGCTTAAAAAAACAGAAATTTGTTCTCTCAAAGTTCTGGAGGCTTGAAGCCTGAAGTTAAGGTGCGGACAAGGGGGTTCCTCCCGGAGGCCCCACTGGGGAGCTGTCCCGTTGCTTTCTCCTGGCTTCTGGCGGCGCCCGACGCTCCTTGGCTTGGCGGCTGCGTCACTCCAATCTCTGCCCCCATCTTTGAGTGCCCCCCTCTTTCTGCGTGTCTGATTGGAGATGCCTCTATGTGACTTTGGAATCCTTCAAACATAACAAAAGCCTATGGCTGTATCACCCTGTCCCACTTCCTCCCACCTTTTCTCATGAATCTTCAGTGTTTTCTAAAAACTGGGGCCTTACACATTTGACATTGTGAGCAGAACGCTGGAGCAATTAACCAAAGGAGAACCAGGATCTCCACCTTCCCTGTGGGAAACTGCCTCTTGGAGGAACTGTATGGGGACTATGAAATCTTGGATTGCTGCTGTCATTGAAAGAAATAAAGCTGAATACAAACTTGTCAGGAGCTTTGGATCCGTGCTAGACCTCACTTCCTCCAGGGAGAACACGAGAGCAGAAGAGCCAGTCTGGGAGACTGATTTCCTACAGGACCGGAGGTCCTTTAAGGGGACCAGATGCCCCAGTGATCCCTGATCTCTGGAGAATGGAACTAGAAAAATGTCCTGGCTCCACTTTCAATAGACTGTAGAGTTCACGGCTTACTTTATCAATGAACACCTCAGGTGAATATATTGACGGAGCTTGGGAGGCGTTCTAGCTTTGAGTGAGGAAGCAGGGAAATGTTTAGAGGCACAGCCACCTGCTGGGCTAGGGTTTCCCCGTGAAAGCCCTCCACTTCAGGACAGCCTCGCATACTCTTAGGTTTCCTCCTCCAAACCCCAAATAGACACTGTTACAGGAAGGCACACCTGGTGAGTATTACGCCCTTTATCCCAGTGACTTGAGAAGTGGAATTGAAGACAGAATGACGTTTCCATCAATATACCCAGAAGAATGAGGGGAGAGACAGTTTGGTCTTTTCTTGGCCATAAGGAAGGACAGAGGTGATATGTCTGAAATAATCCATTTTGCTTTTTCCATCTCCTGCCTTAAAAAAAAGCAAGATATGAACCTAAGGAAGAGCTTGAGGAAAAAAATGAAATGCTGAAAAGATTACCTGGATGAGCGCCAAAAACATGCCCTGCCTGAAGAAGGAATATTTCCAAACATTTTGTGGGGAAAGAGGAAAGAACAACACCGTAACACCAATATCCATGTCTGTGGAGGCAGGACATACTTTCATTTATTTAAATTTTTTATTAAGGTATTATTGATATACACTCTTATGAAGGCTTCACATAAAAAACAATGTGGTCACTACATTTACCCATATCATCAAGTCCCCACCTACACCCCAATGCAGTCACTGTCCATCAGTGTAGTAAGATGCCACAGATTCACTATTTGCCTTCTCTGTGCTACACTGTTTTCCCCATGACCACCCACACCATGTGAACTAAACATAATACCCCTCAGTCCCCTTCTCCCTCCTTCCCCACCCGCCCTCCCACACGCCTCCCCTTTGGTAACCACTAGTTCCTTCTTGGAGTCTGTGAGTCTGCTGCTGTTTTGTTCCTTCAGTTTTGCTTCATTGTTATACTCCACAAATGAGGGAAATCATTTGGCACTTGTCTTCCTCTGCCTGGCTTATTTCACTGATCATAATATCCTTCAGCTCCATCGATGTTGCTGTAAATGGTAGGATTTTTTTCATTCTTATGGCTGAATAGTATTCCATTGTGTATAGTACCACCTCTTCTTTATCCATTCATCTACTGATGGACACTTAGGTTGCTTCCATATCTTGGCTATTGTAAAAAGTGCTGCAATAAACATAGGGGTGCATACGTCTTTTTGAATATGAGAACTTGCATTCTTTGGGTAAATTCCAAAGAGTGGGATTCCCGGGTCAAATGGTATTTCTATTTTTAGTTTTTTGAGTAACCTCCATATTGCTTTCCACAATGGTTGAACTAGCTTACATTCCCACCAGCAGTGTTCCCCTTTCTCCGCATCCTCGCCAGCATTTGTTGTTCTTAGTCTTTTGGATGCTGGCCATCCTCACTGGTGTGAGGTGATATCTCATTGTGGTTTTAATTTGCATTTCCCTCATGATTAGTGATGTGGAGCATCTTTTCATGTGTCTGTTGACCATCTGAATTTCTTCTTTGGAGAACTGTCTCTTCATATCCTCCACCCATTTTTTAATCAGGTTATTTGCTTTTTGGGTGTTGAGGCATGTGAGTTCTTTATGTATTTTGGATGTTAACCCCTTGTCGGATATATCATTTACAAATATATTCTCCCATACTGTAGGATGCCTTTTTGTTCTGTTGATGGTGTCCTTTGCCGTACAGAAACTTTTTAGTTTGATGTAGTCCCATGTGTTCATTTTTGCTTTTGTTTCCCTTGCTCGAGGAGATACGTACAGGAAGAAGTTGCTCATGTTTATATTCAGGAGATTTTTGCCTATGTTGTCTTCTAAGAGTTTTATTGGTTTCATGGCTTACATTCAGGTCTTTGATCCATTTCAAGTTTACTTTTGTGTATGGGGTTATACAATGATCCAGTTTCATTCTCTTGCATGTAACTGTCCAGTTTTGCCAACACCAGCTGTTGAAGAGGCTGTCATCTCCCCATTGTATGTCCACGGCTCCTTTATCATATATTAATTGACCATATATGGTTGGATTTATATCTGGACTCTCTAGTCTATCTATTCTATTGGTCTATTGTTCTCTTCTTGTGCCAGTACCAAATTGTCTTGAGTACTGTGGCTTTGTAGTAGAGCTTGAAGTTGGGGAGCATAACGCCCCCAGCTTTATTCTTCCTTCTCAGGATTGCTATTTGGGGTCTTTTGTGGTCCCATGTGAATTTTAGAACTATTTGTTCTAGTTCGTTGAAGAATGCTGTTGGTATTTTGATAGGGATTGCATTGAATCTGTAGATTGCTTTAGGCAGGATGGCCATTCTAACAATATTAACTCTTTCTACCCATGAACACGGGATATATTTCCATTTATTGGTATCTTCTTTAATTTCTCTCATGAGTGTCTTGTAATTTTCATAGTATAGGTTTTTCACCTCCTTGGTTAGGTTTATTCTTAAGTATTTTATTCTTTTTGATGCAATTGTGAATGGAATTGTTTTTCTGATTTCTCCCTCTGCTAGTTCATTGTTAGTGCATAGGAAAGCAACAGATTTCTGTGTATTAATTTTGTATTCTGCAACTTTGCTGAATTCAGATATTTGATCTAGTAGTCTTGGAGTGGATTCTTCAGGGTTTTTAAATGTACAATATCATGTCATCTGCAGACAGGGACAGTTTAACTTCTTCCTTACCAATATGGATGCGTTTCATTTCTTTGTGTTGTCTAATTGCTGTGGTGAGGACCTCCAGAACTATGTTGAATAAAAGTGGAGAGAGTGTGCATCCTTGTCTTGTTCTTAACCTTAAGGAAAGGCTTTCAGCTTCTTGATGTTAAGTATGATGTTGGCTGTGGGTTTGTCATATATGGCTTTTATTATGTTGAGGTACATGCCCCGTATACCCATTTTGTTGAGAGTTTTTATCATGAATGGATGTTGAATTTTGTCAAATGCTTTTTCAACATCTATGGAGATGATCATGTAGTTTTTTTCCTTCTTTTTCTTAATGTGGTGTATGATGTTGATGGATTTTCTAATATTGTACCACCCTTGCAAACCTGGAATAAATCCTACTTGATTATCACGGATGATTTTTTTGACATATTTTTGAATTCGGTTTGCTAATATTTTGTTGAGTATTTTTGCATCTATGTTCATCAGGGATATTGGTCTGTAATTTTCTTTTTTTGTGGTTTGTTCACCTGGTTTTGGTATTAGAGTGATGCTGGACTCGTAGAATGAGTTTGGAAGTATTCCCTCTTCTTCTACTTTTTGAAAATCTTTAAAGAGGATGAGCATTAGGTCTTCACTAAATGTTTGATAAAGTTCAGCAGTGAAGCCATCTGGTTCAGGTGTTTTGATCTTAGGTAGTTTTTTTATTACAATTCAATTTCCTTGCTAGTAATTGGTCTGTTCAGATTTTCTGTTTCTTCCTGGGTCAGCCTTGGAAGGTTGTATTTTTCTAGAAAGTTGTCCATTTCTTCTAGATTATCCAGTTTGTTACCATATAATTTTTCATAGTATTCTCTCATAATTCTTTGTATTTCTGTGGTGTCCATAGTGATTTTTCCTTTCTCATTTCTGATTCTGTTTATGTGAGTAGACTCTCTTTTTTTCTTGATAAGTCTGGCTAGGGGTTTATCTCTTTTGTTTATTTTCTCCAAGAACCAGCTCTTGCTTGCATTGATTCTTTCTATTGTTTTATTCTTATCGATTTTATATCTGCTCTAATCTTTATTATGTCCCCCCTTCTACTGACTTTAGTTCTCATTTGTTCTTCTTTTTCTAATTGTGTTAATTGTGAGTTTAGACTATTCATACGGGATTGTTCTTTCCTCAGGTAGGCCTGTGTTGCAGTATACTTCCCTCTTAACCTGGCGTTCGCTGTGTCCCACAGATTTTGCGGTGTTGAATTATTGTTGTCATTTGTCTCCATATAATGCTTGATCTCTGTTTTTATTTGGTCATTGATCCATTGGTTATGTAGGAGCATGTTGTGAAGCCTCCATGTGTTTGTGGGCTTTTTCATTTCGTTTGCATAATTTATTTCTAGTTTCATACCTTTATGGTCTGAGAAACTAGTTGGTACAATTTCAATCTTTTTGATTTTACGAGGCTCTTTTTGTGGCTTAGTATATGATGTATTCTTGAAAATGTTCCATGTACACTTGAGAAGAATGTGTATTCTGCTGCTTTTGGGTGTAGAGTTCTGTAGATGTCTGTTAGGTCCATCTGTTCTAATGTGTTGTTCAGTACCTCTGTCTCCTTACTTATTTTCTGTCTGGTTGATCTGTCCTTTGGAATGAATGGAGTGTTGAAGTCTCCTAGAATGAATGCATTGCATTCTATTTCTCCTTTTAATTCTGTTAGTGTTTGTTTCACATATGTAGGTGTTCCTGTGTTGGGTGCATAGATATTTATAATGGTTATATCTTCTTGTTGGATTGACCCCTTTATCATTATGTAATGTCCTTCTTTGTCTCTTGTGACTTTCTTTGTTTTGAAGTCTATTTAGTCTGATACAAGTACTGCAACTCCTGCTTTTTTCTCCCTATTAGTTGCATGAAATATCTTTTTCCATCCCTTCACTTTTTTTTAATTCTTTTTTAAAAATAATTCATTTTGGTATCATTAATCTACAATTACATGTGCAATATTATGATTATTAAACTACCGCCTTCATCAGGTCCCCCCCAACAACCCCAATACAGTCACGTCCATCAGTGTAGTGAGATGCTATAGAATCACTACTTGTCTTCTCTGAGTTGTACAGCCCTCCTGCGTCCCCAACATTATGTCTGCTAATAGTAATGCCCCTTTTTCCCCCTTGTCCCTCCCTTGCCACCCATCTTCCCCAGTCCCTTTCCCTTTGGTAACTATTAGTCTGTTCTTGGGTTCTGTAAGTTTGCTGCTGTTTTGTTCCTTCAGTTTTTTTCTTTGTTCTTATACTCCACATATGAGTGAGATAATTTGATATTTGTCTTTTTCTGCTTGGCTTATTTCACTGAGCATAATACCCTCTAACTCCATCCATGTTGTTGCAAATGGTAGGATTTGTTTTCTTCTTATGGCTGAATAATATTCCATTGTGTGTATGTACCACCTCTTCTTTATCCATTCATCTACTGATGGACACTTAGGTTGCTTCCATTTCTTGACCATTGTAAATAGTGCTACAATAAACCTAGCGGTGCATCTGTCTTTTTGAAACTGGGCTGCTGCATTCTTGGGGTAAATTCCTAGGAGTGGGATTCCTGGGTCAAATGGTATTTCTATTTTGAGTTTTTTGAGGAACTTCTATACCGCTTTCCACAATGGTTGAACTAATTTGCATTCCCACCAGCAGTGTAGGAGGGTTCCCTTTTCTCCACATCCTCGCCAACATTTGTTGTTGTTTGTGTTTTGGATGTTGGCCATCCTCACTTGTGTGAGGTGATTTCCCATTGTGGTTTTAATTTGCATTTCTCTGATGATTAGTGATGTGGAGCATCTTTTCATGTGCCTGTTGGCCATCTGAATTTCTTCTTTGGAGAAGTGTCTATTCATGTCCTCTGCCCATTTCTTAATTGGATTATTTGCTTTTTGTTTGTTAAGGTACATGAGTTCTTTATATATTTTGGATGTCAGCCCCTTATTGGATACATCATTTATGAATATATTCTCCCATACTGTAGGATGTCTTTTTGTTTTACTTATGGTGTCCTTTGCTGCACAGAAGCTTTGTAGTTTGATATAGTCCCATTTGTTCATTTTTGCTTTTGTTTCCCTTGCCTGGGGAGATATGTTCATGAAGAAGTCGCTCATGTTTATATCCAAGAGATTTTTGCCTATGTTTTTTTCTAAGAGTTTTATGGTTTCATGACTTACATTCAGGTCTTTGATCCATTTTGAGTTTACTTTTGTGTATGGGGTTAGACAGTAGTCCAGTTTCATTCTCTTACATGTAGCTGCTCATTTTTGCCAACACCAGCTGCTGAAGAGGCTGTTCTCTCTCCATTGTATATCCAAGGCTCCTTTATCAAATATTAGTTGACTGTATATGTTTGGGTTAATGTTTGGATTTTCTATTCTGTTCCACTGGTCTGTGGGTCTGTTTTTGTGCCAATACCAAATTGTCTTGATTACTGTGGCTTTGTAGTAGAGCTTGAAGTTAGGGAGCGTAATTCCCCCTGTTTTATTCCTCCTTCTCAGGATTGCTTTGGCTATTCGGGGTCTTTTGTAGTTCATATGAATTTTAGAGTTAGTTTTCTGGTTCATTGGAGAAAGCTGTTGGTATTTTTATAGGGACATCCCTTCACTTTTAGTCTGTGTATGTCTTTGGGTTTAAAGTGAGTCTCTTGTAGGCAGCATATAGGTGGGTCTTGTTTTTTTATCCATTCAATGACTCTATGTATTTTGATTGGTGAATTCAGAATATTTATATTAAGGTGATTATTGATAGGTATGTACTTATTGCCATTGCAGGCTTTAGATTCGTGGTTACCAAAGGTTCAAGGTTAACTTCCTTACTATCTAAGAGTTTATGTTAACTCACTTAGTATGCTATTACAAACACAATCTAAAGGTTCTTTTTTTCTCCTCCTTTTTCTTCCTCCTCCTTTCTTTATATATTAGGTACCATATTCTGTACTCTTTGTCTATCCCTTGATTGACTTTGGGGATAGTTGATTTAATTTTGCATTTGCTTAGTATTTAACTGTTCTACTTCCTTTACTGTGGTTTTATTACCTTTGGTGACAGCTATTAAACCTTAGGAACACTTCCATCTAAAGCAGTCCCTCCAAAATATACTGTAGAGATGGTTTGTGGGCGGTAAATTCTCTTAGCTTTTGCTTCTCTGGAAATTGTTTAATCTCTCCTTCTAATTTAAATTATAATCCTGTCAGATAAAGTATTCTTGGTTGAGGCCCTTCTGCTTCATTGCATTAAATACATCATGCCACTCCCTTCTGGCCTGTAAGGTTTCTGCTGAGAAGTCTGATGATAGCCTGATGGGCTTTCCTTTGTATGTGATCTTATTTCTCTCTCTGGCTGCTTTTAATAGTCTGTCTTTATCTTTGATCTTTGCCATTTTCATTACTATATGTCTTGGTGTTGTCTTCCTTGGGTCCCTTGTGTTGGGAGATCTGTTCATCTCCATGACCTGAGAGACTATATCCTTCCCCAGATTGAGGAAGTTTTCAGCAATTACCTCCTCAAAGACACTTTCTATCCCTTTTTCTCTCTTCTTCTTCTTCTGGTACCCATATAATACCAATATTGTTCCGTTTGGATTGGTCACACAGTTCTCTTAATATTCTTTCATTCTTAGAGATTCTTTTTTCTCTCTGTGCATCAATTTCTTTGTATTCTTCTTCTCTAATTTCTATTTCATTTATCACCTCCTACACCATATCTAATCTGCTTTTAAAACCTTCCATTTTATGTTTCATTTGTGATACTGTGTACTGTAATGATTGAAATTCATTACTGAGTTCTTGAATAGTTTTCTCTACCTCCATGAACATGTTTTTGATTTTTATTTTGAAATCTCTTTCAGGAAGATTCATGAGGTCGATTTCATTTGACTCTTTCTCTGGTGTATTTATAATTTTGCTCTGAACCAGGTTCCTTTGACATTTCATATTTGTATGTGCTGCTCTTTAGTGCCCAGGAGCTCTACTCTTTGGAGCTGCTCTGCCCCTGGAGCATGTTGGGCATTGCAGGGGATTGGTGTTGCTGCCTGGGGGGAGGAAAGCTGTTTCCTGCTTCCCAGCTGCTATGCCCTTCTCCACTGCCAGAACCAGTGGGCCAAGCACACAGTTATAAGCCTCTATGCTTTGGGTTTATAGCTGGTGTAGGCGGGGCTTCCCTCTGGCTGGCCTGATGCCAGGGCAGGGTTTGCCAGTTTGTGAGTCAGGTGTAGGCTTACTGGGAGGAAGGTGCAGCAAGCTATGTATCACGGAGGCTGGCCTTGGAGCTGGGTAGCCAGCCAGGGGTATGGAGCGCCTGAAGATTGTGAAAGTTCCCAACCTGCTGGGTAGAGTACACTCAGACAATTTTGTCTACTTGTCCTTTCTCATGAGCAGTAATCTCTGTGCAATCCTTGCCCCTTTAGCAGCCTTCTTGGTGTTAGGAAGTCTCTCAGGCTGCCCGCCTTTCTTTGTCCCAGAGCAGCTGGATATGGATCCCTGTTTTCCACAAGTGGCTGGAATCTCTGTCTCTCCAGGTATTCTGCCTGTCTTAGCTTTCAAACCCCTAATCACAAGAGCACCATGTAATATAGGTTTGTGCTCCCAGAGCAGATCTCCAGAGCTAAGTGTTCAGTAGTCCTAGGCCTCCACTCTCTCCCTGCTCTGTTTCTCTTCCTCCCACTGGTGAGCTGGGGTGGGGAAAGAGCTTGGGTCCTGCCAGGCCATGGCTTTGGTATGTTACAGTGTTCCGTGAGGTTTATTCTTTTCTCCAGGTGTATGCAATCTGGCGCAGCCCTCTTACCTGGTGCTCTTTCAGGATTAGTTGTGTTAATTATATTTTCATATTATATGCAGTTTTAGGAGGAAGCCTCTGTCTCATCTCTCACGCCGCCATCTTTAATCTCCTCTCTCCCAGGACATGCTTTTTGAAAATTAAATTTATAAAGATAATTATGGTTTTCATATTGGGATACTTGGAGAGTGAAAACCCTGGATGACTTTCAAAATTTTGCTTTCTAATGATCCTCTCCTTTTCTTCTAGGAAGCAAAATTTATGAATATTTAATGTCAGAATTAAATCTAAGGCTATAATATACTTGGTATGCTGGAAATACTCACAAGCAAAATGCCCATCCCTAATAAAAATAGGTCTGACATATTTCCATGGGAGAGAAAAGCATCTTGTCTTTTTTTATTCTTTCAAATCGGGCATATGAAATGCATTTCATTACCCTTGATGCATCAGGAGACTCTCAGCTCACATATTTTATTTAGCAAAAGGGCACAATATACCTTTTTCTCCTAACGTCTGCTCACTTTGAGAAATCTTTCTGTCCTTTGCACACACATAAGTAGCCCAACTCCAAGGTATGTAAATTTCCAAACTATGCCCTCAACCAGGCAAATCACAAAACAGGCCATTCAATCCTTCTGACCCAGAAGAGAAACGACCTTTGGAAGATTTCCTTCCCCTCTGGGATGTGAAGCAGAGGCTTGGGAAGGGAGGGTGGGTTTTATTGGGACAAATGATGGAAGCTTTGGGACTTTCCATCCTGTGGTTGAGGAAACACTCTCATCTGAAATAATAATCCTTTGACCAGGTGTGCCCACCGAGTCCTGGGGTGGCACACTGTGACTGCTAATGAAAGTCAGGTGAAAGAAAGTGGTCAGCGAGTGACATGAGAAGGGAGGATGTTTCCAGATGAGATTCAAAATGAGATCATGAGCTGCTGAGGCGAACACATACAGGAGAGCTGTTCTAGATGACAGGAGCTGCAGCAGATGTCACTGCGTGTTTGTCTTTAGGAAGAGAAAAAGCTTAAACAGAGAGGAATGCCAAATATTACACATATTACATACAGCACAAAACATTATTTAAACATCTGAAAATGCCACAAGAATACAGATTTCATTTTAAGTGATTTTATGGAACATCGTTTTCAAAAGAAAAGGAATAATTTTACATGGTTTGGTGGTATAGAGATTGAATTGTGGCCCCCCCCCCCCCCAAAGAGATCTACATCTTGCCTCTCAAACCTGTGACCTTATTTGGAAAAAGCATCTTTGCAGATGTAATTAAGTTAAAGATCTTTATATGAGATTATCCTAAATTACCTGGGTGAGCCCTAAACCTGGTGACAAGTGTCCTTATAAGAGGTAAGAGGAGACACGGACACACAGAGGGAAGAAGGCTTTGTAGAGATGGAGTCAGAGACTGGATGATGTGGCCACCAGCCAGCGATGCCTAGAGCCCCCAGAAGCTGGACCAAGCCACCAGAGGCAAGGGAAGCTTCTCTCCTAGAGATTTCAGGGGGAACATGCCCTGCAAACACCTTGACTTTGGGCTTCTGGCCTCCGGTTCTCTTGTTGTAAGCCACCTTATTTGGGGTGATTTTCTATGGCAGCCCTGTCAGGGTCTCAGCATCCAGACAGACCTAGTTTTGAATTACGGTCTCTCGTCTTCCTAACCTTTTGCAAGGCCCTGAGTATCTTTAAATATTAGCTTCTGCATCTGTGAAATTGCTAAGACAACAGCTCCTACCTCATAGGATGTGGCACCTGCCTCATAGATGTGGGGAGCAAAGGATGGAACACAGTGAATGTTCCATAGTAGATGCGTAATGCTGGCAGCTGATGTTACTATAGCGAGGATTCTCTCCCTTACCCCAAGCCACCTGCACTGGTGCTCACATATAATGCCCTTGTGTTGGTTTGGAAGCCGTTCTCTCAGCTTCAAACCCACATTCCTGTACTGTGCTCTGTGGGGCTGGGGCTGGGACTCTGCTAACTACATGTCTCCCTTGCCAGTCAGTGACACTGCATGGGGGATTGGGTGCACAGGGAGGGGAGAGGGGACCAGCCCTTTCTGTTTGCTTGCTGTTCCTGTCAGCATCTCCCCAATTATGACTTTCCACCCTGGAGCACCTGGGTTCCAGTGGGTTCCAGTGTCTAGCTTCTTGCAGTCTTCCTGGAAGCAGCCCCATGGCATATGCTGAGGAGCTAGCACCAGCCGGGTAGGGCCCTCCTCAGAAACCTGAAGCCTGCTCCCAGGGCCTCTTCTCCAAGCTTCTAGGGTCTCATGAGCCCACCCCACCTGTGTTCCTGCAGCACTACAGGTGTTAGCTACTCCCTACAGTTCCTAGCTTCTCTTACCTTGGAGCTCCCTGTTTGCTTTCTCAGTCCTCCATGACCTGCTTAGCCATATCTTGATACTAAATTCTCTGTTAAAATCACTAGTGAAGTTTCTGCTTTCTGCCTGTGCCCTGTATGATATTCTGTGAGCGTTTCCTGGTTTCCCAAGTGTGTGAGAGATGATTGGCCCAGCTGAACGTGCACTGAACTGAAACCAGAAACACTGAGGCTTGTATCTTGGCTCACTTACTTTCCAGCTGAGAGATCTTGGCGAAAATACCTGGCTTCTTTAAGAGTCCAATTTTCTTATTTATGAAATGGGATTAATAATGTTTATCTCATAGGGTTATGTGTAGTTGAATGAGATAATGTCTAAAAAGTGCCTGGCACCTAACAGATGTTTAAGAGACGTGGGCTACCATTGTACATGTGTCAGAAATACACCTTTGCATCTGTATGTCTTGGACAGGTTTCTCTGCTTTTTACTGTTGAGCATACAAGCCCCTCGGGGCAAGTCCAGATTCTCTTAATTCAGCTTCCTTGCTTCATTTAGGGTATTTGCTTTAGATGAGAAGACTGCAGGTCTGTTGTATTAATTAGCTTGACCCCAACTGATTGAAGAATGAGAAAGTGATAGGCGTGGGTGGGAATGGAGCCGGCTTTAAAATGCACAGAAAATTAGGATGAAAAACAAGACCCCCACTGGGAAGCGCCACTGAGATACTTTTGATAACCTGGCTCTCACCCTGGCTCATTCGGCATTCTCCCCACATTTAGAGGCACTTCCAGTAAGAGGCTGTGACATCCTGGGGTGGGAGAATGGAAATTAAACATTTATGCATCTAATTTGACTGGGATTTAACTAAACTAAGATTTAGTTGAAACTCATTTGAAGCCACTGCCACGTTCAAAGACTATTCCAGTGTCAAAGAACACAGTCTGCAAGTCAACATTCCCTGGGCAGCCACCATACATAGGTAAGGAAGCATTCCATAGGGGCTGCCAGAATTAAAGGCCAGCAAGGACTGTGGGCTTAGCCAGGGTGGGACTTCCAGTACAATAGGGGACAAACCGACAGGCCCAAATATAAATACAGTATCTGCGTATGTTTCCTCTAGATTCTAGAATTCTCTGGAACTCCCAGGAAGTTTCCTGAATTGGCAGTTGCAGAGCCCGAGGCCTAGCTATTACCACTGAATAGTATTTTTCAGCATCTATTGGGAGTTATTTCCCTCATTCTCACTCAGAAGCAAAGAGGAGGAGAGCAGGGGATACGTACTGGTGTGTGGAGCTGGCATCCTTCTCGGAACACGAGGGCAACGGCAGATCGAAGCTCCGTTTCTAGACCGCACAGCCTTTTGATCTTAAAGCAGCTCTCCAATCCTGGACACAGTTCAGGTGGGGGGGGAATGGGGCTGGTCATTTGTGTCTTCATTTGCTCACTCTAAGGCCAAACCCTACCCGGTAGCCATTAAAATTGTGAACAAAATGTTTCAAAGCAGGAAATTATTTTTTGCTAAATTAATTAATTAATTATTTTATAAAGCAACAATACCTTCCACTCGAAAAGCATTTTACCACTTATAAAACGTTTTCACAAGTCATGTGTGGCTCTCACACTGCGGGTACAAGCTGGAAGCAGCCCACCCTGGTATCCAGGACGTCTGTCGGGCCTCCCAGCCCCGTGCTCGGCCCTCTGCCCTTTGCTACTTCTTAGCAGGTAGGTACCACCTTAGGTTTTGCTAAGCTGGCTGGCTCATCCCCCTTTCACCCTTCCACTTCCTATGAGTTCCAGCTCTGGTACCAGGTCTGCGTGTGGACAAGACCCACTGGCACCAGGGAAAATCCCAGGCCAACCTTGGGTAGCTGTTGACCCAGAGAGAGGAAGGCACCTCTGAGCTTTTCCCCTTTCGTGAAAACACAGTTCTCATGTGGGGTTGGAGAGAGTGACCTTGTTCTCTCATGAGACTTCATGGAAGGAACACATATGCCCCATAAGAGTTATTTTCTTTGACCAAGAGAAAATAGATCTGTGTTAAGATGAGTTTCTGTGCGGCCCCTGAGTCTGGAGGATGGGTTTTGGGTCCACAGGCTGCAGACACTACCAGTCAGATTTCCGTGGTGTGTGGGTGCGCGCGTGCGCTCAGGAAGCTGTTAGATGACAGCGCTCTACGTGAACCTCCGTAAGTCATAGAACATTTCATGGGTCACTCACAGGAAAGATGTCACAATGTAATGACAGCCTCCACCTAAAAGTTCAGGACAGCTTTGGTTCGCCTCTATCACTTATAAGAGAGTTTGCTTCCACTGAAGCATGAAATCTCTGAAATGGAAAACTGGTGAGGAAAGAAGCTTCCCACAGTTCCAGGGTAGGGCCCTTCCGAGGCTCCACCGGAGCTCTCCACACTGAGGTGGAGCCCAGTGGCTGGTGGCAGAGAATGACACTTTAGGACCCACCCCTCCTAGTTCTCCTTCTCTGGGAAGATGAATCAAACGTGTTTACATGTTCCTGCAGGATGTCCTGGAGCCCAGCCCATGACAATCATCATCCATGAAGCTTTATGTCTATGCTGGAGGCAGGAAGCCCATGAAATGGTACACTGGAGGGAAAGAAAGTCCCAAATCTAAAAGGCAAACTCTCCTCACGCTTAAAAGGGGATTAGGAAACCTAGAAAATTCAAAGGTTAATATAGTAGAGCCAATTCAATAAAATAAATACAAGTAAAAATAAGTACACATAAGAACAGGTACCAGTATCAATAAAACAAAGTACACCCACCTTCATGGCAGCACTGTTCACAATAACCAAAAGGTAAAAGGAACCCAAATGTCGTTCCATGGATGAACTGATGAACAAAATTTAATATATACATATAATGGCATATTATTCAGTAAAAAGGAAGGAAATTCTGACTTCCTTTCCACTATGGATAAATCTTGAGGACATTATGATGAGTGAAATAAGCTCATCAGAAAAGGAGGAATACCGTATGAATCCACTCATATGAGGTGTCTAGAATGGTCAAATTCATAGAGACAGAAAGTAGAATGGTGGTTGCCAAGGGTTGTGGGAGGAGGTTGGGAAGTTGTGTAATGCGTGCAGAGTTTCAGTTTTGCAAGACCAAAAGGTTCTGGAGGGTGGTTGCATAGCAATGTGAAGATACTTACTACTACTGAACTATATGCTAAAATGTTTATGAGGGTCAATTTCATATTATATGTGTTTTATCAGAATTAAGCAACAACAAACAAACAAACATACCGACAGAACAAAACTGAACTGAGGAACCAACTGTTTGTTGACTGGTGCCTGGGTCTCCCTAGAGGCACAGCCTGTGAGGCCAGCAGGGAGTCGGGGGTCAGAGGAGGTGATCTCAGCCGGGAGGGAGCTGCCCTGGGAGGAGCTGCCGAGGGGGGAGGTGGATCATCTCCTGCCCTTCGCCTTCCTGGAAATTCTCCCTTCATCCATGACTTCCAGAGAAAAACTCATTGTGAAAGTATCTATCTCTGTGTTTCACTCTAAATACTGATGCTGTCCTGGGCAGAGAACTACTGTCTCTTCCCAGATTTCTGGAGACCAGAGGGGTTTGTCTTTCCTTGGGTATAAGGGGTGATCAGACTAGTTGGACAGGTAGGAGGACACTGCCAGGGTTGGGGCTGATCCAATGGAATGTTTCTCAAATCAGAATCCACAGGTTCTCCATGCAAATATTATAATTTATAGTAGTCTAAACTTTATAATATAATTTACGGTTATACACTTAATTTAATAATTGGAGTACCCAGATGATCAACTTTTCACGAATATGCAGGTATAATTTTAGCGCACATACTTATGATTGTATTTACTCCAGTGAAGGGCCAATGACATCCCGAAGCTTTGGATGAATGGAGGTAAACTGAGGAGAGTGGTGGGGAACTGAGTCACCCCACGGCACAGGGTAGCACAGGCGTGCCAGACTCAAAAATGCCAACGTGGTAACAGCGCCAGCATTGTATTTAATTATAAGCACAAAGAGTTTATGTCTACATTTATGTTGGCACATTTACAACAGCAGTATAGTAAGGTCAGTGTATAAGAAGGGCGGTTTAGCACGCAGGATTCAGACGCTTTCTGTTCATTAGAGAGTCCTTACACCACGGGTAACAGCCTCCTGCTAGGTTCCGTCAGGCCCAAGGCGGGCCTTGGACTCTGGACTTTGTGAGTCCTGAACTTACATTCAGGAAGGCTGCCCATTATCTTCAAGATAAATACATACAACCTGCAAATATGAATCACAGCCTCCAGTCAGCGCTCACGCCGAAACTGGCACTCCGGGTCCTTAGCCCCGTCTCTCGGCTCACCTGAGCCTGCGCTTTTTCACACCTCTTGTCCTTTCTTGCCAGTGCTATAGGGTTGCCTGTTTCTTTTGTTCAGGACGCTTGTTTTTAAGTACAGACACTTCTGGACTTGACATCAGCAAATGCTCAGGTTTCATTTTAAACGCAGTTCTCATCAAGACGACTCTGTGGGGTGTGCTTTCCCGGAAAGCGCTCCGCGGACTGCTGCTTCCTTATGGCGCTCGCTAGGCTGTGGCTCTGCGTTTCTGCCTGTGTCTCTGACCACACGCCGTGCCCTCCAACCCACTCCCCCTGGAAGGGCGGGTTCTGCCTGAAGGCACAGGCCCTGGGAGCGCGGGGAGCAGGAAGTCACTCCCTGAAGAGGAGCCAGGGGTGAGGGGATTCCCACTAGCAGCGGTGACCTGGGCACCCAGACCCTTTCCTGGAGAAACCGTTCGTGTTTCTGCCGTCAACAGGAAGACAGGCGATTTGGTTAACTTTACAGACCTGGGTCATGAGGCACCACATTTCCATGCTTTGGTCATTTGGCAAATATTCACTAGATACCTTTTACATGACAGCCACTCTTCCAGGTTTTATCAATACCAAGATGAATAAAATAGAGTATTTGTCCTGCATGAACTTGTGGTCTCACTGTGGATGTCCTCATATCTACATAGGTTGCAGTGCCTTGTGACAAATGCCCTACCATATAATACAGATGCCATACCATGTAATCGTCTTCCAGAGGCAAAGAGGGGAGCCCCCTAATTTCCAGGGGAGGCCAGAAGAGACATTTTATGGTCTGTTACATTTGAACCTCTCTTGAAGGATTTATGGGCGGTCCCTTGGTGGGAAATGGGGGTGGGTTAGGATTCAGCATAGAGTGGAGTTTGTGCAGAAGCTCAAAGGAACACAACTACATAGAGTGTGGGTGGAAATGCAAATTGTTGGGAGTGGCTGCAGCATAGGCTTTGGTGAGTGTAAGTGTGTATTATGGGAGGGGGAGGGGGTGCCTGCTCTTGCTAGAAGGAAGCACGGTGCTTAGGGTGCCGGCCAAGCAGAGGCAACTGTATACGACTCCTTTTCCCTTGGGGCTGCTGTGTTTTCTCTTTTCTTCCTTTCTTTTCCCCCCTCCCTCCCTCCCTCTGTCCCTCCTTCCATTTTGGTGGAAATTAGATGGCTGGTCTGTGCAAGTGTAACCCTGGGGAGGCCAGTGAAACAGTGAGAACAGGGGAGTGAGCCCTCTAGAGAGTGGGGGAGAAAATGTTGCTGTCTGGGTCCCCACTCAGCAAATGCTACAAAAGACTATTATCCCAGAAGCCACATCTGTAAAACAATTTCAAAATGCAAAGAATTTTTGACTGCCATAGGAAAAAAAATTACTTTATTAATAGACAGATATAAAGATTACTAGTCCTTCTGTTTGAAATAATATCTGGACTTGTTCAGGAAGTGACAATCTGGAGACAGCTTTCTAATCTTTCTTCCTGAGCTGGGAAAAATTCGGCCACTCGCCTTAGTCTGCTGTCACTAGGCATGTTGGGTCCCATTAGGAAAATGCACCTGGCTTTAAAAAGTGGCTAATCTGCGGTCCTGTCCTTTGGTCTCTGTTTCTGGTCTTTACATGTAAAGCTACCTGTGTAAAAAGACCCAGACCAGGAAGCTGTGTAAACTTGTGACATCCACGGGCATCTTAGTTTCCTTTCATCACTGGGTTGTTTTGAGAACCCGGTTCAGGGACGTGATGCTGCCGGCCTTATAGACTGCTCTGGGCCGCCCAGCATCTCCGAGGCGGAGGCAGGCTCCACGGCTTTCCTCATCTTAAAGCTGCAGGAAGGAGCAGCTCCAGGGTGAGCGCTCATCTCAGCCTCGTGGGAATGACACGCGTGGGGAAGGAAGACCCTAGGTTTCAAGTAAACAGGAGAAAGGATCTCAAAAGCGGCTCGGAACTGCCTGGACCTGACGCTTGTCATCTGCTACTAAATTTGGCTGTTTTGTTGTCCTCGCACAGGGACATAGTGGCAACTGTGGCACAGTTTCCGGGATGAATTTAGATAACAACTTGGCGGCTGAGGATTTTTACCTGTTTTGGGGCCAAGAAATGTCAAGGGTCATAAGCATGACTCGGGACAATTTCAGTTGAAGTGTCAGGAAGAGAAACAATCAGCAGCCTGGTCTCTCTTCTTTTCTTTTCTACCCCTATAATAATACGCCATTAGTCTCAATAAGCTACGGGAGTAAAACTATTTTTGTTTATTCAGTTTTTATGTTGTGTGTAAGCTGATTCTTGTGTTTGGGTCACGTCGTGGAGAGCTCGTTTCTCCTCCACCCTCTTCCTGGGCAGAAAGAGTGCCTCCCCACCTTGAATCTGTGCACACAACCATCTCAGTGCTACCTGCTTATAGCACATTATTTGTTCGAGAGTCTGTCTCCACTGCTGCTCCTGGAACCCCGTTAGGGACCACCTTCCACGGACTTTTTGTGTTCTTAGTGCGAGCACTGTGCATGGCACACAGTAGCCACAGATTTGATGCCAAGCAGTTGTCCTGATTCTGGGGGATGAGATTTTTGGCTGCCAGCTGACAAAGGGATGAAGCAAAATGCTCATGCGAGGAAAGACAGGAGCAAAATAGGGGAAGGAACAGAGGATGGCAGGCCAAAGATCCTTCTTATGTTTCCTAGCTGTTTCTGTCACCATGGGCGAATCATCAATTTGATCTTTTGTTACTCATGAAACCTTGATACTGATTTCCTTCTAGATTTCTGGAAGATGATTAAGTGATGTAATGGACATAAAAACGCTTTCTCACCTGTGATGTTTTGTCTGAGAGAAGTGTCCTCATGGTGGAGGAAGCACCTGTAGCTGGGAATTGGGACAGCCATGTTCCTGTATAGTTCCCCCACATTCTATCTGAATGACCTCGGGCCTGTCATGGATACTTCACTGGTAAAGAAACTGTCAGTCCTATTTCCCAGAGTCATCATGAGGCTCAAAAGAGATAATACACATGAAAATGGTTTGAAGATTATTAAGGTCTGTGAACTGGAGCCAGGATATTGTTAGCCAAGGTGGGATGAACTTGCCGAGGTCCCCTTTCTGCTTGTGCTCCCGGTCGTCCTCCTCCTTGCCTCTGTCTCCCCACCACAGGTTGTGGGCTCACATACGTGTATGTGCGCAGGACGCAGGCAGGAGGCAAGAGCTCCTCCCGTTCTGCATGCTGGCTGCTCTGGCCTCTGTCCAGTGGAGCTGGATTCTTGGCCATCAGCTATGAAGACAGGATGTGGAGCTCAGCACAGGCTGCCTCTGCTGAAATCCCACATTTTGGGGAGATGCATCCAGGTGTACCAAGAGATGCATACATTTCTGGTATACCTGCACCCAAAATGGATATCAATAATGTTTGCTGCTCTTTAATAAACAAGATCTGCTTTTTCTGCTGCCCAGACAACATAAGCAGGTGAAAATAAGCACTGAAAACAATGCATTTCCAAGCCTGGTTAAGTAGAGCCCTAGTAACCAGGACCCTTAATTCACTGGAATTATATTGTTACATTTAGTATTCATAAGACACACACAAGCGACACACAAAGTTGGTGTGTTAGGATAATGCATTAAGATATTTGTGCTTTGTTTATGCTGCAATAGCAGAAGGCAATTGAATAAGACACTGAGGTGCTTTTTAAATTTTATCCCACTTTTCTCATTCTAAGAGGGCAGACAGGTCATTTAGGGCACTTGACTATGGACTCCAGGGGCAGAAGAGAGAGATGAGGAGCTTTGGGGTGTGCAAGTGGAAGCTGAGGGGGAAGGGAGCTCTCCCGAGATGGGAGCTGGTGAAGACTGGCTGGTCTGCTGAGTCATGGTACCCTTACCCGTGCTCTGTCTATACCCCAGCTTAGACAGAAATGGCTGTTGAATTCTCAGCAGGCTAAAGCCCAGGAAATGGTGCTCCTCGCCCCAGAAACAACTGGCTTCCTCTGCCCCCTGCAGAGGCTGGGAAAAAACAGCCATTTGGACTTCAAGAGACCATGATGGCTCTCTGTATGACCCTGGTAGGGCAGGAGCCCCAACAGTAACTGAAATTGCATTTTGGAATCATCACTGAGAGTTGAATTGAATGAAAATAAATAAATGTGATATTTCTTGGAAAGCTGAATTTGAGTTTGCAGGCTTACCCTCACTTGGTTAGCAGTATTTATTTTAGAGATACAATTTCCAGGGGGCTATCTGTGAGGCTAACTATGAGGTCAGTTGATATCCAGTCTAGTTTCCAGCATCTACATCTTCAGGACTGCAGGGGCTTGGAAAGTTCAGGACAGAGCAAGCAGAGAGCTGACAGCCAGGTTTCAGAACTCAAGGTGGTGGGATGTGGTAGGATCTATGATTAGACCGAGCCTTGGGCTAGAGGAGTCTTTCACCTGCCTTCCCATTGGCACACACCAACTCTTTTAATCCCAGTAACAGCCTGGAGATGTGGGTAGTTATTAGTTATTCTATGACTGTTTCCCATTTTGCGGATAAAGAAGCTGAGGTACAGAGATACTCAAGGTCACATCGCTAGTAAAGGGGCAAAGCCAGGACTGAACCAAATAGTCTGGCTTTGGAGTTAATGCTCTTGGCAACTACACTCTTCTGCCAGTTGATCTTGATTTATAATGAATGGGCTGGGATGTTACTGGAAAATGCTCATAGTTGCTCAGGTTGTTAATCTAGGCAAGACTCTAAATCATCAAAGAAATGTCGAATAGGCATTTTGTGTGTGTGCGTGTGCGAGTGTGTATGTGTGTGTGTATGGTTGTTAGGAGGCAGGATATTTTTATTCTTGTCTTTTTATTTTTAGGATGAATTTTTACAAGCAATGAAACAAAAAGGGATTTTTGGGTAACCCTTGATTGTCTCACTTCAGAAATGCCAAGCAACTCTCTTCCTAGCACATTTTGGTTAATCTGGATTTTAGTTCAACAAATAACTTTCAGTAACTATGACAATCTTGAAGCAGATGAGGACAAATTCCTCCTGTGCTACTTGGGGCTCTTCTCTGGAAACACTGATATGAAGAGTGGCTTGAGCAGCTCAAGACAAAATTGCAAAAACAGTGTATTTGCTTTCTGGTAAGAACCCTGAATTTTGGCAGAGTGTATGGGCCAAACACAGAGTGTGCAGTTTCATCGGGACCATTCCATTTCAATGAAATTTGGTAAGGTATTCAGAGAGCATTATTACTACCTTGGGGAATTCCTGCATGGATGTAAATAGAGCTTAGGATTTGTTTATAGGTAAAAACCCGGAAGGTCCTAATACATGAGGGTTTAGACGATAGAGCACAATAGCATTTTTTTTTAACAAGGATTTTATATTAGGTTTGGGTACTTTCTATGTAACACTACTTTTGGATTTGAACATGACATTTGTCATGGTACTCTCAACCCATGGTTATATGGCAGGGGTCATATAAAAATAGATACATCTATACTATGTGGGTTTTAATTTTATCTTCAATAGGAAAGAGTAACCGTCCAGTGAGTAGAAGCTTTCTCTGTTAGAAGCCTTGAGACCACCCCGTTTGCCCCCCAGGGAAGCTGCCCCGGTGCTCTCAGCCTCTAAAACCATGGGGCTCAGCACCGAGCAAATCACTGAATGAAATCCTAAGGGTGGCCTCCTCCAACACTTTCATCCTTAGTACCTTGCTTTCCCTGTGAACTTGTGTTCTTACTTTCTGTTGCAAAGCCGTCTGTCTGTCTACACATCCGTCCATCTACCCACCCATTTGTGCATTCATTCTCTGTTCAAGTATTATGCATTACCTGCCTTCTCTGCGACGGGCCTCCCTCAGTGCCCCAGGCAGCGGCCCTCCTCAGGGGGACTGGGGCCTCGCAAGGGCTCCTTCGTTCCCCGTGCACGCAGGGCTCTGGGAGCCACCCTCACACTCATTTTCTGGCACCTCTCCCATGGCCGTATGAGTCCATTGTAGTGCCAGGTTGACTAGGCTGCAGTTTACATCCAGCACGTCCAGACGTGGTTGAGCCCACCTGGCTGGAGTGGGAGCAGGGGGAAAAGAGGTTTGTTGGGAGGGAGGCCACGGTCCCTTCTGGACTCCTCTTCTTCCTGGGATGGGAAGCACCCTTAATATATGTGGCCAGGTGAAAAAGCTTTTGGGTCTTTATATGTTAAAAAAAAAGCTTTGAGAGTTTTAATAAAATCCTTTCTCTTAACAACTCTTACATTCTATTGCCTTTAGAGTGAAGTACTGTTTGAATTCACACGATAAACAGTGGTGTCTTTTCTCCAGTTAGCATATCCTCTTCCTGGGGCTGTATGGATCAACAGCAGGGTCCCGTGATAATGGCAAGTGAGCTGTGCAGTAGGAGCTACAAGGAGTCACAGGGAAATAGAGCGGGCGGTGATTTGAAGCATCCCTGGACACGTGGGAAGCTGTGTGAGCACGACTCTCCAGTGGCCCCATCTTGCGTCGACATTGCCCTGAGTGGCGCCCTTTCATTTGACTTGGAGAAACTGTCTTCCTCCTTATATTGGGTTCAGGTGGAAGTGGCCTTTTGAAGATTAAAACTTGAACTAAAGCTTCTGAGCTGGGAACCCCTGTCC
>JAQQAC010019963.1:54726680-54836819 GCA_029783875.1 Phataginus tricuspis | reverse complement strand
TGCTTCTTCTGTTGGACCCAGTCATCCTAGGGGAGGGGTCTGACCATGGCCATGTGGGCAGCACTTCCTAAGGTCCCCTTCACGATGGCCTGAGGATTCAAATATTCCATGCTCTGTCATACCTTTGTGCCTTTATATATTTTATTTCTTCTTAGAATACTTTTTCCTCATAGTTCTTGATTCAGACAGCATTCACTGAGCTAGCTGGACACTTGTCTGGGTTCCAAGCTGATCTGAGCACCACATGTGCTGCAGGCCTCTGCCCGGCATACAATTCCATCTCTCGGGGGCCTGCCTTCATTACCCCTCTCCCTCTGATGTCCCTCTGCCCCTTCCTGTCAGCCCTGAATTAGGGGCTCCTTCTCAGCCCCCCTAGAGCCTGGCACAGAACCCTATACAGCATTTAGCATGTATTCTAGTTGCTTTCTTGGGCAGCCCCTTTGGGGAACTAATTAATTCCTAAAGGCTAGATGGTGTCCTGTTTGCTTAGCACTGTTCACAGAAGGCCCGCAATGGAATGTACTAAATGGATAAATAAATGACTGGTTTTAATGTATTTTTGAAATTACAGCCTGGTAAAGGATTGGCTAAGAAGACATTCCTGGAACTGGGAAAGCAAACCAGAGCAATTTAGTGCGATTTTAATTTTAACCTGACCTTGAGGCTCCAGGTTGAGTAAACAGAAGATGAAAGACGAAATATTGGATTTAAGAAATGGTCATTTTCTCAATGTTTGAAGTTTTAAAAATCCCATGCAATTTTGCCCACAGACAGAAAAAAAAGAGAGCTGTGAATTCTATGTTGTCTCCGGGGCAACAGAGTGAATGATTTTAGAGAGAGAAAGAGAGAAACTGAGACAAAGTCCCACGAAGACAATTCACTGTTCCAACCAAAAGCCGTTTTTTAAAAAAACAAAGACTTACCCCAACAGAAGTATAGGAATCAAAACGAAAATAAAAGGAAATGAGGTAGATTCCCTATACATCATCTCTGGGGGAAGCTGAGGAGATGGTGAAATGATGGAAATTTTATGAGTGCTCGACTCTGTTGAGACACTGCAGTGCAATCTCGCTGACATTTACAGCAGGGAAGGAACACCAAGTCTGAGCGGTATGTGTAAACCCTCGCCCAAGGCCGACAGCGACACCGATCCACCCGGAGAGGCGGGAGGAATACTGGGGCGGGGCTCCGTGGGAAAGGCGGGTGGGGAGCGGAGCCGCCCTGCAGGACTGCCCCGCCCCGCCCCGCCCCGCCCTGCAGGACTGCCCCGCCCCGCCCCGCCCCGCCCCGCCCTGCAGGACCGCCCCGCCCCGCCCCGCCCCGCCCCTCTCCCCCCAGCCTCTTGCTTTGCTCTCCACCTGGTGCTGAGGGCGCTCATTTTGGCTCCATCAGGAGCAAATTTCAGGTCTGCTTCTGGTGTGGTTGTTTGCCTCCTGATTCTGGCATTCTGTGAATCAATTCGTTGTCATGGAGACGAACATTTGGACCATTCATCTGAACAAGGCCTTGTTGAGTGGGTGAATGGGACCCCCAGAAGTATCTGCTTCAGTGTAGGAAGGCCCTCAGTTATCAGGAAGCTGTGTCGCTGCTTGAGGGCAGCCACAGCTGGCGGTCACAAGGCTTCCCAAGGCATTCCTTCTCATTCAGGTCTGTCCTTTCATATGTCCTTGTCTCCAGAACACACTTGCTTATTGCTCCATAAGTGCTCTGCATGTGTGACTTCAACAGAGGCATTTCTGCCTTCTCCAACAGCTAGGACCCCCCTCAGGAACTGGGCTGCCGCGTGTGGAGGCCACATTCCCCACGAGAGGCCACGGTAGTCTTCTCCATTTCCAGCATTTCCTGCTCGGAAGGTGGACGATAAGCTGCTTCATTCTCCCTGTCCATGGCATCGTTGTGAGATTTCTGAGTGGCTCGGGCCCTTCGAGCAGTGCGATCTCAGCTGCAGTCGTACCTGAAGCCTGGCAGGTATGGCCAGCACCCCAAGTCATGGCAGGGAGGGGGTCCCACAGGTGCAAGCCTAGTGCTGAAGAAAGGTGTAAAAGGTGCTGGGGAACAACAGCTAGCCTGAAAGGGCCTGTGTATTTTATCCCATGTAAGTGATGTGAAGCCATTCTGGGGGCCCTCTCCCAAAAACCTATTAAAATAATGTACTATGTGGGGCGTTGGAGGCAATTGGTAATTTAACACAGAGAATAGCATCTGTACGACAGTAGTTTGCACCCCAAAATTATACTGGAAGATCCCTGAGCCACTGAAGGTCTTTTCTGCTGGTGTTCAGAATGACACCATCACATCACCCAGATAAACCAAGTGTATGTGTATATATACTCACATGTACACATATGCATTTTTTTAAGCAGGTAAAGTATGTGCTATATTTCAGGAAGATTTCCAAATTGATTACCAAAAAGAATACCAAACTGATAAAAGAATAAAGAAAAAAATCAGTTTTTCTGGAAAAGTTATGTGAACCACCGCTATGGCTAGCGTATATGAATGGAACTACCTCCTCGTACAGTGCCCGTGGGACTGGAGTTCTTGAGCAGGGACTCAGCAGAAGGACTGCCACAGTGGGAGGGAGCTTTGCAATCACATATTTTGGCGGTCTTAAAATAATTACTGATCCTGGCACCCTTTCTGCAATGGGATCTTATTCAGCATCCCCACGTGCAGGTGAAAACCCCTCTCTCTGACAGCACATGGGGAAGGGAGCGTAACTACGGGCTCCAGGTTCAGGTGGTTTCCAGTCTGCTTGGCTGCCATAACAAAATTCCACACACTGAGTAGCTTAAACAACAGAAATTTACTTTCTCACAGTTCTGGAGGCTAGAAGTCCAAAATCGGTGCCAATGTGCTTGTCTCCCTGGCTTCTGAATAGACGGCTGCTTTCTGACTGTGTCCTCGTGCGGAAGGGGGAGACAGAGAGCTCTCTGATGTCTCTTCTTCCAAGGGCACTAATCCCATCCTGAGGCCCCCCCCTCTCATGACCTTATCTCATGCCAGTTAGCTCCCAGGACCCCATCTCCAAATGTGATCAGATTAGGGAGTAGGGCTTCAACACATGAATTTTGATGGGATGTAATTCAGTCCGTAGCAGGTGGGAAGGAAGAGGTCTGGGGAGCTCCTGTGCTGTGTGTGAGGTCCTGCGGCTCATGCAGGCAGGTGCTGAGTCGCTCCCAGCACTGAGGTCTAATCCAGGGCTCCCTGCTTTCTCCCTCACATCCTTGCCTCCCAAAGCAATGGGGTCTCAGATCCTCAGTTTCTTCTGTCCTTTTGAGAGCTGGGTGGTTTAAGGAAGGATTTCTGGAAGCTACCTTTTCTAAAACTCATCAGGAGCAATATAAACAATTACATTAGAAATAGCTGTTATATATAGAACATTAACTAAAGTCAGCACAGAAGTTCACATACAGCACCTCATTAACCTTCACAGTGACCTAGGGTAGGGTGCTCTCATCCCTTCTCCATTTCATAGACAGCACAGAGACACTGCATCCTTGTGCAAGGGCACAGAGAGGGATCTAACCCAGGCTACCTGGCTCCATAATCAGGGAGTGGACAAGAGCAAGGCCTCGCCTAGGCTGAGTGTGCGGGACACACTGTCTGTCCCCCGGTCAGGGTTACAGCCAACATGTGAGGCTCACTGTGTGAAAAGCCATCTGGTCAGGCTTCAATAATGTTGGTTTTTTTTCTCAGATGCTACAGGTTGTGCATTTTCTCTTAAAGTAATACTTCTGCTAGAGTTTGGGATCAGGTCTCTTTGTTGGGTTGTTTGCTTTTGACCATGAATCTTTTTATAATTGAGACTCTTTCATGATTCTGGATAAAGAGCAGAGTTTAAGCCAAGAAAGGAGCAAAGCTGGGACTGGAGGGCACTCACAGAACAGTGAAGGCCATTCCCTGGCAGAAAAGAACCACAATGATTTAAAAAGGAGAAAAGAAAAAGAATGTTCTGGGGAAAATTGCACTGAAGTTCATTCCATTGTCTCAAGCCTTGGAGGGCTTTTAAAATTATTATTTTATATCATGTTCTCAAGTGCAACCCCAACAGAGAATCACTGTCTCCTAGAAAAAGTCAAACAAGTGAAATTAGGGAATTGGAGGATCAACACAATAGCAAATAATCACCCATCAGAGTAAGAAAAGGGAAAGAGAACCGTCCTCACAAACTCAGAATAATACTGCAGACCAGATTCCCCCTGAGGCCAATAGTCCCTAACAGACCTGGTGCAGGTGACAGAACTAGTGGGAAAAGATGGATGATTTAAGAGTTAAAAATGTATCTTTTACTCTTCGTTTTCAAAGATGATTTTGCTAACTCTTTAGGAGCACGGACCAGCTGATGTAGTGTGCTGTTTCCCTCCTATGAGAATGTGCACTTTGTTGCCAGAGAAACATAGCCAAAAAAAATTAAAAAGCCATGTAGGTGGATAGATGAGGGTGAAGGAATCATGACTGGTCAAGAGAGAAGGTTAGGGAGTTACTCATGGAGATGAAGCAAGCGGATTTAATATTGATTTCAGTGTCAGGAGGAAGACATTTCTCATTCTGACCAGGACTCATACATCCAGCTGGCAGCCTCCCCACACGCACGTGTCTTTCACCAAGAGCGCTTTGAAGGGCTGCTCATTCATTCGAAAGTGATGGAGAGTGGCAGCTAGAGCGTGTTCAGTCAGAAACACCTCTGTGCAGTGACCAGGAGATCTCAGACAGATGCATTTCCTGAATGGGATGCTTTTCTTTCCTACGTCATCATGATCTTCTCTGACAAACTTAGAGCCTGCTCTTACAAATGATATTTTAAGAAACAATCACTCTAGTTTTTCCTCCTCCCTGCAAAGGGATTTGTAAAGAGTCAGTGTTAGGTTCAAACACTGGATTAACTCTTTCTGGTGTGTGTTTTCCTTTCAAGCCGTGAAGAAAATGACATCATTCACTGCCATCATTGCCTCACGTGGCATCTTGCTGTATCTCTGTCACCACAAACATTCACCCATTCACCCCCTCACTGCCCAACCACCCAAAAACAATATGACTGACACATAAATGGTGCCAGGCAAGGAACAGGTGCTTTAGCCGAGCCTGGGGCCCTGCCAGCCCTCCCATTGTGTAATAAGAAAGCTCTCAAATAAACACCATGTGATTTAATTGAATCTGAGCTAGGAGATACGGTTTTTACAGAAACTAATTACAGAAGGCAGCTTGCATATTAGTGCAGGAAATCTCGCTGATGTCAAGCCCTTGAGCTGCTGCTGTGTTGGTTTATTTTCTCTCTCTCACTCTTCCTTTGCTTCTCCGTTTCCTTCATGCAATGTCTTTCCATTTATTCTCATCTCTCTTTCTTTCCAGCAAGTTTAGACCTTGAGTAGGGGTCCAGCATGCAGCCCACTGATTCCTGCTTCAGATCAATAAGCATATATGGCTCTGTGTGTGTATATGTGTGCACACCCATGTGTGCATGTGCATGTGTTTTCACCTGTCTACAATGCACATGACAATTCAGGATAGAATGGTGTGGTAAGTCACAATGGCAAGCAGTGTCAGAGTGGGGGGAAGGGCAAAACAAAACAACTAAAACTTCCTGCCTTCAAATAGCTTATCATGGGAGATATTGGGGGTGGTAGTGGTGATGGAGAGTGCAGATGGAGGAGTTTTAATTCAGACTTGGCTAAGCTTTAGCTTATTTCCTTTAGTCAGGAACGAAATACTTGACTAACTACTATGAGTGAATGAATTCGTAATTACCTTTATTATTTACTTAAGAAGAAATCTTGAGCTAAGTGGTCTCAGATTTTGTAGTCATTTGGTTATCTAGTTATCCTTCCATGCTTTTCCATCCTTCTTTGCCATCCTCATTGTTAATGGTTTTTTGTTTTCATGCTTCATGGTGTTAACATGGCTGCTGCAATTCCAGACATTGCATGAGCATCCCAAGCTTAAAGGAAGGGGCAAAGGCAAAAAAAAAATTCTCTTTATTAGGCTCTATCATTTTGTTTTTTAAGAAACAAAAGACTTTTCTGAAGCTTCTAAGAAAATTTTTATATCCCTGTGGTCTGATCTGGGTGGCTAGCCATAGGCAGGACAGGAACATGAACATCTAGCAAAAGGGAGTGAGAGGGTCATGATTCATTTCCTAGGGATGGAAGTATTGTCACTTATAGTAAAATGGACAGTCTGTGAGAAAGGGGGAAGAGGACTGGAAATGGCAGCTGGGTTGGCCAACTTCTGGCATCTGTCACACTTTCCTCTAGGATATTTGAGAGAAAGGGTATTTGTCTTCCATGAGTTACTGAGCTACCCTTCTGTACACTCCCAGCAGGTGCTCCTCACAGAAGTAACTTTCTCTGGCATTTGCTTTGCTGCTGGTCACCACTGGAATTCTTCAACTAAAATTCTCTGAAACTGTACTGCTTCCTCTACACAGGACTCCACATAGGATTTCCAATCAGATAGACTGAGTTCAAATCCTACCCTCGATGTACCACTCACTAGCATTGTGGCCTTGGTCGTTGTTAGGCAGAAAGACAGAAATGAGCATGATGAAAGGAGAGAGGGCCTCCCCAAAATGACTCAAGAAATGGATCAGATAGAGCCAGAGAGCCAGAAATGACTCAGAGAGATAATCAGATGAAGCCACAGGGTCCAAGAATGACTCAGGAAATATCCAGGGTCTGTCAGATAAGAAACATCAGAAGGCACAGCCCATGTCCTCATTTCACCAATCAGAATGAGCCTATAGAGCTGAGAGCTGTCAATCAAGGACCTGTCTGCTCTGCCAAAACCACATAAAAGAAGCCTCAGAATGAGCATTGGGGCTGCCTCACCTTAGGCAGGTCCGCTCTGTGACTCTGTGCAGAGTGCATTGCAACTTGCTTTGCTCTCTTGACTTTGGTTTCTCGTCTCACTATATCTGACTTCCCAGTGACACCTAGCTGAGGTCCTTCCTTCCTAACATATTTTGGTGCCATGCCTTGGATAAAGCAGTGGTAAGTCACTCTTACTTTCATTTTCTGTTGGGCAGCCATTCTGGCCAAAAGTGGGCACAGGTCGGCCACACTAAAATGCCACTAGGGCAGGCCGCTGCCAGAGGACTCCCGTGACAGGATAAGGTGGTCACGGATCAGGGAGAGAGCATTAGGCTCCCCGCCACATGCAAGACTACATCTGAGCAATCAGGCACACAGTAAATCACACCCAAGTCCAACCGCTGGCCGCCTCCCAAAGAAGGTTTTTTGCTGCCTGACACTATCTCCTTTCTGGCTTCTGTTTGAGCCACCTTCTGGCTCCCACACAGACCTTCTGCCAGCCTTGATTTCCACTATCTCCAGCTCTGGGATCACCTCAGATCACAGTAAGCCCCCTTTAACCCTTCACTTGGAAGCCACAAGACTGGTTCTCCATATCCCACTTGGAAACGTCTGAGGTGGGATGTGTTAAGGGCCTGGGCAGCCGGCACTGCCAGGACCTCTGGGATAGACCCTGGGACACTGGGCTCTCTAACCCATTCATTTCTTCCTAAATGGGCAACCCGGGGTCCCTTCCGGCTACCACACCATTAGGCTGTATCCTTTCTCACTGGTCCCAGCTAGATGCAGAGACACTTAAAAAGAAAACACTAATACTCTTTTGCAACACAGCCTGGCCCCAATATCAACTAGGGGACCAGGAGCAGTGGCCACTTAATGGAACTCTTAACCCTAACACCCTCATGCAGCTTGACCTTTTCTGTAAAAAGCTGGGGAAATAGGCAGAGATCCCATATGTTCAGGCTTTCTTCTATCTTAAAAGCCGAGAGGATCTCTGCCAGACTTGCGAGTTAAAAAGCCGTCCCAGCCTTTCTTCTGCTCCACTGCCTGCTCTACCTCCACCCCAGTACCCAGGACCACCCAAGGCAAAGTGTCACAGCCAACCCCACAGGGCCATCAAGAACTGAGTCCTGAGTGCTCAAATTCTCTCCCAAAGGCACCTGGTAAAGTTCTCCCATTAGTGGAAATGGCAGGCAGAGAATCTGGCACAGCGCTAGTCCACAGACCTTTTTCACTAACCGAATTAAAACAGCTTAAAGCTGATCTTGGCAGCTGTACTACCAGCTCAGATAACTATGTTGATCAATTCCAGCAACAGTCCAGTTTATGACCTCACCTGGGAAGATGTCATGATAATCCTGGGACAGACACTCTCTGACCCTGAACAAGAGACGGTTATTAAAGAAGCTCATGAATTTGCCAGTAGTCAGACACTAAATTTCCCACTGGGGAAACAGCTGTCCCCTTTACAGACCCTAATTGGGATTATAATGATAAAGACGGTATGTGGGGAAGAAATCATTTCCTCTTTTGCATAAAGACAGGGCTAAAGAACACCAGGCAAAAAGTAACTAACTATTCAAAAGTTGCCGCCATTAGTCAGGGGCCAGAGGAAAATCCTGTCACTTTCTTAGAAAGACTGAGAGACACCCTCACTAAATATGCTAGTCTAGATTTAGGCACATATGAGGGACAAGTAATTTTGAGAGATAAATTCCTCTCCCTGCCAACATCTGACATCAGGAGAGAATTACAAAAACAGATCCAAACACACCCTAATAGCAGCGTAGATGACATCAGGAGAGAAATACAAAAACAGATCCAAACACACCCTAATAGCAGCGTAGATGAGCTCCTGACCATGGCCAGGACTGTGCTCTATGGCTGTGATCAGGGAGAAGGGGCGAGGGCTCAGGAAGAGGAAAAGAGGAAGGAGACCCGACATCCTCAGCTACTAGCCGCCCTGCAGCTCAGTCCATGTCCAGAGGCCCACCAGGTCCTGACCAGAATTCTAAGAAAGATAGTAAGTGTGACATTTGTCATAAGAGCAGGCATTGGGCTAAGAGCTGTCCTAATAGAGATAAGCCTCCACAATCTCCCTGCTACAAATGTATGGAACTGGTTCTCCGGGCTGCCCTTTGCCCCGGGGGGCCGCAGGGCCCTGGGCCATTGGAGCCACCCGTGGTCCTTGAGCCCCTTTCCTAGGAATGAAGAGGCCCTAACCAGCCAGTCAGCCCCAACCCATGACATTGATCCATTCAATCCAATCCATCACTGGACTAGAGCCTAGGGTAACCGTGGACATGGCAGGTAGGACAATTTTCTTTTTCATTGACACTGGGGTCTCCTACTCTGTCCTCAGTTCCTATTCTGGGCTCCTGTCCTCTCAAACATGTATGGTACTCAGAGTGACAGGGACCCCTATTACTCGGCCCTTCACTCCACTCTTAGGATGTCTCCTCCATAGCCATTATTTTTTGCATCCATTTTTAGTTGTAAAAGAATGCCCTATTTCCCCCTTGGGATGAGACATACTAAAAAATTACACAGCAGGATGATTTTTAGCTTTTCCCCAGCTAGCCAGACTCCTCTCCGACTTCTGGTTGTTCCCAAAAGCACCTCGTCAGCTTTTCAGGACTGGGAATAGTCTATCAATCCTGACGTTTGGGATAAGGGAATCCCAGGAAGGGCTAAGTATGCTACCCCAGTAGTCATTCAGCTCACATATCCAACTAAGTTGCCTGCCAAAAACAATATTCTGTAAAGCCTGAGGCTTGTAAAGCCCTCCAGCCTCTAATTTCCAAATACCTTAAACATGGGCTGCTAGTTCCAACTAATTCACTTTACCATACTTCAATCCTGAGCACCAAAAAGAAAGACAATCTTCTTGTCTAGTCCAGGATCTAGGAATTGTCAGTGAGGCAGCTGTGCCTGTCCACCCAGTGGTCCCTAACCCATACACTCTAGTAGGAGCTACTCCACCTGACGCCTCATGGTTCACAACCCTAGATCTCAAAGATGCTTTCTTCTGCATCCCCTTAGAAAAACAGTCACAATCACTATTTGCTTTTGAATGGACCACTCCAGAAAACACCTCTGGCCAGCTAACCTGGGGCTTAGGGTTTAGAGACAGTCTTCATCTGTTTGGACAAGACTTGTCCCAAGACTGAGCCCACCTGCACCTGAACAGTGAGGGCACACTCATACAATACGTAGATGATCTTTTAATCTGTTCCCCCACAAAATAAGACTCCATCAATCATACCATTTAAACTCTTAATTTCTTAGCTGAATGGGTATATAAAGTTTCAAGGGCTAAAGCTCAATTAGTACAATTAAAGGTCACGTAATCTGGGAATAATCCTTATTCCAGAAAAGAGAGGCCTTTCTCCAGACCGAGTTCAGGCCATTATATCCCCTCCCCAACCTACCACCCACAAACAACTCAGGGCTTTCCTAGGACTAACAGGATATTGCAGGTTATGGATCCCAAATTATGGACTCATTGCACAACCTCTCTATGAAGTCCTAAAAGGAAAGGATGACTCTAAACCTTTAACCTGGGGACCATCACAACAAAAAGCTGTAGATCTGCCTAAGGGCCTGTTAACATAGGCCCCTGCCTTAGGACTCCCAAACCCAGCCAGGCCATTCCCATTGTCCTCCCATGAGAGACATGGAGTGGCCCTCGGAGGTCTAACTCAAAAATTAGGCCCAACTCACCAACCTATGGCCTGTGTGTCAAAAATACTTGACCTCACAGCACAGGGATGGTCTTTCTGTTTTAGAATCACTGGGCCCTTTATTCTTTTGCAAGAAGAAACCCTCAAAAACCAAGGAGTCTTTTTCTTATGCAGATTAAATATCTATTTCTGTTTCCCAGCTAATTGGACGGGGACCTGTACGCTAGTCCCCCTGGCCCCAGAGATCAACATAGTCCCCAGTAACCAATCACTGACTATTCCTCTGTCCTCTGACATAAGAGCTAAATAAGCTATACAGTTCACTCCTCTCTTAATAGGCGTAGGAATCACCACAGGACTAAGCACTGGCATAGCTGGACTATCTCACTGTCCTATTATCAAAGCCTGTCCAAAGATTTTTCTGACAGTCTAGAAGAAATTGCTCAAAGTATTATAACTTTGGGCAATTTTAGATAGACTCCTTAGCAGCAGTCGCTCTTCAAAATAGAAGAGGACTGGACCTCTTGACTGCTGTAAAGGGAGGCCTGTGCCTCGCTGTCTAAATGAAGAATGTTGTTTTTATGCTAACCAATCTGGCCTAGTTAGAGACACTGTCCGAAAACTTTGACCTGCCTCCAGAATCTGACAACAACTATCAGAATCCTGGGGCAACAGGTCCCAGATTTGGAGCTGAGCATCCTGGTTGCTTCCCTTGGCAGGACAACTGCTGAGCGTCTCCCAGCCCTACTGCTTGGACCGTGCTTATTAAATCTCCTAATTAAATTTGTTTCTTCCAGACTAAAGTCCATCAGGCCAAAGTCCTGTTGTCACAAGGATTCAAACCCTTACCAACTGATGAATCTGCTGTCTTCCTGGGACCCCTAGATGGGCTCCCTTGCTGTCCTACTCCCCACCATCCTGACAGTCAGCAAGCAGAGGGACCCGAATGACCACACTGCCCCTCACTAGCAGGAAGCAGCTAAAGCGGTCATTGCCCCAGTGATTTGGGTCCCAACTGATTGAGGGAGAAATGTTAGGCAGAAAGACAGACGCAAACGGGATGAAAAGGAGAGAGGGTCCCCCCAAAATGACTCAGGAAGTTTATCAGATAGAGCCAGAGAGCCAGAAATGATTAACGAATAATCAGATAAAGCCACGGATCCAAGAGTGACTCAGGAAACGTCCTGGGTCTCCCCAGATAAGAAGCACCAGAAGCACAGGCATGACACAGCCTGTGTCCTCATTCCACCAATCGGAATGAGCCTAGAGACCTAAGAGCTGTCAATCAAGGACCTGTCTGCCCTGCCAAAATCACATAAAAGAAGCCTCAGAATGAGCATCGGGGCCGGCCTCACCGTAGGCAGGCCCGCTCTGTGACTCTGTGCAGAGTGCGTTACAACTTGCTTTGCTTTCTTGACTCTGGTTTCTCGTCTCACTGTATCTGACTTCCCTGTGACACTGAGCTGAGTTCCAGGCAAGTAACAGGCAAGTTACTCAACCTCCTCACTCAGTAACAATGCACATAGGAATCTGTATCTCCCTGAGTAGCTGTGATGATTCAGTAATGAATGCAGAGCGCTTAACACTGTGCTTGGACCAGAGGGGTGCTCAGTAGATGTAGGGGTGCTCAAAAGGTTTCTCTTTTCTTCACATTTACAAAATAATAATAGTGACATTTATTGAGTGCTTACAATATTGCCTGGCATAGTTCTTCGTGTTTCATGTAAATTAACTCAATTTAATTCACAGTAACTCAGTGAGGTCTGTACTACCACTAAGTCCTTTAACAGTGAGGGAAGGAGAAAGAAAAGTAAATTTGTCTAGTTTTCAGAGAGAGTAAGAAGCAGAATTAGGACTGAATCCCGGCAGGTCTGGAGAAGGCTCTGTGTGGTACTTCCTTCCACACCCAATGTGTCTCCCCTGGAAACAGGTTCACACCCCGTGAGGACCAGAGCTTCTTATTAGGCAACAGACACTAAACAAATGGTTGCCTGAATAGGCTCCATGGTGTGTTCGTGAAGAATGGGGTGCTCCTCCAAGGGGCAGGGCTGTATCCTGTCTGCGAAGGCCACACAGGAGAGCCAGGCCCCACGAGGCAGCGAGGAGGCATCGTGCCCAGCACTGCGCGTGGGCCTGCGCCCTGCCACACGTCCCGTCTCATCGCTGTTAGCTGTGCATGGGCCTGGGCCTGGCCTCGGGCCTCCTGGTGGCACTGTTAGCTCAACCATCCGGGTGCGCGGTCCAGCACCCAGCTCCCCATGCAGGAACCCACCCTCAGGGAAGCAGAGGATGGAGGGCTGCTGATTCCAGCAGAGGCCTGAGCAGGTGGCGTGTTTCTAGGTGGGGACCACTGAGACAGGAAGAAGGTCAATATTGGAACCCAGCCCTATGAAATCATTGTGATGTTCTCCCTGGTGCAGCTTTTCTAATTGAGATAAGACAGAACAGTGTTTTGTGGAGGAAAATGGGCAGCTACTTTCCTTTGGCTTCTAAAAAACCTACTCAGCTGCACTGAACGATTCCAACTGATGTCCGGCTGCAGCACCCAAGCTCCAGGTGTTGCAGGAAGCTCAGGTGCTAGGGCGCCTTTTGGGCTGAGACCCCAGGAAACCAAGTGAGAGGAAAGACAGAATGGAAAACTGAGTCCCTGCTCTGTTGGCCATTCTAAATTTCATTAATTTCACTTTGGTTTCTGAGTGGTGCCATTTTTTCCCTGGAGACCCAAACATCAGTGCCTGTACCAGTCTACATTCCATGAAAAGAAACAGATGAATGACAAACCATGCTGGAAATGTGCTTGACGAGGACATACACTTTTCATATTTAAAGAAAGGTGGGATTACATTGGAATCCATGAGGCTGGTGGAGGGCGGCGGGATGGGGACCACAGAGGCATGCCACAACCGTGCTCTGAGGAGGTGGAGTCTGCTGCACATCCCCCACCCCTTTGTTGTTTTGCTGCCTTGGGTTATGTCTGAGTAAAGGGTGAGCACCCACAGTGAAGGGCCAGAGAGTTCGATAGCCGCCTGGCATAGGCCTGCCTTCACACCAGCCTCCACGTTGTGTGTGACAAATTCCGTGTGGATTTTTTATATGCCACCCATAGAATCAGTTGCTTACTCAGGCTTCTCTGAGAAATGCTGAACCATAGATAATGGCAAGTTAACCACTTTAAAAGTGATTTCCTGGTACCTTACCGCATACGAGGTACCTTATCTCATAGATGTCAGAGTAACTTGGCTAGAACTAGAATAAGGGAGATTTTAGTGCTATCCTGATTTTACAGAGGAAAACTGGTCTCTGAGCAGCTAACTGACTTGCGGTGGGAGAAGGACTCTGACCTCTCGGCTTGGGAACAGATCCCCCCACGCCTCCTGGCCCTTCCAGTAGTGGGGTGGAGTTCTCACCGAACCTCCCTATGACATGGGGACTCGTACGCACAATGCATCGGCGAGGTGCTGACCAGCAGAAGTGAGGATGAGGACGGAGGCATGGGCGTTTTCAGTCACTAGCTTGTTGTCTCCGCTGGGTCAGAGTTGCCAGTCGGTTCAGCAGGGCTTTGAGAATATGGGGCCTTCTCGGAGGGCAGGAGTATGCCTGTACTGTAGAGTCATAACTACACTGAACACCGAAGGGAAAGCTGAGGTTTTCCCAGGCTCGTTCTTACCAATGAGGAAAATGAGACTCTAATTCTGCACCCGATTCCAATATGTGGGTATTTCCCCTCACACCAGACAATCCTCAGACACCTGCTCAGTGTCGTACAATTCAGCTCAGGTCTGGCATTACCTACCTAGAGAGAGTACCGGGTCTCACAGGTTAAGGGATCGGTTCTACAGGACCACTCCCCACCCCACCTCATCGCCTATTACAAGTCTAGGTTGTCATCTGTGCTTCTGACCAGCTGGCTGTAGGTTAGGGGTTCCAGTAAATCTCCTCCTTGGTTCGTTTAATTTGCTAGAGTGGCTCTCAGAACTCAGGAAACATATTCCCTAGATTACCACTTTATTATAAAAGGCTATAATTCAAGAACAGAGAGATGGAAGAGAAGCATAGGGCACGGTATACGGGAAGGGGCACTGAGCTTCCAAGTCCGCTCCGAGCAAGCCGCACCCGGAACCTCCACGTGTCTCCCAGCCAGGAAGCTCTGTGAAGGCTCTCCTTTGGGTTTTTCTGGAGGCTTCATTACCTAGGCAGATTGATTACCCCACAGGACATTGGCGATTGAATTCAATCTCCAGTGCCTCGTCCCTCCCGCAGAGGTCAGGTCCAGGAAGGTCCAGCCCTCTCATTACAGGGTTAGTTCCCCTGGCAACCAGCCCCATCCTTAAGTAACCCAGGGACTTTCCAAAGCCGCGTAATTAACATAACAAAAGACAACTTTATGGTTTTCCTCACTGGCACTCTGAGGGCTTTCAGGAGTCCTGTGCTTGGCATGGGACAAAAGCCAAGCAACATATTTTATATTATAAATCACAGTATCACAAAGACTTAGGGGTGAACTGACTGCTCTAAAGCTACACAGTCAGGTCAGAGCGAGCACTGGAGCTCAGACCTCTCTGCAGGTGCCCTTGACTTCCCAGCCTTTTGGTTACTTTCCGCGGGCTGTAATTGGTGGGCCAAAGAAGTGATTGAAAGGAGGCAGTAGGACACGTGGGCAAGGAGCATGGCTCTGGGGGTGAATGAGACTCGGGCTTGAATTCTGCCGTGGTTATGTGGCGGCTGCACACCTTCGAGTGGCATGTTAGATGGAGGAGGAGGGTGCGATGGCAGGGTCTCATGGTGAAAGCTGTCCCTTTTTCTTGGGAAAGGTTAATTTTTTCTGGAAGCCACATTCAGAAGTCTTCCACTTGCATTCTGGGGCCGGAATGGGGAGGTCTGGCTCTGTCTAGCTGCAAGGGAAGGAGAACTTTGAGCTGTGGCCTCTGCAGTGGGTGGCGGCGAGGGAGAAGCAGATGGGACGTGGCTTCTGGGGGGCAGTCAACAGTCTGGGTCAGATCGTGGCCTGAATTTCAGGGAGTAGGGGGAGGGGATGTGCTCTATGCATAGCTCAGCCTCTGGTGTAACCCAGGCAAGCAGGCTTCCTACTCTTTTAAGAACCAGGGAAAATTGGGTCAAGTCTCCATTTCCTGGTATTCGCAAGGTTCTCTGCAGCTGTCTTCACACAACGAACAGGTTTATGTGCTCTCAGTCACCTCTGGCATGCAGCTCCATTGTGCCCCTGGGGGCCCGCATCACTGCCTGTGGGTCCTGACCTTGTGTCCTCACAAATGACCAAACCTGGATCTCAGAGACTTTCTTTTCTTCCCACCAACCTCCCCAAGCTCCAACTATGTGTATTTTACTAAGAAGTGAGTTTGGGGCTTAGATCTGCTGACATCAAGGCTAAGGAAACTTCAGTGGGAGGAAACAAGCTGGTGGCATCATTGTTTCTATGACATTTTAGTCAGAATGAGTTCTTTTAGTTGCATTTTCCCCTTTTGGGCAGGCTGAGTCTGTTTTCTAAAGACATGTCTGTGCCATTGTTTGTGTGGTGCTGGGTTCCCAGAGCAGGGTGGGTATTTAATAAATGAGTTAAATAAAAGCAGGGAGGACAATTATGGATCAGGAAGCAACCACTCAAATAGCAGAACTTTTGCAAAAGTTTGTGGAATTGGCATTAAAACAACAACTTTTGGTTAACTACGGTTTAAAAAGGCATTTTCTTTTTGAATATTTCACTTTTCCATGTGAAAATTTTTCTTACGAGCTCGGTGGAGGGACTAGGTTTCAGTGTGAAGCTGTGGTCACCTCACATGGGGTCAGTAGGACTTTGCTGATAAATAAAAAATACATATATGTGTATGTATATGTGTGTGTGTGTGTATTTTAAATATTTGCCTGCAACTTACATTACCTCTCCTCTCTCCCTACTCACTCTGTGGCTACCTAGGCTGCATCCCTGAGACTGCCTTGGGGAAAGCAGCTCCAGGATCTTGGGCCGTGAGCAAGGGCACTAAATGTGTTCTCTTTTCTCCTGGGGGGCGTCTTGGGGCTTGGAACATGCCCATGTATTTACTGTGGCTCCATTTCCTTATGTGAAGAGTGCGGTTGTCTTTACTCAGATTCCTCAACGTCCTGGAGACTTCCTGGTGGGCACTTTTTAGGCCACTTGTATAGGAAACACTGCCGGCTACCTCTTTAGGAAGTCAAGCTGTGCTTTTAGAAGGTACAGTGAACAGATTGGGCACAGACAGAATTTCACTGCTGACAGGATATCGAATATGACTTTCTAGGACTAGAATGGGAAAGAAGCCCCTGTGTCCCCCCTCCCGCCCCATCAGTCCACTCAAGTTGATGGGTCAGAAGATAACTTATTACATCTCTATCAGGTCTTCACTTAGAGCTCTGAGAGATTTCAGCTGCTTTTTTCGGAGGGCGTCGGGGTGGGGCAGGAAAGGATAAGGGAAGCTGGCTGGGAGGAAGTCAAGTACTTGTGCCTGTGCTGGCGTGTCCTCCCTCTGAGCTGCCGTGTGAGACGGCTTCTCAGAGGAATCAGAAGGGGGAGCAATAGTTTAGGTCTGATGGCTCATCATCCTCAGGTGTGAGCAGAGGTGGGCAGAGAAACATGATGTGGGGCCACGAGGAGAGAGGGAGGAATTTTTTCAAGGTGTTGGTTACCATGTGTGAAAAGTTGATTTCTACAAAGTTGCTTTGCATGATCTTCCTAGAAGGGTTAGTTGGACAGCCACTTTATTATGATAATATCCCCCCAATTTTTGTCAGTGGGTGATGGGAAACTGAGGTTTGCATGAAGTTCTTTGAAGAACAGTCAGCCCAGTTCTATTCTATATACGAAGAGACTGAACTTACAGAAGGCATTTGTTCACATAGCAGAACAAGAATCGAGAGAACTATTGAAATCTAACGAAGACTTGACTATTGTCCTCATTACTGTCTTCCTGCATCTGTGGGTGGGTTGATGGGGGCATCGGGGGTGGGCGACCTGCTAAGATCACCTCGTTGGTGTTTCATTGGCTAGGCCACACTGTGATAGCTGAAGAACAGATTAACTCTAGTCCGATCTTTCCAGATGAAGTCCTCCCCATTGTGTTCCAACCACAGGGAACTATTTACCGTTCTCCAGGCATGGCACTTTCTTTGCTGTTTTTGTGCCTCTGCATATTCACTCTGTCCGGAATCCCCTTCCTCCCTTCCTCTTCTCGGTAGGGCCCTACCCACTCCTCAAGCCCCTTCAGGGCGCTCACCCCTTTCAGGAAACTGGTGATGCCTCGGCCGCTTTAGCATTTCTCTGTCACAGCCCCCGTCACCCGGAAGGTTGTCAGGGTCTGAACAGGTGCCTCTGTCTCCCCCCATCTCGTGTGTACAACTTAAGGACAGTGGCCAGGGCCTTTTCACTTCTGCAGATGTACGACTCAACAACGCCTGACCTTAAAATAATGGTTTACGATGAATTAATTACCTGATCAATCCCACTGCTCTCAAAGCCGATGAAGTATGAGTGGCACCACAACTCCCACAGAAGCCCGTATAAATTCACTTTCCTTATGACTAACCTCTTGAGGGAGTTCCTGGGGGCTTGGGAGACAAACCCCAGGCTGCTGAGGGGCACCCGGGGAGCGCCGAGCCTCCCCGCATCTTACACTCAGATTCTCCTCTTTACCATCAACATGTGTCAGGTCCTTCCACCCACCATCTCGTTTAATCGTCACAAAACAGCACTACAAAGTCGGTGTTAATATCCTTATTTTACATTCATGGAAACGGGAACAAAGCGAAATTGCATATTTGGTCAAGGTGGCCGAGCTCCCTGCAATGGCAGAATCAGATTTGGACCTCGTTCAGCTGAAGGCTAAAGGTGGTGCTCTTGACCACTGGGTTGTACTGCCTCTCAACGTGTCCAACACAGCATGAGTTAAAGTGGACAATGACGGCAGGAGGTGCTCAGGCGGGGATGGACATTCTGTTCCCCTCCAGGCTTAGAGTAAGGCTCCTAAGTGGGGTCAGGCCTGGGGTCTTGGACTGGGCTTAAGTGTTCAGGTAATCCATTCGGAAAGGAACCCATGGGCCTTCTGGAATCAGGGCATCTGCAGGGTCTACAACCAGCACTGTTGTTATTAAAGACCAAGCATGATAGGCTTACACATGCACACACATGCACGCACACACATGCACTCACACACATGCACACACATGTACACACTTGCACATATGCGCTCACAAGTACACGCATACACACACACCCATGAGGTCATTTCCCCAAACAATTGCCTATTGGAGACCAGACAGCAGAGACTCCGGGGTCTTCCACAGAGACAAGGGGAAAGGTCTTGGGTGGGGCCTGGCATGAGGCAGCACAGCCCACTCCGAAACGCCACCAGAAGAACAAGCTCCAGAGGGCCCAATGCTTGGCTTCTGCCCTGCGTTTGCTCAGAGTTCTGGCAGGACTTTGGGGTAAGAGAGGAGAGGCTTTTAGCCATTCCAAGTCAGCCGCAGGCCATGGTCAGAGCCTGGGATTTGTCTGGGCTTTGCAATCCTGGAGTGCTTCGCTGCTCAGTACAAACCCAAGAGCTTCCAGGAGTCCCCAGAACATTCTTAAGAACAAAGAGGCAATAAACACACTCTGAACCCTTTTACCAACTGGCTCAATCCCAAACCAAAATGAGAAATGAATTGCTGGGGAAAGGGTGTGCATTTTAAGCTGACAGGAAAGAAAAACCCTGATTTACATGGGAATGTTCAGTTTGGACCACTTAAAGGTATGATTGAATGAATACAGCAAATTTAATTTCTATAAATTGGTCCCCCAAAAAGCTGACCCGATAAAACAGTAAAACCTTAGCACCTCAAATTTTCGTAAGTACTAACTTTTCTGGGAGAAGGGCAGAATGTTTGCCTACCTTGAGGATGTGTTTTCTGAACTTCATCATCTTCCTCCTCCTCATCATTGTTATCATTTCTGTGTCATCAGCATCCTTTCTTAAGCATAGTCTGTGAACTAGGCAATTTGCTGGAAGCTTACAGATATTATCGTTTTTATAGCCGCACTGCTGGTTGCTATGATTTACCTCATTTTATGGAGGACAAAGTTGATGTTCAGATTGCAGAAGTAATTTGTTCAAGCTAACACTGCTGACATTTAAGTTCAAGCTTTTCTGACTCCAAAAGTCATACTATTTCTGCTGTACTTGTCTGTGTGCAAATATTTATTATTATCAGCACAATATCCCAAGCCAGATCAATATTCAGCAGTAGGAAATGGGAATGACTGTTTTCTCAGTGTACAGGCTTTTTATAGAGAACTTCAGGTGGCTATGCTGTTACCAAGCCACTGGATTCAGGAGCCACGGCTGCATTCCAGTTCTGATTCTCAGTTACTTTCTCCAGCCTTCTCTTCGATAAAACAAATATGATGCCACTTGCCTTTACCCATATTTCATATGACTTGGTAAATTCATGTCTGCAAGTTCTTCCTGATATCTTAGCCACAGGGTAGTCACACATTTTGCTAGTGGTTGTTGTGTTTGTTTGTTGATTAAAATCAGACCATATCTACTTTGTTACTGAGCTGAAGTTTTTGGAGGGGTCTAGGTGAGAGGTGTGATCTATGGTCCGAGGAGACCGGCCTGGTCAGCCCATCATGTGGAAAGCTTCTTCCCATGGAGGGCTTGCTGCCACAGTAGCATCTGCACGCCTAGGAGGTGGGATGTTCCTGTTTTGTAGGAAGGGGATCAACCCAAGGAAAGTGTGCAAATGTAATTTGGCCCTTTTGGTATCACAGATGAGTCCGAACACCAAAATATAAAATAATATATTTTACACGTCATATAAAATAATATATATTACCCTTCATATAAAATAATAGAAGTAAAACCAAGTGCCTAGGCACAGCTGACCTTTTAACAAAACAAATCAAAAGAAACAAAACAACAATAACCCCAAATCCTTTCAGGACTTTCCTAATAGGGTCATTTGACTGAATTAATTTTAAATATATCTGTTAAACTGCTGAGTATCTGACAATCCTCTGTGAGGACACAGACAAAGTACAGTCGAGGGGAAGACCTATACGAAGAGATGCTTAATGTTAATCAGCACTGTTTGAAAGAGATTTATCCCATGAGACCAAGGATCCTCAAAACAATGGAATATCCTTTTCAGGACGAGGAATCTGGGCACAAAGAAGGCAAGTAACTTGCCCAAACTCGCACATTAGATGGTCCTCTGCCTCCACTGTTCACACTGGGTTCATTTAGTTCATTTACTCTTGTTCCATAAATACGTATTGGCTGTGCTGTCTGGGCAATATTCTAGGCCCGGGAGTTGCAGCAGTGAACAAACCCAGGGGTGAGTCCTGTGCCCACAGAGACTGTTTGAGTCGGGAGGGACTCCCAAACTCAGTATCATGTTTAGCATGACGTTCCTGAAGCTCCCGAAGCTCCTGGCATGAAAATTCACACCTCTAACGCGGTGGTGAATGCTGGGTCTTTGTGAAGGTGTTTGTTTTAGTAAACTGGTTTTACATTGTGAGATGCAGACACTGAAGTCTCTCTTCATGAACATAAGTAGAGAATGTTTGAGAAAGACTGGCTCTTTTTAAGATCATGAAATGATTGGTCCCTTGCTGATTAATACTGCTTGCCTAATGGAGCAAAACTGTTCAAGTTTTAATCTGAGAGACAGAGGGTGACATCATCTTTCAGAAGGGATGAAGGCCTGAGGCTGAGCTTGCAGCACGGAAGCCTTGGTTCGGTCCTGTGCACGCTGCAGATTGCTTCTTGAGATCTGTGCTGATTTGGTTTGAACAGCACGTAGTGGAGGCTGGGAACTGTGGGGAAGCTCTCGTAGCATCTGGAGGCCTTTCTCTCTTTGATGTTAGTTTCCAATGCTGCTTGCAGTCATTGCCACAAAGATCATGGGCTCCTGAGAGCAGTGATTCCTTTTCTCTCCCTCTTCTCAGTTCCTCAAACACCGGCCTTGCCAACTCTTCAGTTGTGTGCTTGCCATTGAAGAACGGACAAGCAAAAAGATCCCGAGCGCAAGAGTCATGATAGCTAGTTTCTTGTGTTGGCAACTGAAGCCAGGTGCTCAAGACCTCCAAGTCTCTGTCTCCTCATCTATAAAATGCAAAGACAAATCCCCTCAAGTTCAAACAATTGCAGATGGTCTCTTTTCCAGGAATTTTTATTTGTAACGATAGATCTGGATAACCTGTAACGTACATTGTGCACCTGCCTCATAGCAAACCCTATGGAAAGCCCCAAATGTAATCAACTCTTTCTATCGAGTGCTGGAGGACTCAAGTTCCTTGTCAGTAAAGAGAAGAATTTTATTATTTTTATTATTACAATTATCTATCTTCTATTGAGCGCTTAGTATGTTCCAGGCATTGTTCTAAATGCTTTGCATACAATTATTCCACTCATTTTTGAAACAACACTATGATTTGGTCCTTTTATTTTCATCATTTCATAAACAAGAAAACCAAGGCTCAGAAAGGTCAACGAACTTAAGCATACTCACAAGCTAACAAGCGATATAGACACACATGTGCGCATATGTGCATGTCTGTGTGCGTGTGCAGGTGTTTGCAGGTGTTGGTATCTTGGGGTGAGAACATCCCCTTTTCCTTTTATTTGTCTCAACTTTGCAGTGGGAAGGTCTGTCCTTCCCCAGCAGATACCAGACTCTGGCAAAGATCCACAGCTAAAACCAAGCCCCTTCCTTTCAGACTACTGTCTCAGTCCATCCAGGCTGCTGTGATGAACTGCCACAGACTGGGTGGCCTTTAAAGAGCATTCATTGCTCACAGTTCTGGAGCCCAGGCGTCTGAGATGAGGGGGTCAGCATGGCCAGGCCCCCATGGAGGCCTTCTTGCAGACGCCTCCTTACACCTTACATGGTGGCAGGTGCTGAGCGGCACTGGATCCTCTTTTGTAAGAATACTAATTCCATTCACGAGGGCTCGACCTTCATGACCTAAGCACTTCCCAAAGGCCCCACCTACTACCATCATCTGTGGGGGTTAGTATTTAAACACATGAATTTTGGGGATACAGTCAGATCATAGCACTGCCTAAGCCAAGCCAAGGTGTGAGAGTAACTAAACACTTGACACAAATGAAGGGAAAAATGAAGGGCAAGTCAGAATCCTAACTGACTCCTTGGCACTAAGAGGCGTAGTGTTCAGGGGCTCTGGGGATCTGATCTGTAGGTAATAAGAACCTGAGATGCCATAAGAAGAAAACAAACCCTACCATTTGCAACAACGTGGATGGAGCTGGAGGGTATTATGTTCAGTGAAATAAGCCAGGCGGAGAAAGACAAGTGCCAAATGATTTCCCTCATCTGTGGAGTGTAACAACAAAGCAAAATTGAAGGAACAAAACGGCAGCAGACTCAGAGACTCCAAGAAGGGACTAGTGGTTACCAAAGGGGAGGGGTTGGGGAGTGCGAGTGGGGAGGGAGGGAGAAGGGGATTGAGGGGTATTATGTTTAGTACACATGGTGTGGGGGGTCACGGGGAAAACAGTGTAGCACAGAGAAGGCAAACAGTGACTCTGTGGCATCTTACTACACTGATGGACAGTGACTGCAATGGGGTATACAGGGGACTTGATGATATGGGTAAATGTAGTGACCACATTGTTTTTCATGTGAAACCTTCATAAGAGTGTATATCAATAATACCTTAATAAAAAAAAAAAAAAAAAGAAAGAACCTGAAATGATTCCCAGAAAGGGAAATGGGGTTGTTAAGATTTCTGGAAACTTTTGTGACCATTAATTCCAGTTGCTAAAATGTCTCTCCTTAAAAATACAAAGCAATTTCAGTGAATTCTTCAGTCTCAAGGTTGTAACCATTTTCAGAGGGAACATATTCAGGTATCCGCCAGTCCTTGATTTCTAATGAATTTGTCTTGCTTTCTGTTAACTCTAACAAAACTGCCATTGACAAAAACCGAGGGCATTAAAACCCAGGGCACATCCACTGGCTTGGGAAATTAATCAGATGATGACCGCCCGGAGCAGCGGCCGCATGTTGGGACATACCCGCCAGTCTCCTTGGTGCACGGCCAGGAGCTCATCACAAACCACCGTGCTGTGTAGACTCCATTTTGGGACTTACACAAAAATTTCCTCTCCTGCTGGGAGAGCCTGCCCCAGACAACGGGTTTGCTGTGCCGTTTCACAGAAGAAACGCCATATAGCCAAAGAATTGATGTCCGTGCCATAGTCTTGTGGCTGGGGGCCCTTGGGGAAGGGCATCCAATAAACCTGGGGACTGACTGGGCTGTGCTTGTACCAGGCACGGGCCCGGGGCTGCACGCTGGCCCGCTTGCTATTCGCAATACCTGCATCTAGTGTCATGGGAGAGGCCTCCTGGCCTGTCTGCTCAGGGAAATCATTATGCACCTTCTACCCGGTAAAGGGAACCTTTTCAAGATGCTGCTGTTCACTCCTGTTCCTGGATGCGCAGAACAGTTGCTGGAGAACTCATGTGCCTCACCTCTGTTCCGCTGAGCCGAGAGCAAGTCCCCATCAGCCTTTGCAGAGCTCTTTAAAGCTCATGGTCAGAATCTGAGGGTACCTGAGAGCATGCCTTCTCATTTCACACAGGAGGACAAGGAGACCCAGAGACCCTGAGCACCGGCCGAGGTCCCGGAGACTTATTCTTAGAGTCAAGACAGAACCTAGGTACTGTGACTCCTGGGCCTGCGGTCTTCTCACGTAGCCATTCACCATCTGAAGAGCCCGTAAGCCAGTTCTTTGAGCCGAGAATAGGGACACAAAAGGGGTCTGTGTCCCTGAGGAGCCCGCAGTGCTTGGTGCTCTGGCTGTGAGAAGCGCTGGGAGCTCACGCCAAGGGGAGGGAGGCCTCCGGATGTTTAGAGAGAATCTCGCCGCACTTTTCATCCTCCACTGAATGCGGCTCAAACCAAATCAGCACAAATCTGGGATTCCCTAAATAAAACCACCAGAAAACAAGGTCGAAGTGACGGAGGCCAAGAGAACCAGCACAAGGGCCTTCTTACCTCTCCTGAGAGGCGAGCTGAAGAGCGGCCCCAAGCGACCGCGGTGGGTCGCGCGGCTGGTCCTCGTCCCCAACCCCAGCACCGCCTGGGAGGAATCACACGCCAGAGAACAACGGGGCTATTTCTTGAGAGTCATTTGTCAAGTTGACATCCCTGCCTAGAGTTATTTGGGGCTTTCTAAAGACACTTCTTTCCCTCTCTGCTGCAGGAAGCACCTGCGAGGCTGTTGAGTTGCGGTTTTGCTCAATATCACTTTGAGATCCCTTAAGGCCATCAATTTCTCTTCTGTCCCTGCCGGCAGGGACTTTGGCTGATAGGAAGATAGGGAAGCTTAGAGAGGAGGATGAAGGGGAAGAGGATGGTGAGTTCCCCTGGGAGCTGAGGCCAGACACTGTCCAGAGGCAGGCTTCTCGCTGATTTCTGCGGGGGTTCCTCTAGGCAAACACAGCCTGAGTCCCCGGCTGGCGGGACTTGGAACATAACTACAATGCTCCTGTGAGTTCAGGTCCCCCTTCTGGAGCAGAGCTGTGCCCCTTGTCAACTGCTTAGAGAAAAAGCAGGTCTGTAAGACGAGTGTGACTAGAGCAAAACTGGTCTTCCTATTCAGGTAAATGACTCAAGGGGAGGGAAACTGGAGAGGAATCAGAGGAGAAAAATATAAATAATTAGAGGACTTGGTGAACGGACCTCCGGAAGCAGTTAGGGGAATTAGAGTTGTTGAGTCTAGGGAAGGCAAGGGTGAATGAAAAGCCAGCTTTGGTTACAGAGGGAATAATTGTGCAGAGATTAGTGATCATTTCCACTGAAAATATGATGTCGGTCAGAGATGCTTGCTGGCCTGAGTATTTTGTTCAGTGTGTGCTGGCCTTTCTGGACCATCACCCTGTTCTTAGTCATGAGGTGGTAGAGCTCCTTCCTTGGAGATTTGCATGAATGAAAAGGACATACTCCCAACTGGAATGGTTTAGGGAGACAATGGCACCTGGGTTGCTTCCCTTCGGTTCATACTAGCCAACAGCCCAGCCTGACCCTTATGTTTCAGTCAGTTTGGCCAACTCTTCTCTGGTATCCAGACATCCCATCTCTGCCTCCTCCAATCCCTTTTGCATACTGAGGTCCCACTTATCTTCCTTAAATGCAACTTTGATTGTGGCAATGTCCAGCCCAAAATACACTGATGCCTCATTCATTTACACAAAAAATATTTACCCATTATGTGCCTAGCACTGTACTAAGCTTTGTGCAATCATCATGGTGCAAAATGCAGCAGGGCCTCAAGAAGTCACTCAGTCTTTGTGTCCCTGTCCTGGAATTTTTCAAGGCCCCTGATATCTGGTCTTAACATGCCTTTCTGAGTGTGTCCATTACAAAACCCACTTTTCTATCAGCCTAGTCTCTTCACTGTGCCTAACCCACTCTGGGCCTTGCCTCTCACCATTAATGATGCATAGAATATCATATTCAAAACCCATAACCTTTGAAGCTAACAGTCTCCTGCCATCTGGGAGGACTCTGTGGCCACTTGGGCTTGCAGAACTGTGCAGCACCTCAGCCCTTGGTTGAGTGCTTACTCGGCACTAAATATTCTCTGCCTGTGTGCAGGTTACAGATCAGGCAGCTGCTGTGCTTACTATGACCATTTCTATTCTCACTCACTGAGAGAGCTGCGACCACATGGGCCTTCTCTCCCTCTGCAAAGCTCTGCTGAGAGTGGTGACGTGGGGAGGAGGGCAGCTCGGGTCTTGGCAGGTCCGTGCAGAGCATTTTACAGGTATCAAATCTCTGAACTTACAGGGAGAAAGGCTTTGGGGATCATTTAATAAAACTCTATCACTTCACAGATGTGGAAGCTGAGGACCAGAGAAACTGATTTACCCAAAGCCCCAGTGTGACGTCATCGCCCAGTCAAATCCTTGTCCACTGAACTGTCTTGTCTCTATGTAGTCCAGCAACTGGAATCCCAAAGAACCCAACATTTAGGACACACTTGAAAGAATTAGGAAATGTATTTGTTTCCTAATTGTTGCTGTAACAAATAACTGTAAATTTAGTGGCTTAGACAACACAGATTTATTATCTTACAGCTCTGCAGGTAAGAAGTCTGACATGGGTCTAAAAGGGCTAACATCCAAGTGTTTGCAGGGCTGCATTCTCTTCTGGAGGCTCCGGAGGAGAATCTGTTGCCTCACCTTTACAGTCTGAAGCGCTGCCTGTATTTCTTGGTCCACGGCTCCCGTCTTCCACCTGCCGAGCCAGCACTGGTGTGTGGAGGCCTTCTCACGTTGCACCACTCCACGTCCTCATTTGCTTCCTCCTACTTTTCTTTTTTCCTAATCAATTCAGTATTTATACATATATATTCACCTATGTAACAGTGACATGAAATACAGGAGGATGTATACATAAGTTTGGGGTGAGTAGGGCCCCTCTAGGAAACCCGGAAGCCAAAGGCAAAGGCTCATGTATTTGATTACATAACAGCTTTAGTTTCACTATAGCAAAAGACATTACAACCACAGTTAAAAGACAACTGACAGACAGGAGAAAACATTTGAAGCATATTTGTTCATTCATCATTCAACAAATATTTGGTATCTATTATCTCCCAACCCAATGCTAGATGCTCATAGACTATTTTGAAAATATTCACAAATGTGCACTTTTATTCAAAACTTTATATGACTAAGCTAAGGGTTTATAGCCAAAGAATGTGAACCGATCCACCTAAAATAAAACAACATTGAAAATAAACAAAGTAAACAAGATAAAAATAAAACAACAAAAATAGAAAATAAAGGCACATATACCAAAAAGATATCTGATGTATGTTAAGTTGATCTTGGCTCCCTATGAAGAGTCAAAAAAGCAGTGACTTAAACATGGTAAAATCACATTCTCTCTCACATGAAAAGGTGTGAATGAAGGCCCCCCCAAAATGGCACAACAGTCCTATTGTCAGCAGGGGCCCAGCATTCTCCTTTCTGTTCCATATTCTGGCTCTAGGTGCCATGCTCGCCTCCTCCTACTTTTAAGGACCCCTGTGATTACACTGAGCTCCCAGGTGTGGGTAAAATTGCAGTATTTCCAGAGTCTTTCACCTGGCCTTAGTGCATCTCCTTATCAATAGTTGTTTCCAAGGAGAGAAGTAGTCCATCTCTGTATCAATCAGTGATTACAAGGGGGAGCAAGGGCGTATCTGGACTGGAGAGGTTGGGTGGGGTTCCATTTTGCAGCTGGGTCACGAGAAACACGGGTGAGCAGAAGTGGATGGCTGCTTGTAAGATATAAACAGGTTTCTCCCCCTTAATTTCTCCCTTTGACTGATTTCGGTTTTAAAGGTAATTTGCCCTGGGGTGAGAAAATATTTTCCCCATGGAGTTACACCTGGATAATCTTCCTATCTTAAGGTCAGCTTAATAGCAGCTTCAGTTCCTCTTTGCCATGTAACAAACATATATATGCACAGGTTCTGGGGCTCAGGATGTGGACATCTTTGGAGGGAACCATCATTCTGCCTCTTACAGGAAGGGAGTAGGACAATGGGAACAAATATCAACTCTTCCTCTTGCTTTCTTCACTTCTCTTAATTCTCTGTGACCAGAAAAAATGAGTTTGAAGATATTCTAGATCTATTTACTCTCCAGCTTCTTTTCTCAGGTATGATCTGGTTAATATGGTCAAGACACAAAGGAAAGGAATAAAAGTGCCAAAATTTATAGGAAAGTAGGGTAACAAATGCTGGCTAATATGGGATGAGAACCAAGGGAAGAATTTTCTAAGGGCCTGAGAATTCCCAGGCTTAAAGAATATGGGCTTAATTTGTCAGAGAGGGGAGTTTATCTGAGACGTCTAGATGGAATTCCCTACTTCACTGGCCTGTTGGTCATTAAAATCAGTTCATAAAAATGGGGTAGTGAAAGAATGTCCTGGATAATTTAAGGAAGCCATGGATCAGTTTCAGGTTGGGCTGGGTTCACAGTCTATGGCCCATCAGAGTCTAAAGGACCTGAGGCGTTTCCGTGTCCGGCCTCACACCTAATGCAAGTCTGTTGACTACCCATCATTACCCTTCTTTGGGAAGCTCTGGTCGGAGATTGGGAATCATCTAGATTGTCTTAGATCTTCTCCAATTCTGTGCATCTACGGTGTTCTGTGAATCTCAAATTTCATCTCTAAATAATTCTTCGTGCTCATAGGAAAACCAGGCGAACTATCCCTCCTGATCTTTTCTCTGCCAGGATAGTAGGATCTTGACTGTTGTTATATCTTCATTTGGAGGGTCTGAGACTCCCTAGCCCACATGTAGCATTTAACCCTCACTTATGGGACTGGGAAGGATAGGGAAGAAGATCCAAGGGACAAGTCACCTGCCAGTATACTTGGGGCTTCACAGAGCTCTCCTTTCCTGTACTGGTTGTTCTTTGATCTGCCTACCACCCCACCCCTATTTCCTCTGGCAACAGACCCTGCCCCCCTGGCCACCCGGGACCCGCGACCCAGAAGAGCCTACCTGACATGCTTAGCCGTAGTGAACAGGCTAATCTGTGTCATACCTTAAGGGATTTTTTTTTCTGATCAATAGAGGGAAGGGAAGGAAACTGCTATCTGCTCAGGTCTGTACTATGAGGATGTGAGCTTTGCCCATGGCCACGTCCCCACCTCATGGAGGAGCTGGTCTGGGAAAATGACATCAGGCAGGAACAAAAAGAAGAGTGAGAAAATCCTGAAGGTATCCCTCAAACCAATCATCCTTTTTCCTTTTTTTTAATTTGCTTACATGAACAAATAAATTTCCTTTTTAGGCTTAAGCTGATTCAAGATATGTTTCTTCTATTTGTAACTCACGAGTCCTGAATAATTTAGGGCCTTTCTCAGTTTTCCTGTTTCCTAGAGTCTCTGCAAAGTGAACTAAAGACCAGAGACCACAGTTTCAGCATCTCACCTGTCCCTGATGGTTTGGGGAAGAATCATGAGAAAGGATGGGAGAGCATGCAGGTGAGAAATAGAGATCCTGTGTGAGTGGCCCAGTGACATGGGGTCCACGGGCGATGCATCTGGTCACACTGCCTTTGCTCCTTTTGGATCTTAATTTGGCAAAACTAAACCATGGGTCCCAAACTCACAGAGATTCAGGCCAGCCTTGGAGTCCCAAAGTGTGAGCTCTTCTATTTTATGGACCTGGTGCCTCTTGTTTGGTGTAAATCAGAGGTTTAGAGCATACTGGGTAGACTCACCAGGAGGCCTGAGGCTTTGGCAGTAGAAGGGGAGGAAAGAAAGAAGAATGGGGACAGGGGAGGGGAGTCAGAAAAACAGAAGGAGAAGTAAGGAGAGAGACATGACTCCATCCACACAGTGCTGGCCAGGTACCTCCTAAGTGTGAGCAGTTGTGCTGGTTTCAACTTGCCACTCCAAAGAAGCAAGTGGAAACCGTATCTGTGACGCTAGACACTGAGAGTTAGGTGTGTCTTGTATGAGAAAAATGCACACCCATGTATGAATGGCAAACAGCAAAGTGAGTGAATAATTACTCCTGAAGGCTGTTAGGGAAAGAACAAGGATAATGGACCCATGTTTAAACTAGAAGTTAAGGTAAAATATATGGAACCTGTTTTTTAATACTCACTGAAAGCCTGGAACAGTCTGCACGAAGACGCTATGGCGTCTTCCTCGGAGGGAGGCCGTGGGGAACAGTTTAGACTGCCTTAGGACTGCTTCACAAGCTTGAGTCCAGGTCTGCACCTCTGCCTGCCACATCTGCTTTTCAGTAACATCCTGGGGGAAGGCACGTTCTAAAAGGCTTTTGCATTTTTTTTTTCCTGGCAGAGTTAGTTTTTCATGTTTGTTTTGTGAAGAGAGGGCTTTATATATATTTCTTTTTAAGTAAAGAGTTGAACAAAATGTACATAATTTTATCTAATTTTTTTAAATGCTTCCAGATTCGGATATAGTATTTATTTATGTAGCTTTCAGAAAGAAGAATGGATCTGCGAGTTCAGAAGATAACTGAACTTTTGACTCTGCCTTTCAGCTCACACACTGTTCTGTGCATTGTTTTATCTTCAAAATGGGAAAACGAGGAGCCATTCTTTAGCCATATCTTGCTCACAGAGCCTTTCCCCTCCTGCAGACTGCCCCCACCCGCAAGCTTGAAAACACCCCAGGAAACCCTTGCACCATTGTGAAATGACTAATCGCCACACAGCACTTGGTTTTCCTTCCTGGACTGCGTCACCAGCTATAGCTCAGTGGTTCCCACATTGTTCCTGTCATCATCCCAAGGAATATACCTCTTGATCCTGAGTCTGGGCAGGATAGCCTGTCTCAGCACGAGCTCTTGTGTAAGTGGCTGTGGGGAAAGCTGGCAATAAACAAACATTTTTCCAGCTCTTGTTTTCTCTGGAGCCTTGAAACTTTTTCCTCTGGGGCTGCTGCTGCCCTCCTGCAACAGGAAGGCAAATTCCCAGCTTGGAAATATCTTGTGCTACATGTCTAGATTCTAGAATCAGAACAAAGAGATTGAATTACTGAGAAAGGGGGCATTTAGATGGGATTCTCTACAAGGGAATTTGCTGCAATGATTCCGAAAGCTCATCCACACGTATTTGCTGCTGGCAACCCTTGGTGAATCACACGGTTACTGCAACGCCCACATGAAGACCGGTAGGTGTTAACCTGGGAATGAAAAAGTGATTTCATGACTACCAGGTCCTGTCACTGTGCGAACCAAGTACACACATACGAGAGCAACGGGACCGAGTCTCTGTAGAATCCACTTTGTCCTGGGCCACCCCATCTTAGAAACTCAAAGGAAGAGCAGCTTGCAAAGCAGCCTCAAAGCACTGCCTCTAAGCCCATCACTGAGTTTAGTGGAAACCCACCCAAGCGGGCAGTTTTGGGAGTGTCTTGTAGCGACACTCAGACAGGCTTCCAGTTCACTGTGGGGCACCGCTGGGCCAAAGCGTTTGGTCCTGGCTTGACACAGATGCCCTGTGTGCGGCTGCTGGCTTCAGCGGCTTGTCAGCCGCAGTCATGCCCACACCCCACCGCGGCAGTGGCTCTGTGGAAGCCCGGCCGAAATGACTGTCTCTCAGCCTCCCAGCAGTGGCTGTGGGGGGCACTCTCTGTGCTAGAAACCAGGCTGATTACTCTGTATTTCTGAGCAACTCAAATCATTCCACAGGGAATTACCAATGCATTTGTCATTTTTTTGTGGGGGGGTGGTAGAGATGGGAAGCACATGCCGAATCTCTTTTAGTTCTCACTGAGTCTACTGAGACCCCTGAGAGAGAGCCCATCGCCTGGACACGCTGCTGCACAATCAAGAACACTTCCCTCTGCTCGTCGGCAGGGCTGGGTCTGCGTCTGTCTCCGTAACACCGACAGAACTAGGATAAAGCCACCTGGAGAGGAAGTGGTTTCCCCAAGGCCGCTTGGCTAATCCTTGGTCACATGAAGCAAGGACTGGCTATAAACCTGTGGGGCCTGGTGCAAAATAAAAACATGGGGCCCCTTTTTGAAAAATTGGTAAGAACTTCAAGATGGCAACGACCGAGCCCTAAATCACGTGCAGGTGCTGTGGTGTGCGGGTCACACGCCTGTGAAAGGGTATCGCGTGTGGCTTTTACTGGAAGTCTCTAGTTTTCAGAGTGGGGCGGCTGGAAGAGGTTAAGCTCTCTGCAGTCCGTGTAAGAAGGTCTGTGACAGAGCAAAGTCACCTGGCTCCTTCTAGCAGGATACTCTAAGCGGGTCAGGCGCCGTGAGCTCATTATGAATAACAGGCACGATTCCAAGTACCTTCCTACGGTAAATTGTTTCATATGCATATAAATAATTTGCCTCTACTAAATCATAAATCAATCCTCATGATGACCATACAAAGCAGGCAATATTATTTCCCCAGCTTCACAGATGATGAAAGTGAACAAAACAGAATTAAAAAAACATCAATTGAGAGTGGGGTTCTCAGATGTGTGATACAAAACCCCTATTTTTCAAGTCTACTTGGAGTTTACTAGACCTAGAGAGATGGTATCATACTAAACTCAGAGATAACTGGTCTCTATGCATCAAAACAAATTTATTCCTGTACAGTGACAGGCACTCCCATTCCAGTAACTGAAATATTTATTTCCATGATCCAGGCACCCCTGTGGTAAGTAAGAATCAGGTTTCTCAGCATAGAATCAAAACAAAGCTAATTGCCTAACCTCAGGGGAGAGGTTCATCAGACTAAAGCTGAATCTGGAAAATGCTCCTTCTTGTGCTTAGGTATTTCTTCCTGGTGGCTGGGGTGCTACTGGGCGCTGGGCAAAGGCTTTCTCCCATGCATGGTAGCACCCCCTGCCACCTCATACCAAGCCAATTACATCACAGCTGAGTGGCTTGTCCCTTTCTTTAAATTGTTGCATTCCGGTCTGGGATTTGATCCCAAACACCATAATCCCAGCAGAACTTACTTACAAACCAACTCTGGGCATGCAGTCCACAGAGGGCCTGAAGATATCTACCAGTTTCCAAGGGTGACCTAAATCTGCGCCTCTCAGTACTGCGTAAATTTAGCATTTAAGTAGGTCTGAAGAGGAGTAGACTGTTAACATGTTAAAATAAGATTATGTTGGAATGTTAACATGTTAAAATGATACTATGTTGGTTCCATCGCGAATTTAGGATAAATATGCCAGGCTGGCCCCTTGGAGGTAAGTTAGCACTAAACGCTCCTACCCGAGGGGCATTAAATATTAAACAACATGACCACACTTGGATAGGTTTGAAGTGGGACTGAGGAAGTAGTCATAAAGTAAATGACTTTTGCATCATCAAGGAATTAGTTTTTTGTTTTGTTTTGCTTTGCTTGAAACCCTCCACTTGAAAGTCTTCTTCTTCCTGCCAAAAGACAGCGTGATTCATAAAGCCATCGTCCGATGTTGAAAGAAACTGCGGGAGGTGGTTCTGAAAGGCATCTTCTGGGAACTAATTTAAAGAGTACCCCGACTGGATTACAAAGATGCCCGTGGTGGTGGTGATAATTATAGTTAGCCTCAAAAATATTTTTACTGTATAGGCGGCAAGTGTTGTGCTAATTGAATAAAAATATTATTTTTTTAACATCCCTATGAAATTATTCTCATTTTACAGAGAGAAAATGGATTTGGGACCAGCAATGGTTATAGAGATAAAGGTGATGATTCTTAAACTCTGAACTAAAAGCATTAGGAATTGGCTGTAATTTTAAACCTGTCCTAGATAGAAGGGCTGGTCCCAGGCAGAACGGCATGGGCTGGATACAGGTGGGTCTCATGAGAGAGGACCAGAGACCCCAACTGGCCGAGTGATAAAGATGGAAGAGGGTCCCAAAAGGACCAGGGCAGGCATTCCTTTAGGTTGGGCCCACCTGTATAAAGCTGTCCCGAAATCCGTCACTGAGAAGCAATTGAAAAGACCCCCAGAATCATCTACTCTCTAGTTAGTCATGGATGTTAATTGTAACCGATTGCATGGGTTCATCTGTGCTCCAGTTCACTGTGAGTAGATTGATTAGATGTCATTCCATGGTGTGGATTTTGTCTTTCTCGATCTCTTTCAGTCTATTATAAACTCTAGTTAATAGAACCCTTCCGATGTTGCAAGAGGCAGAAGCCAGCTGGTCAGCATGTGGTCACTTAGTCTTCTCCTCCCCCCTGGGAGGTGGTCTAATCATATCCATTTGTAAAAGAGGAAATGGTGGCTCTGAGGTACTCAGTCATTTTCACAACTAAGTAGTTCACGGGTGAGGGTTCAGGTGAGATGTCTGCTCTCTCTGCCTCTTTCCCCAACAGTGCGGAATCAGGCAAACAGCAACCTTCATGTGCAAGCTGTACACCTGGCTTATTCCTGTCTGCAGCATGCCGCCCACTGCCGGTCTGGCTGCAGCTGCCCGGGGGGTCTACCCTCAGGCACAGGGTCTCCTTTGGCTCATTGTTTTGCCGCTCCTGGTTAGGACCTGAGAAAAGCAAGAATATGACTGTGGTTTCCTTACCTTCTTTTTTATGTTCCAAATCAGCTCTTTGAAAGCACAGTCAAGATAAAATAATAGTAATAATAATAACTATACTTAAAGCAGGGAATCTGATGGCACTTCTCTAGCATCTACTATGTGTCAGGTACTGTTTGAAGTGTTTTATATCATTTAGTTTGCCCCATATGGTCTTAAAGCAGTTTCTTTGTGTGTGTGCATGTGGCAGAAGATGCTAGAATTTCAGTTTTCTCCTGCTCCAGTCTTTGAACCTCTCAGAATGAATTTTAGCAAGGCCTGACCCAAGTACAATCTGGTTCTTACTTGTGGATTCAAAAATGCTCCCATTCTAAAGCTTATCTCTGGCAAAGGGAGAGGCCAGGCAAGACACATGGGTCTGAGGCCCAGCCTGGAGCCCCCCAGGTCTGATTTCCCTGAAAGTGTTTTCAGAATCTGTAGTTCTTTCCCTCCTTCCTTTTGCCTCCTCCCCTGCCACCACAAAGCCTTCTTTCTCATCTTGAAAAGCCACACATGCTAATTACCATCAACATGGACACCCACCCTCCTCCAGCTCTCAGGGCCAAGGGCCTCCTGGGACCCTTGTACTCTTTCCTGCACCCTGAGAGGGTGGTGCCTGCAGAGCTACAGGAGACACCCGTGTGCAGCCCAGGGGGGAATTTGGTCCCCAGGTCTACAGACACTCAAAACCAAGTGCTGTGCGGTAATTTCCCTCTTAAATCTCTACAATGATTGAGACCACCTAATTTCACTTCCCTCTCTTCCTCCACCGTATTTGAAGGGATTTGAGACGTTGAATTTGAATTAAGCATCGTCAATAACTTGATCATCTTTAAGTCTTATGTGTCACAGGGGAAGCCCAGGAAGGGGGAGGCAGGGATTGTAATGTGTCTACGGATAAAAAGGCATTTGCACAGCCGAACTTGCTATGGGCTTTATAATACTGGAGATGGTACAGCCCAAATGAAACAAGCCAAAAGGCTAGCCCCACTCACTGTGACAGTATTGCTCTTAATAATTGTCCTGGGTGGTACACCTGCAGAAGCTTGAAACAGGAAATAAGATTTCAGAGGCTCCAGCGAGACAATGATGACAGCTTTGGAGCGCGGCAGCAGCCACTTTCCGCGATTAGGCCTCTGTCCCTCCCCTTGGCCTTGGCGATGGGTCTAGGGCGTTATTTGATCGCTAGGCTTTCCTTCCACCCTGTTCCAGTACCTGCTTGCAGGCTTCCCCTTGCCCAGCACAAAAACAAGCTTTAATGACAAAGGGTTTATTCCAAGGCAGGCCTGAGGCGGGGATTTCCCGGAGTTTGTTATGAGCAGCAAACTGCTCTCCCCACCAGGGCGAGGAGGAGCCAGGAACCAGGTGCTGAAGCCCTGGGTCAGCCTTAGAGAAGGGCCGTTTCAACACGTACTCGGCAGGAAGCTGTGTAATCATACCTGTTACCTGCAGGGACGAGGTCACCCACTCTGTAGTAAAAGGTTAATTGTTGGCTGCTTCACAGACTGTTCGGGTTCTACTCCCTTTACATTTCTGGTTAATTTTTGTGGGAAAACCATGATGGGCTTTGCTTTGTTTTATGGCTTGGCAACCACAGTCGTGGGCACACTGGTGAGCTGGCTGTCTTTGATGGGTCTTTTGCAAACAGCTCTGTAGGACTGAACAGCATGGTCCTTAATTTGTAGTTCAACTTCTGGGGTAAGAGGTCTCACTCAAGGCAAAAGTTCACTGAATGACAGGAAACCCTTTGAATAAGCACTGTGGTCTGAGCAGGAAAGGAAGAAAGGATGGGTGTTTCTAGAGAGAACATGCTGTGTTCCAGGCCATGCTGGGACTGTACGCTGGGTCTTCCTGCCCCCAAACTGCTGCCTTCAGCCTTTTGGGAGACTTAATCAGAAAGATCAGCCAGTCCCCTTTTAGGACCTGTCGGCTCTTCCTGAAAAGACACCTTTGTCCTTGTCCGGAATCACACTGCCTGGAGCACGCTTGCTGGCTTTCATTTTTATCTTGATGGTAAAGGGGAAGCAGACGAGGTGCTGAATTCAGCCTATAACTCACCATCCCAGTTTAGCCTCTTCATTTCCCTCAAAAGCATGATTGTTAAGAATCCAGTTTGTTGGACGTTATTTAGGAGAGATGAGGGTAATGATGGATTGGTACCTGGAGGGAGTATATATTCCGATCATTTCCTTACCTTTTTCCTACCCTTCTTCTATGTGGAACTCATTTAAGGTCTATCAGAAGCTCCTTAATAACCAGAAACACACCATCTGTACCTGTATCCAGGAGACAATAGTTTGGGGGCCTGAAGCTTAACATCTGTAGGGGGCCTTGTTTAAGAAAATTAAATATTTATTTGGCATAAAGACAGAAATAAAAATAAATTAAAACATTTAAAATCCTAACAAATACCAAATACCAAAAAAAAAAAAATCCATACTTTTTTAATAACCTAACTGCCTGTCATACCTCTACAACTCTGTGCCCCCCCCCATTTTTTGGCTATATTCTCCTTGATCACCTCTTCATATAACAATAGTTTTATAGAAAAAACAACTGAGGAATCATGCAGTGTTTCTTCTAACATGCTTAATCAAAACAGTTTAAATTTTTTTTAATTAAATAGTTGGGATGCATAAATAATTGACTCATATAGGGACATACTTGCTCTTTATGATACTATTACTGTTAAGTCCATGCCCCTGCAGAACAGAGAGAACATCCTTTTTGACTAGATGTGCATGAAAATTGAAATGTCTGCTTACAATGATTGGAAGAATCCCCACAGGCCGGCTTCTGCCTCCTTAAGCTCAACCCTTGGTGACCCTCCGTTTCCTATACGTGCATAGGGACAGATTCTGCACAGCACATTTATGTCACAGCAGGACCTCTGGCTGAATGCCCTCGTATCACGATGCTGGATGAACTGGCACAGTGGGTTCTAGGAAGTATTTCTAGAAGCTATTGTTCACAGTGATGACCAGCCATCACTTAACTATTATATATAAAGGTGACTGTGAACCACATAAATATATCTCGTTAAATCCAAACCAAAGTATCTCCAACTCACCTGTGCCTCAGTGGTGTCAAACACGCTCTGGCCTCCACAAGGCCACCCTACACAAGGGGGAGTGTGGTAAAGGGGAAGTCAGAGCAGATAGACAGTCTAAACTACTCTCAACTAGTGAGTTCAGTTAAAATATTTTACTCTTGCAAATTTTGCAAAACTCCCATGACCATGGGCCCTGTAGCTTATCATTAACTTCACAGTAAATGTGCTTTTGATTGTATTCATTTTAAAGCCCAGTTTAGTGCTCAATAAATGGCTGTTAATTGAAGGAATGGGGAAATTAATCTGTAAATGACAATGAAGAATGAAGAGGACATCAAAGGCGAGGCTGCTGTAGCCCTGTGCACACACGGAGCTGTGTCTCAGCCTCACGCGGGCCCAGGGAAGCAGCCACGTGGCCATCTGTGGGAACTCTCTGGGGATGCTTTAGGCGGAGGATCTGGTTTTCAGACCGTGGCATTTTTCAAAGGCATGAACTATTTTTGGTTGCTAGAGAAGGTGGGAGGACAGTCTGAATATATGCTACAGAAAAAGATAATAGAGATTAGGTAGAGTATAGAGAGGGAAGGACAGAAAAAAAAGAATTTTCCTCCTTAGGTCTCCAACTGTTCCCCAGCAATGGCAATTCTGTGTGTGGCCTGGAAAAAGAGCAGGTCAGAGGTCACCTGTGGGGTAGGTACATAAAGGTTTCTGAAGTGATCCACCAATGGCAGCAATCTACTGGCACTGGAGAAAATCCTTTGCTAAATCAGAATTTTCCTGTTTGTGTTTCTAAGAGGCATCTGTGGCTAGCTCTTATTGGTAAGCAAATAGGTTTACAGGGGAGGGAGTGTGGTCTTTGAGACTCATTTGTGAACCTAATGAGATCTATTGCTGGGCTGCAGCAAGACCTCATATGCTCCATTTCCTCATCTTTCAGGGCTCCAATATTCTCCTGTTGACTCATTGGTTTGATGGCTGTGTCCTGACTGTATATTGATAGGTCCGACATTCCAGGTATTTTCCTAGAACTGAGGATACAGCAGTGGGTAAGACTGGCAATGATAAAGCCCCTGCCCTCATGGAGCTTCTGTTCCAGCAGGGCCCAGATAGTGTGTAAACAAATGAATGCTACCCTGGAGAAAATGAGCCCGGGGTATGGGAGAGGTAAAGGCAGGCAGTAACAGCGATTTCTGGAGTGGGTTCACCTTTGAGGAGATGACACCTGGGACTGGCATGTGAAGAGGAAGGTGTGCAAGGTGTACGGGCATCTGGGCAGGTGTATTCCAAAGACAAAAGAGAACTCCAAACACGAAAGCCCTGAGACCAGGAGGAGCTGGCCCATTATGGAGAGGCTCCAGTGTGTCTGCAGTAAAGTGAAGGGGTGGAGAATTGCAGAGATGAGATTAGAGGGACAGAGGCCAGATGGTGATGGGCTTTGCAGACGGTGGTGAGGAGCCTGGGTCTCACGTGGTCCTCTCTGGGGCATGCGCCAGGGTACCCAAGATAGTGAGCTGGCTCCAGATATGCTGAAATAATCTTTTTTACAGTTTAAAAAGAGTACTTTGGTTACTGTGAGTGAACAGGCAGTAGTGGGATAAGAGAAGTAGAAAAGAGGCTAATTAGAAGAAAATATGGGTGATAAGCTCCTCTACGTCAGTCTTGGGGCTAATTTTTTAAATCTGACATAAAGCAAAAGCAACAAAAGTAAAAATCAATAAGGGGTGCTACGTCAAACTAGGAAGCTGCGCAGCAAAGGAAACTATCAACAAAATGAAAAGGCAACCTACTAAATAGGAGAAAATATTAGCAAATCATATGTCTGACCAGGAGTTAATATCCAAAATATATAAAGAACTCATACAACTTAATAACAGAAAACAAACGATCTGGTTAAAAAATGGTCAGAAGGTCTGAACAGACAGTTTTCCAAAGAAGACAGACAGATGACCAATAAGCACATGAAAGATGCTCCACATCACTAGTCATCAGGGAAATTCAAACCAAAACCACAATGAGATACCGCCTCGCACCTGTTAGAATGACTATTATCAGAAAGACAAGAAATAAGAAGCATTGGTGAGGATACAGAGAAAAGGGAAACCTTGTGCACAGTTGTTGGGAATGTAAATTGGTGCATCCACTATGGAAAAGAGTATGGAGCTTCCTTAAAAAATTAAAAATAGAACTACCACAGATCTAGCAGTTCCACTTTTGGATATTTATCAGAAGAAAACAAAAATATTAACTTGAAAAGACATATGTATACCCATGTTGTATGCAGCATGATTTACAATAGCCAAAATATGGAAATAGAACCTATGTGTCCATTGATGGATGAATGGCTAAAGAAAATGTGGTTAATATATAAAATGGAATATTATTCCGCCACAAAAAGAACAAAATCTTTGCATTAACAACATGGATGGATCTCGAGGGCATTATGCTAAGTGAAATTAAGTCAGAGAAAGACAAATACCAGATGATCTCACTTACATGTGGATCTAAAAACCAAAAGCAAAAATAACAACAATATTGGAAAAACCCCCAAAAGCAAACACATAGATACAGAGAACAGATTGGTGGTTGCCAGAGGCAGAGGGTGGGAGGTGGTAGACAAAGGTGAAGGGGGGTGAGAAAGGTACAGACTTCCAGTTATAAAATAAATAAGTCATGGGATTATGTCATGATGGTGACTACGGTTAATAATACCTATTGCATATTTGAAAGTTGCTGCAAGCGTTGACCTTAAGAGTTCTTATCACAAGATAAAAAAATGTTGTCGCTATCTAAGGTGTTAACTAGACTTCGATTAAAAAAACGAAACCAAATATTGCAACTCACAGGAAGAAGTACTTTGTGACCAAGGACACAAAGAAGAGTTTCACAGAATAATATCATTCCTATGAGCAAATAACTCTGACATACGTAGGATGCTACATCATCATTATGTCTATAAAAAGTTTCTAAGAAAATGAGAAAATGATTATTTTTTGTGTTGAAAAGCAGAAAGTTTTAACAGAGCTCCTTCTCATGGCAATTACCTTGAGCACTATGCATAAAAACCCATTTTTTTTTTTTTTGCATAGAAACATTGCTTTTCTAATCGAAAGGAAACCTAATGCTTCATTTCCTATCCAAAGAAAACTTAGGTTCTGGCCTCCACAATGCTTCTGACAGACTATATGATCTATAAAAATGGTGTGAGGAAAGTATGTTGCTTCCACCGGTAACTGTGGTGGGAGAGAGAATGCAAAATTTGTAGAACTTTCCAAGGACTGGTTCTCTAAGGTGTTATTCTATCTTTCATAAGTAAAAATTAAAAAATGAAACATTTTCCTTTTAAAAAATAAGACTTTAAACCTTCATTGCTACATAGACATTTAGTAGAGCATGGAAGTCAAACTCAAATAGAAGCTTATTTTCCTGTCTCAATCTCCTTTTCTTGATTAAAAAAAAATAAGTCTAAGTCCTGAATTTACAGGCTGCAAGGATACCTGATAGCTGCAGTGGAAATGAAGGAACTGGTCTCTGTGAAGACCTCTCCCTTCTGGATCCTTCCATGGGAAGTTTATGTAAAGTAAGATACAATACAGTTATTGAGAAGGTAGAAGTGCAGTGTTAAAGACTCCAATTTTTCCTAGAGGATCTCAAAGTTTCTTCCTTTGCAACAGTCTAGTGGGATTAGACATTACTTTGACAATTGGTTCCAGAAATTGGTCAACTGTTTTGATATCTCTCTGAGGAGTTACCTTTTGTTGTTCACAGAAGAGATACTCTAAGGCTGCAATTTCTTGGACTTCAGTTACTAATGAAGTCTCTTTTGGAAAGGTTAAAACAAGTATCCAAGGCACCGTTATCATGATTTTTCTATTGAGGTACATTAGTGTTTCATGCCTCAGGGGATAAGAAGAGAAATTATGGAAGGTGGAAGAGGGAGATTTTAAAGAGATCTATGGCAAAGGATGGGGTTGAATATCAATGGAGAGGCTGTATAGCGAGACGTTTCTTATTCCAGAAAGTTGGTAGAATAGAACGTCATCGCTCTCACCTATCCTAGAATTCTCTAGCCTTCGAATTCCTGGGCATTTTGTTAATAATAATAATTAAGATGCACATAATGAAAATGATAAGCGCTGGAGCAAACATTTAGTGATCTCTAGGTGCTGGACATTGTATGAAGCATTTTACATGCATTATTTCATTTAATCTTTGCAATAACCCAAGAGATCAAATTTATTATTATAGTAACTTTGCCTAAAGAGGGTTAATAACTTGCCCAAATACCAAAGCTAACAACTGGCACTGCAAGAATTTGAATTTGAGTCAGTTAGAATCCAAAGTTTATGCTCTTACTGTGTTGTGCTGGCTTCTTGATGCCTGTAAGATGTGCACAGTGAAAGTATTTACGCATTCTAGAGCAGGTCATGGGTGCTAAGGCACCACTGATGGTGAGGGCATCCTCTTTTGTTGACACCATTGTCTTTCTTTAACAAATACGCTTTCTCCAACATCCTTATGTACTAGATCTGAGATACAGTGAAAACATTTCTTTCTGCTTCTTTCAAATTTGCTGGTCTATAATGTTTCCTTAAGTGACTATCTATAATCCTTTTCCATATAGAAATAAATCCACTCTCCATGTGACAGTTGGGCAAGGGACCCAGGTCCACCCTCAGTGACTGGTCCAGACTTGGGCACATGATTTAGCTGGGCCAATCAGAGTCATTCGCTGAGATCTTTCCAACTGGATGTGGAAAGATGACTCATTAGTTACCCCAGACAAAAAAAAAAGTCACCTTTTTTTTTTACCCCAGACAAAAAAAAAAAAAAAATCACCTTTTTGTGGTCTTATTTTATGTTGAGCTTCTGAAAAAGTCCTGATTAATATAACCTTATCCTTAACTCTTCTCAGTTTTTGTTTTATTGTAGGCATCACTACACTTTAGCAATAGGAGAGTTTGGTTTTATACTAACAAAAACCAAGAAGTTCATTTGAGAGTAAGAGAAAAATGAGATAAAGATGGAAACTGGGTACTGATAAGGAAACATCCTCATGTTTGAGGACATAGTGTTGGCGTGTTGGAGGACATAGTTCCAAAGGATGTTATTTCTTCTCAAAGTATTTGTTTAAATATGGTAAGAAAATTCACGAGGAGGCCGTACTAGAGGAGACGCTGTCCTGCGTAAATGTAGGAGAGTCCTGAGGATTTTCTGGATTTACTCTCTCCTGTTTTATGCCAAATTTGAGGACACATCATATTTCAGGCTTTATAAAATACTTCTTCTCCGGTGCTTCTTTTTGTGTAAATTTTCTATATTGGGTATGCATGTTTTTCTAGCGGAACCTTTCTCCATTGTGTACAGCCTTTTCCCCCTTGGGGATATATAAGAAAAAAATGCATCAGCTTGTTTTTCTATCTAAATGGAGGTTTGTGCTAAGCACAAAAATCTAGCTACAAATAAATTATGCTCTGATCTTGAAGGATAAAATAAACACAAAGCAATGCAGAGCTGTATTTTGCCTGAGCCAAATGGAACATGACGTTCAGAAGCTTCCAACTGAGTTCCAAAATTAGAATAAATCTTGGCAAAACGCAGACTCATGTTCTATTAGGAATCTTATCATTTGAACTCAGTGCTGGCTACTCCATGCCTCACTCATTCCAGAAGCTCCCAAGAGGCCTGAGGACCCGGCTCCATGAGTTCTGGGACTTCCCTAGGCCCGCTGGCTTTAACTTTGCCTCGGTTAGGATGGAAATGGGGCATCAAAACCCTCACCAGTGGCCTCAGACTTGAACCCTCACTTCCAGCCTGATTTCTCTGAGGAAGCCTAGCTGTTGCCATGGAGTTGTGCACTGAGTAGTTATCACTCCCTGGTTTCACAGCTGTAGCCCTCTCAGAAACACTTGGTGGTAGGTGCCGGATGTAAGCCCTTGAGCTGGGCTGTGAGCTCTGGGTTACTATGACAGGGTCTCTGGATTATACGTTCTGTAAGAGGTAGTTCATCTCTTGGTTAGAGGCCTTCTTGGACAGGTTCAAGTGTGACAGTGTGGAAGTGCCTATCAGGAAGTTCTTAATTAAAGATAGCCCCCTGGTTGCCAAGTAGTGTCAGGCAAGGGTAAACACTTGCTGAGTTACCTTCCAGGGGCCAGGATGCCAAACTGCATCACCAAAACAGACTCGCAGATCTTCCTCCTTTTGTTCGCAGGGCCTCTCAGCTCAGGGCTTCATTTCACCTCCCACTGCTCATGAATCAGAGTGCAGACACCTTCATCACACAGGGTCCTTTTAGCCCCTTAACACCCTGTGCCCATTGTAACCTCAGGACCATGGCTCTTTCCAGTTTCCCTCTTGGAATGCTGCCTCCCAGTGCACTCTACAAATGCCATTCATCCCTCAAGCCCACCTGACATCTTACATCCTGTCTAAGGCATCCCTGCCAACAATTTCAGCCCACTTTGGTTGTTTGTCTCTCTCATTTTTCATTGCCTATGTCACACAATTACTACTTCATTAACATTCAGGTTTTTTTTTTTTCTCCTGAAATTGTGTCTCACAATTGCACCAAAACATTCTGAATTCAGGGCATATATTTCAAACTTTCTCTTTTATATCACTTGCCATTTGAAAGATAGGTACCTGGAATTTGCTCAGACTTGAATGCAAATCTAAGCAAAGATGAGCAAAGTCTTTAGACTACCTACACAGACCATTGCTGAGATCAGGAAGATCTAAATAAATGCAGTATAGCTCATGCTCATGGATTGGAAGATTCAATATTATAATGCAGAATATTTTCATGGGCATGGGAAAGGCAAAGATTTCATAAGTAGCATTTATGAATTTTATGATGTATTAAACATAAAATTGATAAATTTGAGGACATTAAAAATGAGAACTCCTGTTTGTTTGGAAATACCATTGAAAGAGTAAAAAATGAAACCATGGACTGGAAAAAAATTAGCAAATTACATATCTGACAAAGGACTTGTATCTGAACTATATAAAGATCTACAAATTAATAAGAAAAAGAGACATCTCAACAGAAAAATGTGCAAAAGACTTGAAGAGGTAGTTTACTAAAAAGGACATCTAAGTGACCAATAAACATGAAAATATGCACATCTTAATTAGTCATCAGGAAAATTCAAATTAAACTCATGAGCTTCAAAAACACAGCCACAAGAACAGCCAAAAGGAGAAGGACATTCAACAACAAGGGTTGGAGACAATTTGGAATATTTGGAACTTTTGCATGCTGTTATTATACAGTGTTAGTATATAGTTGATACAACTACTTTTCACATTTATTTAGCAGGATCTACTAAATCTGAACATATGTATATCATATGAGCTCGTGTTTCCACTCCTAGATAAATATGAGTAATATGTTCATCAAAAGATACATAGGAAGAATATTCATAGTGACAGTGTGTATAATGACCCAAAAGTGGAAGCAACCCAAATGTTGATCAACAGTAGAATGGATACATGTGATAAATCCCTACAAAGAAATTCTTTCAGCAACTAGAATGAGCAAACTATTGCTACGTGCAAAAATCTGATGAATCTCACAGATATATTATTGAGCAAAAGAAGTCAGACACAAAGAGTATTACTGTGCAATTCCATTTCTTTGAAGTTCAGAAAGAGGCAAAACTAATATGTGGTAGCCAAGAGGGCCTTCAGGATGCAATAATGTTCCATTTCTTGATCTGGGTGGTTGTTCTAAAAGTTTGTTCATTTTGTGCAAATTCATTGAACTGTATGCTTATGATTAGCGCATTTTTTCTGTATGTAAGAAGGATTTATGTTTAAAAGCAAAAGGTTTTGTCCTTGGAGGATGAATTATCATTCAGCAGAGATTTTTACCCATTGTTCATAAGTTCGGGAGTGGAAAATGAGGAAAATATGTTTGTACACACAGGGCCATAAATCTGATTTCAAACCTCATCTTGGTCTTGAAAAGGATAAAACGCTGGGTTGAGCTATTCAGCTCCTCCTGCTTCAACAAATTTACTCATAAAACCATCTTACAATATCACTTTGTTTTGCTTTCAACAAGGAACACTTTATTGGTAATGTTCCTGTCCTCGCTATCTCCCCATTGTCCCTCATTTCTTGACTTAGAATTGCCCATTTCTCTCAGGACCATGATCTTGTTGAATATTGCATTGTAATTGTGTGCATTCTTTTCTTATACCACCACCCCCACCTCCTGAGGGCAAAGTAGCCTTGTGCTCTCAGTTCAGTACATAGGAGAGGCTCAAGGCTGGATTTTTTAAAAACATAATTTCATTGGATTAAATGGAAGGCTAAGTGGGCAGCTTCATTTGCACCTGGCTATGCCTTGGATCCTCCTTCTTGTGTGTTGAGTAGAAGTTCACCGTTTCAACCAAAACCCAGCTGGGTACTGAGGCATCTTTGCTCATGTCTACGAGACCACAGGCTTGGTTTTCCAAGGCTGTTGTCGGGCACTCACAAGAACATTCCTGAATGTTAGAGGCACATTGGAAAATACATTCTCCTGTTTCTGTGTAAATTCTATCAATTAAACTAAAGGTAAAAGAACACTGGATTTGGGCTCTAGAGATCCTGAATTCAGAATGTTTCTACTTAAGCAGTTACTAACCCTGGAGCTCTGAGAGGGGTGGGGGTGCAGGGCCCTTCTTACCCGTTTCCTTATCTAACCCCAGTGGGACAGTAACGGGCCCCGCAGCATTTGGGGGAGGAGTCACATGCCTTCAGGGTTCAGTATTCAACATTTATTCAAAACACTCTATGTGCCGGCCTCTCCATCAGTTCTGGGGACTCATAAAAGGTTCACAGTCCAGTTGGTGAGAAAGGTATATGAACATATCACTTCAGTATTTCTCACTGGCCTCTAAGGAGATTTCCAAGACATTTTTTCCAAATTTCCCTCCCCACTCCATGGAATTTTAATACCACAGATATACATGTATATGAATTTTCTGCATGCTTTATAATAAAAAGAGTAAGATTCTTTCCAACCACTGCCTCCAAGAACTATTTCTCACCCCCTTGGGGGAGATATCCATGCATTAACAAGGAAGGAACAAAGGCTTACAGAGGAGTGTGGAGAGAGGAAGAGGAGGAGGAAGTAGAGGCTGTGGGGTCACCCCACCACCCGTGGGCGGGAGGGACCAGCTGGGTCAGGAAGACTCTGGGGACAAAAGGGAGATGCTGGAGGTCCAAAGGCTGAATCAGGGCTGCCTGGCAGCCACAGGGAGGGGAGTTCCTGCGGAAAGGCACGCGGGGGTGTGAGGCAGGGTGTCCGCTCTGCGTGGGTATAGGTGGGGAGGCCCGGGCAGGAGGCTGGCTGGGGTCCCACTGGAGGGGCCTCGCATGCTGAGCCTGAGAGCGGACCTTACCCCAAGGACACGGCAACACAAAGTCTTTAAGAAGGGGAAAGACTTGAGCAGACTTCCGCATTTGCAAGTTCATTCAGGCTCCTGTGCAGACAAGGCAGGGAAATTAGGTCCGAGACTGTTACAGACGTTAACGTAGAAATCCTGAGGACTTGCATGAGAGCAGTTACCTGTGAGGGCGAGAGGAGGGGGAGAGATTTCGGAGACAGGATTAAGTGAACCAGTTTACGGGACGGTACCTGGCATGCGATGGTTACCTGGTCAAAGAGCTTATTACTAAACCCCAGCACTTGGGGCCTCTGGTGGCTTGACGCTGCAGAGGCTTCCCAGAACCTCAGGACCACATTGCTGGAATCTCTCAGGGGCTTGAGGTTTGGTATCTGTTAAATCAGTGTTTTTCTTTGAGGTGAAACTGGGCAGAGTAAACCTAGTCGGCGGGCTTTGAGGGGACCGCACGGGCCGTGACTTGGCTTGGCCCCAGCTACTCTCTGAATGGCCCCCTGAATCGCGCAGAGCGGCAGGCGGGCACGGACCGCGGGCACTCCGACAGCAGGGCTCTGTGCGCGGACTCCGACTGCCCCCTTGCCTCTGGCTCCAGCCATTCGCGCTGCGGCACCTGCTCGGCTACCGAGACGCGTAGGCGATGGCCACGGGCTCCTGTCGGTGGGTCTACTTCCCAGCAGCTCAGACTGCTTAGGGATTTCCCACATAAAACTGCCCATTTCCCATCTGTTAGTAGCCTTTAGGGTTAGGAAGACACTGCAGGAGGGTGGCAGTAATGTCACAGGCGGGGACGCCGAGGCACGTCCTGTCTGAGTGACTTTTCTGTTCAGCGGAGGGGCAGAGGTCTGGCTCCCGGCAGTGGACACAGTGCTGGGCCTTTCCGGAAGCCGGGAGAGAACGCAGGGGGGTGGCCGGGAGGGCGGCAGCTGCCGAGTGGTGCTGCTTCGTCTGGCTGCGCTGGCCAGCCGGCCGTGGCCGCCCCGGAGAGCTGCCTGACCAGGGCACAGTCTGCCCATCGCCTGGGCCCCTGTGATGTGTGCTAACGCCCATTCCCTTCAACTATATGTGTTTGATAAGATGGTGCTCAAGTAAAGGTCAGCGCCTGTCTGCTCATTCTGGATCAAATCCACCCAGTGGGGCCGCCTCCCCCACACTCTTCCGACGCATATCCCGAACAGTCCCCCTCAAGGCTTCCAGAAGTCCACCAGAGTGGTGGCAGGAACCGGGCATTTCTGGAGCTTCCCCCCACCCCCACCCCGCACCATCCCTTTCCCTCCCCTTCCCTCTGGCTTCCCCGTCTCAGCTTCCTTCGGCTTCTCCCCTCCGGCTCTCTGCCCAGCCAGTCCCCAGCTGGGCTGACAACGGGGTCGCAGACTGTTCACCTTGGCCCTGACACTGAGTGCCTCTAGCACACTGCCCTTCATGGATCTGCAGTGAGACTCTGGCAGAGGGCCCTGGCCCTACGCCTGCCCAGGGTGTAACACCTGGATACATCTGAGCCCACAGAACCTTCCAAATTCCACTTATTTGTTAGGAGAAGGTGGAAGCAACATTGCTAAGAGAGGGGAGAGCTGGAGATGATTAAGGAGCTTGCTTGGGGCCCCAAAAGGCTCCAGTGAGGCCCGAGCTTCTGACCTGGCTCAAGTTCCACCCCAGTCAGGGACCCCTTCACTACTGAAAGGCTATATCCAAAGAGTGCTGACTCAAGCATCTGGTATCTGGAGGGAGGTCTTCAGTGGTGTGCCACAGTCCTTGCCACAGTCACTGTGTAAAAATTAGCTGGATTAGGAGCTTTGGGAACATGTCAAATAAACACTGAGGGAATGGAAAGCGGGGGTAGAGACCAGCACACAGGGACAAACTCAGGATCAGAGCGACTTTGAGAGGCTGAGCAGTGTTGTGACATTCAGGGGAGAATAAGAAATGCTAATAAGAAGTAGGAATGGTTTCTTACTAACTGTTCAGTGTAACACAGAGGATGTGTGGCATGTCATCATGAATTGGAGGCAGCTTTAGAATTTCAGTGGGCAATAAAATCGAAGGAATATAAAGCACAAGATCCAGCACCTCAAATCTCACATATCCAAAACTGGGGGTGTCAAATTTGTCCCTCCCTTGGTGGCCCCGGTCACTGTTGATTAGAGCTATTAGCCTCCCAGAATTATCTACAACATGGTTACAATCTGTAGCCAACTGTTTAATAAACAGATATGTGGTACCTAATTCCATAATATGGTTTAGTGAATTATTCCATTATTTATTTCATTCTTTCAACAACTATTTATCAAGCACATAGTAAGTACCATACATTTTGCTAGGTGCTAGAAACACAGCAGTAAAGGAGCTACACATACTCTCTGCTCTCCTAGACCTTGTTTATCATGGGAGACAGGTTATTAAAATAGTAAACACACACATAAGTATTCAAAATTATAATCCTCATTAGCTTTATGAAAGTACAAGTTTCTAGAGAGATTATAGTGGGGAGATAGGGCTGGCTTGGGGAGGAAAATTCAGAGAATGTTTCTTGAGAAAGTGAATTTTGAGCTTACTTAGAGTTATATGGCTATTCCCTCCAATATGGTAGCCAGTAGCCACATGTGGGCATTTAAATTTAAATGGATTGAAATTAAATGAAGTTAGTTTGGTTTCTGAGCTCAGTAGCAACTTCAGCAAGTGGCCACCATATCCTACAACACAGACAAGGAGTGTTTCGATCATTGCGGAAAGTTCTATCAGGCAGTTCTGTTATATAGGATTTAACTAGCTGGAAAGGACGCTGGCAGAGGGGAGGAGAAAAGGAAATTCTTTGAGCTGAAAAAAGATTCTTCTTAATTCAGAGAAACTTAACTTTAATCTAAGAAAAACGCAGTTTTTATTTTCCATTGATGGTGATGTTGGATGATGGATTTTGGTGAAGGATCAGAGGAGATGGGAACTGTCCCCTGCTCCTGTTTGCTGACTCAGGCTAGAAAGATAAAACGCAGCCAGCTTCCCAGTGCTGACCCCCACCTGGGCCTCCTGCTCTGGACCTGTGCCTTGGTTCCTGCGTATATGAAACAGTTAGTGACCGAGACAGCAAAAAGAAACCACTGTTGTGCTTGGATTGTTCAGCAAAATATAGAAGGAGTGACTCAGAATGGGACCATTGACAATGCATTTCAGATTGTATGGTCAAAGCACACGTAGCTGTCGGCAGTTGCCACCCTCCATATGCTGACACTTCCAACGTCTGTATTTCCAGCCCCAGACTTCTCCCCGTGTTTCTGACTAAATTGAAATGCCTGCTAATCATTTCCAATGAGCTGTTCCACAGACGCTTCAAACTCATCCTTACGGTGCCCACCCTCACCACGCCTCCTCCTTAGCTCTGGACTTCAGCACCACCCTTGACTTCCACATTGAAGCCCCATCAGCCACCAAGTTCTGTTCATTCCGCCTCCCAAATAATCTCTTGGATTTATTGACTTCTCTCTCTTCCCTTCTGCACTCTCCTAGTCAATCATGCATTGCCTGAATTATGTAACTATTTCCTAACCAGTCTCCTTGGTCCAAGCTGGCCCCCCTCCAAGCCATGCTCCATATGACAGTCACTGCAATCTTTCAAAATCTGATAATGTCCTTCCGTTGTTTAAAAACCCTTCAGTGCTTCTCCATTACATTGGTCCAGATGATTTTCCACAGTTACAAGGCCCATCTTTACTTGGCTCCGTTAACTTCTCCAGTTGTTTCTCTTACCCTTTTCCCCTGGTACATTATTCTGCAAACATGCTTAGCTTCATTTCTTCCAGGAACCCAACATGCTTAACTCTGTATTGGGATCTTTGCACATACTATTTCCAGAAACACTTTCACTACCACCATCTCCCTTTCCCCCCCTCTTTTCCTGAGTTATTCAGTTTAAATGTTATTTTTTTCAAGGAGACTTTCTTCAGTTCCTCAGTGCAGTGTTAGCAGCTCCTGTCCTACACCCTCTGAGGTGGGTTGAATGATGCCACCTCCCTCCCCCCAAAATAATATGTCCACATCCTAATTCCAAAACCTGTGAATGCTGCCTTAGTTGGGAAAAGGGTCTTTATAGATATAATTAGATTTTGAGAAGAGTTCATCATGGCTTATCCAGGTGGGTCCGAAATGAAATGATAGGTGTCTTTGTAAGAGACACAGAGAGAGGAGGTAAAGGACATGTGAAGAATGGAGAGCTAAAGCCCAAGACAAGGGAGAAAGGAACGACCAGAGTCCGAAGAAGCCAGGAAGGATTCTCCCCTGGAACCTCCAGAGGAAGTGTGGACCTGTTGATACCTTGACTTCAGACTTCTGTTGTCCAAAACTGTGAGACAATGAGTCTCTGCTGTTACAAGCCATCACGTTTGCAGTGATTTGTTACAGCAGCCACAGGAAACTATGCATCTCTCCCTTCTTCCAGGACACTTTCTTTTTTTTTTTAAAAAAATTATTTTTTTAACAGGACACTTTCATCACAGTGCTTCCAAGCAGCCTCTTTACCTGTCTGCCTTCTCAGCCTGCAGTAAGCTTCATGAGGGCAGGAGAGTGAATCTCCAGCCCGGGCTCAGTACCTGGTATGGGCTTAGCAATCAGTAACCATCTGATGCACAAGTGAGGCACTATTGGCTGCTATACACAGGATAGACTGTGGAGGAGATGGGCTTGAGCTGGTCCAATAAAATGGGCAGGATCTGGGTAATGTTGAGAAGGGAGAAATTATTCCTAGCAACAGGAACTGCATTAAAGAGGGTCTAGAGATGAGAAAGTGAGTAATATGTGGACTCAAGAGTTCAACCTGGCTACAGGATGGGGTTGCTAACATAAAGCTGGGTGAGCACTAGTGGAAAATAATAGAATCTTTTCCTGCAGGCCAGATCTTCCCTAGCAGGTATACTCAGCATCTTTGTGTGCTGTAAAAGGGTCCTGATTTGCCATGACTTCTTTTCTCACCAGAATCGTTGGCTGGGTTGGGGCTTCAAAGCAGTCCCCTACAGCATACATAGATTGTGTTCTTTGAGAGCCATGATCAAAGAAGGCTGGGAAATACTGCTAAGGTTAGGAGTCATTAAAGCTTCTTGAATTAAAACATGAATAGGGCCAGTTATATAATTGGTTGGCCCAAATTCAAAATAAAAATATGGGCCTCTGGTTCAAAAATCATTTCAAGATGACAATAGCAGAGCATTAGACCAAGTATGAGCCCTTCTAAGCACAGGTCTCACATCCAGCCTTGACCATAAAAGAAAGATTTGCTACAAATGGGCACAAAGTCACTGTGTGAAATGGGTTGAGTGGGGAGGGATATGTCCAGGGGAGGAGGTAAGAGGCTATTGCAATAGTCCAAGAAGATAGAGATAAGACCCTCGGCTAGTGGTTTCACGGGAGAGAGAAGGGAGGAGGAAGTCAACTCTAAGAGACGATGTGTGTTCACAGCCAGGTGTGCTTCAGCGTCTTCTAGACGTCAGAGTGGAGAAGGCGTCAGGGAGCCTGTGAGGAACCGAGGAGTCGGTGTGCCCTTGACTCTGTGCTGGGAGCTGTATCAGGCAGGAAGGATTAGAATTCAACCCAGATGTGGACACAGGTATTTTACTCCACAAAGGAACCGCATACAGGCATCAGGCTGTTGCCTAATAACTTCAGGACTTTGCTGAGGGAGATGGATGGGAAAGGACGTGGGGGAGAGGGCTCCGTGCTTCAGGGCTCGGGAATGAGGAGTGGCGGGAACCTGTCGCCGGTGACGGCCGCTGGGCAGCTTCAGCTGCGCACGGATACATGGGAACCCAGGGAACGAGTGGCCAGAGCTGCAGATTTTTAAAGATAAGGCAGAAATCCAGAATTGTGAAATCTTTCCCAATTTTTAAGTGTTGACAACTAAGTTAAGTGTTTTTTATAAGTACTTAAGCCAAACCAAACCTACCCGTAGGCCAGATCTGGCTCATGGGACTCCGCTCACAGCCTCCTTATAGGACACAGTGGGGAGAGCTGGCCCTGGGCTCCAATGCTGCCTCTGTCACGTGACTAGCAGAGCCTTGCTTTTCTAAATAATGGTGACAATTTTAGAATCCACCTCTCAGGGTAGTGGTGAGGATTGAATGACATCTTTTAGGTTAAGCAGAGATGACGGTAACTGGTATGTAGGAACTAATAAACGTTAGCAGCTACCATTCAGCATCTATTACGTGTCAGGTTCCATGCTGTGCACTTTGTATATTGTCATATTTTACCCTCACAAGCACACTGTCAGGTAGGCTTTATTACAGTGCCCCCATTTCCCAGAGGTGAGGTGGAAAGAAAGGCACAGATATATGAAGTGCCTCAAATCATAGACTCCAGGTCAAATCTCATTACCTGCCTCCAAAGGCATGGCTTTTTAAACAGTCTTTCTTTTCCTGTATGGACTCTTGTGTTTTATTTTGGAAGTTCCTAGAAAGAATGTTTTATCAATAGTACTTTTCAAAGACAATTTTAATAACAAATTCCAAAAAAGGAAAAAAAGTCTTCCCCCCAACTCTCTTTCTTTCTCTCTCTCACACACATACAAGCGCAAAACCAAAGTAATGAAAGCTGTCTGTTCATTTCCCCTGTCAATGGACTCTTAAAGAACATTGTCTGGGAAATATATCATTCTTTATATTCTCCCAGTTGCTCAGGGTGACCACTACATCCCTATTCTGTCTCAGCGGGAAGTAGTTGACAGAGTAATGCATAAGGCACCTATGTACAAGCCCGCCCTAAGGCAAGAGATTCGCAGGTAGGACCCCGATGCCTTTATTAAGTAGAAAACTCCCTTGGGTCCACTCAGCAATGGTGACAGGTGTCAGAACCAACACCGGCCTTCGGGCCTCCATGCCCTGGAAGGCAATTAGGTATTTGCTCAGTGACCCTCCAGCCCTGCAAATGGATCATTCCATGTCCCCTTCTCCTCAGAGGCTGTCCATGCTGGAGCTGTCTACCCAGGATCTTCCAGTAATCAGAATATTTTTTCTTAAAAAAAGAAAATGAAAGAAAAGGAAATATCTGAATTGTTTGTAGATCTGAAAGTAGCAGGAATATCAACTTGTTTCTGTAACAAATTTGGGGGCATTTGCATTGGGAGTAGAATTGGGGTAAGAGTGGGGTAAGCCCCAGCTGGGTATATCAGTGATGAAATTCGTGGCAAACAGCTTCGTTTAATTCTTTTGACGATCGCTACGCCAGTGGGGCTGAGAGCAGGATGTTCTCAAAAACAGCCTTGACAATAACATGATTTGTTTCTCTTCCAGAGCCAAAAATGGCATCTCAGCCCGCCAAGGGGAGCTTTCTTCTGAAGCTGTGGGGTGGGAGAGCTGATCTCGCCCTCCAGACTAGGCGAGGAAGGTGTTAAGCAGTGCGCCCCAAGTAGAAATGTCATCTGGACATAACACTTGCCTGAATAATGCATATTTTATTTTGTTTTGGAGGAAATTCTCTTCAGTCTTTTCATGGGTAGGATTTCAGACTAGGACATTCCCCTTTCCCCACCACCAGATTGAAACTGAATATGCCTCAGTCCAAGGGGTGTAATACCAGTGTGATTTGTCATTCACAGCAGAAACTAAGTTCTCAGGTTTGACACAAGTCAGCTGATATTTTGAGGCCCTGGGCTGATACCCACATATACAGTTTTCTTTCCTTCATGTTTTTCTTGATTCTTTCAGGGAACTGGGAGGATGGAAAGTAAGCCTCAGTGGTTTCCCAACGGGGGAAACAGAAAGCTAAGAGGCATTTATGCCATTATGAAAAATAATGTCTGCAGTTAGCTAGCGGTTAATGATTGTGATTGCAAACCGAGTTGCCCAGGCCCTGCAGACAATAATACGTGAGAGTTCCCATGCTTCCTCCATCAGTGAAAAGCACAGATTAAGCTCAGCTCTGGCCAGAGCAGTCCTCCAGTGCTGCAGGGAAATAGTGAGTCACCAAAGACGTGATCCTGGCCCCCTGAAATTGCAGTAGCGTGGAGCAGCTGGGTGCCCATAGCCACACACGCACACTCCGTGAAAGAGTCACAGGCTCCAGTGTGTGTGGTGCAGGTGCATTTCTAAATCAATGACTTGAATTCAGATTGCACTTACCAATATACATTATACATTAAAGGCAAGTAGGTTTTCGGGCTGGCAAGTCATTGTGCATTTGCTTCTTCAGACACCTGTGAGAGAGCCTTACAGGGGCATCCGCGTGGACGTTTCCCGGAATTTCCCTGGATAGCTTTATCTGCTACTCTGTAAATTACCTCGCATCCAAATAATTCCACACCTATTTCTCAGCCTGTATATAAGTAATTTATATTTAATGTACTTGTACTTGTTTATTCTTTCATACATGCTGCCTAACACATCCAGACTGAATACTTACCAAGCACCAACTATGTGATAGTGCACATATTAGGGGCTTTCTCATGCCCCATTTCCTTATCTTCATGACAACCCATGAAGGACACATCATTTATTATAATTGCTGTTCCCATTTTCCAGATGTGGAAACCGAGCATCAAAGAGTCCCTGTAGGCTGAGGGACTCATCAAGAAGGTGTTGCTTAGGACCCTGAGACTAGAAAGTGCCATTACTAAGATTTAAACTCCTTCGCAGAGATGAACCCCTGCTCCCTGAGTGCTCTGGGGACCTCCTGCTTGGCCGTCTCCACCCAGGCCACCTGCCCCTCACCACTCCTGCGCATATCCGGTACTGTCTCCCCACCCGCACTGGAGCCTTCTATTTTGAGTTATGTTACTACCGTGGAGATCGGAGGGCAGTGTGAGGTAAGGCAGGAAGGGTGAGATGCTCGCATGTTTGTTTAAGTCCTGTCAGTTATTTTTAAAAAACAAAACAAACTTTTACTTCCAGGAAGATGGAGTAGATGTACTTTTCCCTATTTCCTCTCTAAGGACAACTAAACTCCCTGCACATTATATCTAAAACAAACATCAGGTGGTTCTGGAAGATGGAGAGAAGCAGGCATGTCAGCTAGGCAGCTCAGGACCTGAGAAGTGACATGGACATGAGTTCCCTATTCTCTTTTCACCTCATATAGTCCAGACTTGGAGTGGAAGAAGCCAGCAGCCCAGAAAGGCCAACAGGAGTAGAAAAAAGAAAGTCCTAAGAACAGCCTGCTTTCTCTAGCCAAAGAGGAGAGCAGCAGTCTAGAAAGACAAAAAACTTTTAGACAATAGCTGCTCTCTCAGCCGAACACCACAGAAAAAAACGGGTCCCAGTCCCACCCGCGGCCGTGAAGAGCAGGTGGACACCTATACCCGTGCCCTTCTGAGGCTGTGTCAAGTTGGCCCGCACCGGGGCTCGGTTCAGAGAGGCTCAAGTGGGGGGCCAGGACTGGCACCTTCACTGGCCTGCATAAATGTCCCCCCATTCCCACCACAGGTCAGGGGGCATTACCTGGCAGGCAAGAACCCCCATTCTCCCCCAGCAGCAGCAAGGAGCCAGGGGGAGAACCCGGATTTCTGCTTCCACCTGGCAGTAACAAGTTGTCCTCCCACCTGTCTCCTTCCAGAGCTGTTTCAGAAAAAGCCACTTAAAAATAGAAGGTTTAAAAAACAGCAGCAGACTCACAGAACCCAAGAACGGACTAACAGTTACCAAAGGGAAAGGGACTGGGGAAGATGGGTGGGAAGGGAGGGGTAAGAGGGAAAAAGGGGCATTACGATCAGCAGACGTAAGGTAGGGGGGATACGGGGAGGGCTGTACAACTCAGAGAAGACAAGTAGTGACTCTATAGCATCTCACTACACTGATGGACAGTGACTGTAATGGGGTTGGTGGGGGGGACCTGATGAAGGGGGTAGTTTAATCACCATAATATTGCACATGTAATTGTACATTAATGATACCAAAATAAATTTTAAAAAATGATAACTCAAAAAAAATAGAAGGTTTAAATAAAACACAGAGTCTCATATTCTGATATACAGTTTTCTTTCTATTGGTGTCCTGTGGCTGCTGTAACGTATTACCACCAACTGGGTGGCTTAAAACAACAGGAACGTATTCTCTCACATTTCTGAAGAGCAGAAGTCTGAAATGCAGGTGCTGGGGGCCACTCTCCCACCGGAGGCTTTCGGGGGTAATCTGTCCTTTGCGTTTTCCCGTGTCCCATGGTAACTGGCACTTTTTGACTTGTGGCCTCTTCAATCTCTGCCTCTGAGGATAGACTGTATTCCTTTTATTCTACCAATCTCCTCTGTGGGTCTCTCATGAGGACACTTGCCATTGAATTTAAGTCCCACCTGCATAATCCAGGATGATCTCATCTTGGGATCCTTAACTTTATCACATCTGCAAAGGCCCCTTTTCCAAATAGGGTCCCACTGACTCACTCCAGGGATCATGTCATGGACACATCTTCTGGAGGACCAATCGAATTTCAAGGCACATTATAGAGCCACAGCAATCAAGGTCCTGTGATACTGTCGGAGGGCTGGACACGGATCAGTGCAACACAGCAGAGAACCTAGAAATGGACTCACACCAATATGAGAACCTAGAAATGGACTCAAGCAAATATGCCCTACTGATTTTTGGCAAAAGGTGAAAAAAAAAAAAGGAAAGAAAAGGAAAAAAGAAAAAAAGAAGAAATGGTTCCAGACCAATAGGACATCCACTAGGTAAACATATGAAACTCAACCTAGGTCCCACAAGTCAAAATGGATCATGAACTTAAATGTAAAACATAACCATAGGAGACTATCTTCAGTATCCAGGGCAAAAAGTTATTAGACTTGATACCAAAAGTACAATCTATAAAAGGAAAAATTGATAGATGAGAAATTTTTAAATTTTTCTTTGTGAAAGACCCTGTTAAGGGAAAGAAAAGGCAAGCTATACATCGGGAGACAATATTTATAAACCACATATCTGACAAAGTACTAGTATTTAGTGTATACAAAGAATGCTTTAAATTGAATAGTGAAAAAAGCAAACAATCCAGTTAGAAAATGGGCCAAAGATATGAAAATGTATTTCACCAAAGAGAATATACAAATAGCAGTAAGAACATAAAAATGTTCAACATCATTAGCCATAAGAAAAATGAAAATTATAACCAGAACGAAATATTACTACCCACTTATCAGAATGGTTAAAATAAAAAATAGTAACACCACCAAATGATGGTTAGGATTCAGAAAAACTGGAAGACCCATGCATTGCTAGGGGGAATGTAAAATGGTACAGCCACTTGGGAAAGAGTTTGGCAATTTTTAAAACAACTGAACACACAACTACCATATGATGCAGCAATTGCACCCCTAGGCATTTATCTGAGACAAATGAAGAGTTATCTTTACGTAAAAACCTGTGCATGAATGTTTACAGCAGCTTTATTTGTATTAGTGAAGAAAAACTGGCAACAACCTAGATGCCCCTCAGTGCATAAACGGTTGAACGGCGATGCATCTGTATCATGGGCCAGCACTCAACAATAAGCCGGAACATGGTACTGTACATACGGTGACCTGGATGGATGCCCAGAGGATGGTGCTGAATGACATGGCCAATCCCAAGAGGTTATATGCTCTATGACTCACTTTATGTAACATCCTTGAAATGACAAATGTATAGAAGCAGAGGATACAGCTATGGTTGCCAGGGGTTAAGGGAAGGGGCAGGGAGGTGCGTGTGGCTATAAAAGGGCAACAGGAGGGGCCCTTGTGATGATGGGATGTTCTGTATCTTGACTGTATCCATGCTAATAGTCTGGTTGTGATATTGTCTTATAATTTTGTAAAATGTGACCACTGGAGGAAACTGAGTAAAGGGTAAAAGGTAAAGGAGCTCTCTATTATTTCTTAGAATTGCAGGTGAATCTATAATTGCCCCCCAAATTTAATTAAAATCTCTGAAACAAATGAAAAAAATTCTATTTTTGTATTTCTATATTTAATTACTATATATTTGAACATAAAAATAACCTACTCAGAAAATGTATTTTAACATAAATTATGAAAGGTTATTATTGTAACATAATCTTTGTGTAATCATTAATAACAGACAGCTCAATAGAAAAATAAAAATTACAAACAGGTAATTTCCAAATTAAAAAAATACCAATAGTCAGCAAGTAGTGTGGCCATGAGTTCCACTTGCTTTCCTTCTGGGTTAGCAGCCATTTTCACTCTTAAAACATTCCAGATTGGACAATAAACTATATGACTGTCTTACTAATAAACCGATAAAAAGATGTTCTCCTTCACAAGTAGTGAGAGGAAAGTGAAAGACAAGTTATTGTTTTCTTCTATCAGCTTATTAAAGAATAGATTTGCTAATGCTCACTGTTGGCAAAGGAGGGAGAAAGGTACATCTGATGTTCTGCTGGTGAGAGTATAAACTGATTCAAGTTGTCTGGAGGGAAACTTACCAGTATGTATTAACGACCTTTAAAAAGTATAGTCTCATGAACAGAAATTCCATGTCTAGAAAATTAGACAAGTATACAAAGATGTATGTTCAAGGATTTTCACTGAAATGTTGCATATACACTGAAAACAATCCAAATAGCGAATGTTCATTAATACATAAATAATGGTGCATATCTACATGCACATCTGATGGAATGTTATGTAGCCATGTGTATGTATAAATATAACAAGCTATTAATATTAGCATATCTTGGAGAATGAATTACTTGTTAATGCTTATTTTCTTATGTATATTATCCTGTGTTTTCTAAATTATTTTCAGAAGTCATATATACTATATAAATATATCAAAATACAGCAAATCTATTTGAAAAGGATCCTGAGAAAACTATACCTAGAAGGTAAAGTTAGCCTCAAGGAGATTACGTGATGCAAGAAAAATGTGGCATGTCACTTAAGGAAGTGACCTCCACAGGATTTGGCAATTAATTCTAGCACCTCAGAATATGGTTAAGGCGGGGCCTCGTCAGGCTGAAAAATACGGCCACCTTGTTATTGTGAATGCAGTGCGGAAAGCAGCGGCTGCATTAAAAATTAGAACATATGAAACAAGTCATGAAATTGTTGGTTACCCTTTGCATTACCCCCTCCATGCTGCCGAGATGGGACGGGATTTAAGGGCAGCTTGGCAACACCAAAGAGCTAACCGGATCCTTGTTGTTCATGAATGGGGCTCTGGCACACAGCTCACATTTCAGCCCCTCGGCCCGCCTTTGGATCTGTGCTGAGATGTCCCACTGTGTACTGTCCAGAGGAAAGGTTTGGACATCATAAAACCTAGGCTCAAGTTCTGGTGGATCCATTCACCACCTTAGAAAACCTAGGCAAATTGCTGTAATTCCTCTAGCTGTTTCTTCCATTCAGAAATGAAAAAAATAACAATCCTGTGGCACAGCAGTGTTCTGAGGACCCAAGACAATGAGGTCTGTGAAAGCATCATGCAAAGGCAATATTCTGCAAAGTTCAGTTATGTGTATGCGAGAGGCAGTGTTGGTACCAAAAAGGCAGGGGCATTCCAGGCCCACCCAGGTGGTCACCTGGAGTCATGTGAACTGGACAGGTTGCTCAGACTCTCTAAACTTTTGCTTACACATCTAAAGTAAAAATTATAATAACTTCCTCCTGGTGTTTTTTAATGAGAGTTAAGTGAGATAGTGAGGTAAGGAAGGAAACAGAATGACTGAACATCTGCTATAGGTCATAAACAAGCTAGGGGCTTTTATATGATAATAAATACATGAAAATAAGGCATATTTCCCTCCAAATTACCCTTTGATTAGATAGAGAGATTTGCCTTACATCCAGGTTCTTACAATGTTTCTTATATTATGGGATGGTCTCTCAGTTATTTTATTTGTGGAAAACAAAGCGCCGTTTGGGAAAGACACACTAGACCAGAATGACTCAGTGGAGGCTGGTTTTGCACACACGAGGCCATCTGATGATGATGTCTGTGAAACCGGCACACGGACACTGGCTCAGAAAGCACCATTCCAGGCAGTTCGGCAGCCCAACTGTGAGTCAGCACCTGCAGACAGGAATCTAGCACTCCCTGCGTCTTCAGTGAAGTCCTTTCTCTGGGAGGATGAATAATGTCAAGAACTGGTGATTGCTTGGGAATATCGTGCAGGTTCCACAGCTTTCATGTATAAGACATAAGAAGGTGGAAGATCTCTGCCTGCCACCAGCCTCTTGGGCCCCTGTCCGTTCCTTTACTGAGGACCCTGTTGCCTAACCCAACCCGAACTGCCCGGTGCTCTCCTAATGTCTGTCCAGTGTCAGCCTTTCATGCACGATGCTCTCTGGGCTCCAGGGCCGGAGAGGGTCGTCCCCAAATTGCTGAATGAGCTGAATGGCTGTTTTGGTGCTTCCTTACTAATATATGTCTGTATATCTAAAGGGGTTCAGTCCAACAATTTTTAAGATTGTAGGAGAGGGGACTTACAGACCCCCATGTACCCTTAACCTCAAGAGGCTACCAATAGTTACCAAAACAACCTGATGTTTTCTGAATGGCCAAGTTTGCTTAAGTCAGAAGGCAGTGTTACCCATCTCTCCCCCAGACCATAAACTCCTTTAAGGTAGGAATCATGCCATTTGTGTTAGCCCTTTCAAATGCTTAGTACAGTATAGTATTTTGCACAAAATACAGGAAGCAGATGTATTGGTGACTAAAAGGGTTAGATTTGGAATACAACTTCCTGTTCAAATCCTGGCTCTGGCATACAGCAAGAGACTTTGGGGAAATTACTTAAGCTCACTGTGCCTTAATTTCCTCTTCTGTAAAATGGAAATGGTGACAAAAGTACCTACTTCACAAAGCTCTTGTGCAGATTAAATTAATAGATATAAAGAGCTGAGAACAGTACTTGACTTATAATAAACATAAGCTATTCTCATTAAGTAGGTATAAAATGTTTGTTATGCATATCTGTAGTACAGGATTCTGGTAACTGCACAAGAGCTTTGTGCAGGCCAGCTATTACTGTGCATTCACAGGCCATACATACATCTACTGCTGGGTCCATCTACTGCTCTATCCCTGCCAGTGAATCCACCTACACTGCAAAAGCCATGACTGGCAGGGCTGGAGGCAGCCCACACAGCCAGCCCCTCAGCCTCCCATTCCTGTTTCTTGGCACAAGCCAGCAGGACATTTTCTGGGGAGGCTGCCTGAAGTCCAGTCCCAGCTTGCTCCCACTGGGCACTGCTTTCTCCACACTAAGTGACTTCCCATCAGGATGGTGACTATGACAATGGGTAGACATTCTGCTTTGTTCCATTCTATCTCATTACTTTATGCTTCTCTTTTCCCCCAGTGATGCTAAGTGGTTCCCAGAGGGTGAACTGGAAGGAGAACAGGGTGCTTGTCACCTCTTGGAATAATGGCTTTTCCCATTAGAGGTGGGTTTGGCAGTTGCTCTGTGGTTAGGCTAATGTGTGTAGGGCCTGTACTGTTTGAGCACCACCTGCGTTTCCACACACATGCCCAGACGCCCCAGCACACCCATACAGATCTACTTGGGGTGGCACACATATCTCGTGTGCACTTATGTGTAATACAGTTTCCAAGTTTATCTTGAAAAGACCTGGTGTAGAGAGAGAAGGGGAAAAGCATTCCACTTTAATCCTCTCGTCACGTTTGTTCTCCTTGTCTCCCCACTTGGTTTCCAGCCTTTCCTCTCCCTCCCTAAAAGGCTCCAACTGCATACATGAGGCCCAGGCGTGTGAGTGTACACTGCGCTCAGGAAAACAACCCTGCTCTAAACACAACCTCACAGACCCTTTGTGTCCAGTCGGGAGGAAGTCAGGACATTGTCCTCCTACACTGGCCATCCGCCCTACTGGCAGTGAGGACAGTCACAGGAGAGGGGTAGTACGGGCTGGAAGGCTGAGAGTCCATCTTCCCAGGAGTGGCTCCTTTATCTTGGCTGCTGCTTATCTCAGGAGATTGTGCCTTGGGATCCCTAAGCGGTTAGAGGCTGCTGCATCCCATGTCTTTGAGGGTCCCACTTAGTAGGCAAATCCCTAGGTTTAGGTTGTTTCAAACACCCTTAACTGATGTGACTTGTTTTGTACGTCAAGAGAGCATGCATGAGTGTGGGGCCCATTAGGAATGGAGGAAAGGCCTCTCTTTCTTGTCCGGGATGGTGACAGCGTGGCCCAACCCTCTCACATGAAGAAGGCTATTTATGGTTAGTGTCTGTGGCCACCTGGGTGTGTCTCTATAAATAGAACTTCCTAGAAAAACCTTCCAAGCAAATTTTCTTATCAGTCCCCTGAATAGTGTTGACTAGCAGGCAAAGCTATGTGAGCTTTCCACCAGCAAGTAAAAGGCATGACCGATAAATTCCATAAATGAGATGTTGGCAAAGTTGCACAGGTAAACTCCTGAGAAGAATGAGGGACAAATGCTGTTTCAGAGATGTGGACTTTTTTGCCTGGCACCTATGTTTTTTTCTTCACTCATTATATATTGGCTTCAGCAAATAGAGTAGATAATGCAGGTGAAACATGCTTGTATTCTGGTTGTCAAGGAGATGGGGTATCTGTTTGCTCAGTTCAATACGTAGGCGAACTTAGTAAGCACAGTCCAGTGTTTCAATTTCTGGATCTTTACCAAATCTCTACATCTCTGCCCCAAAGCTGTGTTGAGTTTAGTGATTTGTGGCATCTTCTTTTCATGTTTCCCCTCTCTCCACCACCCCCTCAGCTGTGAAACTGCTGACATAAAGTGAAATCCCTCGTGGCAAGGAAGTTTCAGCCAGCGTGAGACTCTGCCCAGTGTCGGTGAGCTGCGACACAGACAGCGCAAGGCAAGGAGAACATCTGCAGCCCAGCCCCTGGCACCCACCCCTCGGGGCTGTGAGCAAAGCAGGGGTGTCCTCGGTCCACTGACCTGCTGGCTCAAAGGACAAGTGACTGGAATGGAGAAATGTGGAGGCTGGAGTGGGCAGGGCTCAGAGTCAGAGAGCAAGAAGCCTGAACTATAGATGTTGCTGACGTGTTTCCATGCCAACCGAGTGTCTTGGGTCCAGGTGCTGGAATGACAGGGTTTTTCTGGTGGGATATGGGGAAGCTTCACAGGCTAGGCCAGGGTGAACCCTGCTGGCTGTTGTGTTTTTCCTGGATTGTCTCTCGTGGAGCCTGTTTTCCCTTAGTTGATCGGTAAATCATTACAGAGCTATGACCTGGCTATGTGTGAACGTCCCCCAGGCTTTGTTAGCCTTGGACTGAAATGAAACTGTCAGCCCTGAGGGTCACATTTTGTTTGCTCAGCTGCATCCTCCACGGGACCTCGGTCCTTTCACAGGCCTGGCCCCCTCTAGCATCTCAGAGAGCCTGAGGCCATGTCTTACATGCTCCATGGTCAGTCCGGCTGTATGGAGAAGCATCCTGTCTCCTGTGAGCTGCTCTTTTAGGGACCCACCACAGTTGTCAGACTCCAGAAGTTTAGTAGAGCAGGTCCGGGTTACATACAGCTCTTTATCCTCAGGGCACCCCTCTCTCCCAGCAAAGGAAGAGTTAGGGTCAGACCAACAAAAGCCCGGCACGCCTTCCACTGAGAGGGCTTTTCTTCTCGGGAGTACACTCTCCTGAGCGACACTCACCGTTCTTCCTTTAAGTGTGCCTCCTTTTATCCTCTCCTCCCCCAAACAGTTCACCAACTGAAGAGGCAACGTTCAAAGAAATATTTTTTCGCAGATGAATAGATCAAAAAGTACAGAAAATGTGGAACAATTTGATCACATACATGAGGAGGAGGGCCCGAGGGCAGCGAAGGAAGGGGCAGCCTAGAATGGCGCTGGGAGACGTGAGCGCAGCCAGGGAGAACCGAGACGTTGCTAGAGGCCTGAGAGGGAGGCGTCCTACGGGCTTCCACAGCAACCCGGGCTTCCTCCGAATGGCCCAGCATAATGACAGCGCCTGGTGGTCGCTCTCCCAGCCATCTCCCCTCTCATCTGTGAGCTTCAGAGATTGAAACTTTAATCTCTGTATTCCCAGAACCCAGCTCAGTTCCTGATAAATAACAGGTGCTCAAAACACAGAAGAACGGCTGGGAAAAGATCTGGAGGCAAAACAGGTGAACTGTGGACCAGGGACAGTAAACAAAATCGCTTAGCTTAAAATAGCAGATATACGGTAGGGACATGATTCTTGTAAGAAAGGGTAACACCTTGTTAGCCTCGAGTACTTAGATTTTACTGAGCAAAGAGTTGGAAGCTGAACTCGGTCCTTGAGTGTGAATCCAACAACTGGGCCTGAGAATTAATTTTCAGAAGTTGTGTTTAGAATGGCTGGAAGCGGGGAGACAAAGAAGGGGGCCGGGGACTAAGGGACTCGCTAGAAGGTGGTGTAGGTAGTCAGCAGGACACAGGGAGGCAGGAGCTGGAGGAGCGTTTACAGGAATACGAGGGCAGAGCAGAGGGCAGGTTGCGTCGGCAGGTATTATGCTGGACTCTATAAAAGACACAGATGCGGACTTACTCATTTTCTCTTTTGTCCGTTTATTCATCAATTCATGCATGCTATATTCAGCCTGGGGATGTGCCAGGGCCCTTGCTGACTGCTCTCCTGCGCTCACTGTCAGGCGGCAGCTGCAGGGCACACCGCAGCCAGAGGTGCCGGAGCAGCAGAGGGGGACTGTGGCTTCAGTCTGCACTGGGTCATGTCCTGATTCTGCTTGTGTGGTTCCTAGCAAATTCACTTAACATCTCTAAGCCTCACTCCTCTGGGATGTGGGGATAAGGACCTACGCATAGAGTTCTCGTGAGGGTCGCCTGAGGGAATGCACACAGATAATTCAGGCTAGCTATCATATGATAAATGCACACTTTTCCAGCACCTGCTGTGCATTAGGTACCATGTATTAGGATTCCAAGAAAGATAAGACCCCATCTTGTCCTCTAGCACCCCAAGCACAACTTGCGCATTTGTAAACTGTGCTGTGTAATATAATGTGGTACGTGATTTAATAGAAGGATGGTGTTAGTGTCATGGAATTCAGGCAAAGGGGTTAACGGGGCCTGGGAAATTAAGAGAGATGCTGCAAAAAAAAGGTAATTGAGCTGGGTTTGGAAAGGAGTGGAAATGTGGAAGATGAGAGGAGGGAGGAAAAGGAAAGAATTTCAGATAAAAGGAATGAATGTACAGAAGGACGAAGGCTCATGACGCACCTCTGGCACAGGGTCACAGGGGGCGGTCGGAGGCACCGGGCCTGCGAGGTGCATGGCAAGCGCTCCACAGACCAGCAGACAGCAGTGCTCCTCCTGCCTTTGCCGAATCCCTGCTGCACCTTCTCTAGACAACTGGAGCTCAAACCAAGAAAATGGAGGAATGTCTCAGAAAAGAGAGAAGAAAGAAATAGGGGTTGTAAGGCCGAGGCTTTTATGACCATAATTATCGGGTGAATGAAGGGAGTGAAGAAAAAGTCTCCAAGAAGACCGACCAAGGTCACTCAGGGTAAAAGGAGCGGAAACAAGAAGGTTCACGTCCCCTAAGCTGAGCAAAGAAAGTCTGGAGACCGAGTTCAGTCAGTTACGTCAAGGGTAATGAGAGGTCAGAAATGCAAGAAGGTTGCCAGGCTTGCCTCTAGCAGGCTTCAGCATCCTCACAGGTGTCCATGGTCACAGCTGTGGCCACTGTAAGGGGCTGGTCCCCCAGTGTCTGCCCAAAGCTCCAGAAGTGTTTCTTCTTCCCCTGGTACCCCCATTGCCCGTGCACCCCCGACTCCACCAGGTCCATGGTGTAGGCAGATCCCAGAGGGGTGCGAGCAGCAGGGCCCAGGGCTCTACGCACAGCCACCCCACAGATGAAGCCACTCTCCCAGGATGGCCCTGCTCACCTGAATCTTCTGACAGCTGTGGCGTCCCCATAGGAAAACCCCACCGTCATGAAGGATAGTTGCCTGCCTACCCAGAGTCAGTCTTGAGGAGGAATTTGGCGAAACTGAAATAAAGCAAAACAATGTCTTCTTGCGCTATTGCTGCAGCCGGCACTGGTCTTCAGATTACCTGTTGGTACAGTTCTGGAAATGACCTTAAAGGACTCAGACCTCAAATGCTTAATGACAAATAAATATGGTTGAAAAGGCAAAGTCCTATGAGACTGGGTCATTCACAAGTGCACTGGTATGTAATGAGACCATATCAAACTCCTACAATGTTCATCTATTCTGGAACCTGTCACAAAACTCCAGGAGCTGACAGTTCCTAAACATGACAGATTAGTAGGTCTCCCCTTGCTTGAATCATGTGCCAAAGCGTCAGAATATTGGGCTCCCTGTGCTTTAGTTACAGCTGAGACCCTGCTGAGTGGAATAAAATAGAAGTGTCTCCCGGAAGCGCAAGTGAGACAATGGAGAAGACAAACGCGGGAGGGGTTTCCTTTTTTTCTTGCCCTTTTATATTTTCTAAAACTTCCAGTGAATCAAATCTGAAGAACTACGCTAAGATAGCAGAGTCAACTCTGTTGGTGCTTGATTCACTTTTGGTTGATCAGCACTTTAAAACTGTGAACAAAATGGGACTTAAAATAAGGATAAGCAAAGGAAGGAGATCTTAATAAAGTTTTGGTGGAGAAATGAGAACAAAAGCAAAGTGGTTAAGAAGGAAGCAGGTTGTAAGGAGAAACAAGCCATAGCTGAAGGGCTGGCAAACAGAGCAGAGAGAGATGAAATCTGTGCTTGTCTAACTCTTGCCTCTTCATCAGGGACTGGGCTGTGTTCTCACTGTGGTTCTCATTTCTGCTAGATCTTCCTCAATAAAACTTTCTAGTTGATCACCAAATATTAACCTAGCATCTAATCGCAAATCAGAATACATAGCACATAGGAATACAGAGAGAATATTTTCTGAAACCCCCTTCATCTTCACCTCCCTCAAACACCTTCCTCTGACCCCCAGACTAGGTGAGGGCCCCCATCATGCGCTTGCGCAACACCCAGAGTGTCTCTTCTATGACAGCCGTTGCCCTGGTGTTTGCTTGAATAATATGTGTCTCCCTACAAACTGTGAGCTCCAAGAGGGCGGTGACTTATGGTGACCTGGTCTCACCTGTATCCAGGACATTGTATATGGTGTCTGACACAGAGTGTAGGTGTTCAATATATAAAAAACGAATGGATGGGCAATCAGGAGAAGAACAAACGCTATTTCTAAGCCATCGAAGTTATGAATTCATCCCTCTTTCGGAGCAGCAATGGCAGGATGCCATTCAACTATCAGCTCCCTGCCTCCTCTTTCTGCTTCTCCTCCTACTGCCACGTGCTCCACTCCTCAAGGCTCCTACCGGCCTCCAAAATATTAAAATAGCAACAGCATCAACAACCGCAAAATGCACGCTGAGTGTCTGCATTCCGGAGGAGGTGGTGGCCAGTGTGGGCTGCGAGAGCGCCCCACACATCCTCTGCTATGCCGCACGGGGCTTTTTGTAATAGGAACATGTCGATTGGCACGTTCTTAGTTTGGAAAGAGAAACCATGCCTTATTGTGGCTTTGAGTTTAGACTAGCTTTCTTAATCTTTGAAGATGAAGAGACCAGACCTATAAGCAAAGCAGTTCAAAAGGAGCCCGAATGCTTCCAGCTCTGTGCAAGGCAAGAGGAATGCCGTGCGGTGATGTTATTTAGAAAGAGACTCGTTAACTGCTGTACAGGAGAGCCGACATTTGCAGAACTCAATTGTGTGGCGTCCGACTGAGTAAGTTAGCAAAATAAAGACAGATGGCAATGGATTAACTCCAACACGCCCACCAGACAATGGCCGCCAACATGGAGAACTGCGGAGGGCTCTGAGAAAGCGCTTTCTGTGACAGTTTGCCCAGGGCCTCCGTCAGGTGCCACCTAGTGACTCACCAAAACATTGCATCGTGCACAACCACGTACACTGAGGCCCCGGTTTAAGGGGACTGGACCATCCGTGGGTTGGCTTTGTTTAATAGGAAAAAGAGAGGGAGAGATGCCAGATCATGGGGGGGCTAGAAAATTTGTACTTTAATGTTCAGTCCACTGAGAAATAATGATTGAATTCTGTATTCTGCCTGTATGTTTAGACAAAGAAAAAAGAGAGAGAAAGAAAAAAACACAAATCCTCCAAGATATTAAACTATCTTCCTTCAGAAATATACTTGACCCAGAGATGGATACAAGATTTAGGACAGTTTATGCGTATGGGTCCTGGCTTTATACAACTAAAACCAAGGCTGGCAAATCATTTCAAGTGCCAGCTCCCACTGACGAGCAGAAGCTTCTAGATGGTGTGGGACTGTGAGGGGGGCTGCAGGCTCAGGGGTGGGACCGTGGGACCGCTGAGGTTGCCTGCCATGGCTGCAGGTGAGGGGACTGGCGGCATTTGGGTCTGTGTTGGACAATTGTACGTCAGGCCATGACATCTCCTAACTTGGTTAATAGTGGGTGCTCCTGACTGCCTGAAGCCAGAAGCTGAAGTGTGCATAGAACATGGAGGTGATATTTTTCTAGCTAAAGGAGAGGTGAAGAAGTAATATGAGCAGTGTTTTTAGGCTCTGTCAAACTAGAGTTCCGTTATGTTTGTCACTCCATTGTGGAAGGCATTGTTTGATTGGCGATTTACACCACTAGCATATATAATTGAGGGCTTAGAGTCCGTGAACATGTGCCAAGAATTGGTGATGAGACACTGATTATTTAACTATAGGATTTATTTTATAAGTGAAGGTCTAGACAGTTTCAGTAACTGACCTGGAGCGCAAAACAGTTGAGGAGGGAGGAGCTTTAGCCTTGGGGCCTCTCCATCAGCGCCTCCCACACTGAGCTGACATTGCACTTCTTGTTTTTCCCTGGGAGTCATCTAGTCTGTGTTTGGGCCAAAAGAAAGACTCTTTTATCTTTTCATCCTTAACATCCCTTGGTGACCAGTAAATAGTGTCAGCATATTTGGGGGGCTTCCAGTCTGCAGGGTGGGGTAGTCGTGTGGTTAACTGGTTTGACTCTCCCCAGTAGGGCCCATGTGTCCAGGTGAGAGCCTGGGTTCCCAGCAGCTGCAGTTCTGCTGTCTTAAGTAGCTCTCTCTAAGCGTCCATGTCCTCTGAGCTCAGTGTGTTTTGCAGCAGAAAGCTGTATACATAGACACCAAACTCTATTCAGCCCTTTCTAGTTTTAGTTCAACTTCATACTCCTTGACTAACTGAATGCTCACCACGTGAAGGCACTGCGTTGGCTATCAAAATGCCAGAGTCAGACAAGGGATCCAGTGTCAGCTGGCACAGGTGAGTCATTCTCCTGCCTGAGGCCTCTGTCTCCACTTCGCAGAATGAGAATACCAGGCGGAAGCAAACGCTCTCTATTCCTTTCTCACTTTAAAGTTTTATGTCTTTATGGAGAGAGTGCTTGAGACCGTGAGGCCGTGAGGCTGGCTTTCAAATTTGATTTCTTAAAGTGTGATAATTTTATTATTCATTCATTCGAAGAGAGTTTCTGAGTCCCCGCTTTGTGTTAGGAACCGGTCTTGTGCAGTGAACAAGACTAAGGCCCTGGCCTCCCGGAGCTTGTGGGCTACTGGAGGAGATAAATAGTAAAAGAAATGAGCAGTAAGTGCAAATATAAAGTGCTGGATGGTGAACACTCCGAGGAAATAAAGCAGAGTAAGGAGAGAGGGGGAGCATGACCAGGGAAAGCCTTTCTCTGGAAGCCAGGCCTCAGTCCTGACCGATGAGAGGGAGAGCGCTATGTGAGATCTGGAAGAAGACGGGTCAAGGACGAGGCAGGTGCAAATGCGAGGGCGCTGAGAGGAGAGCTGGCTTACGTGTTTGAGAAACAGCAAGGATGCCATTTAGATACATAGCTCACCCATCGCCACAGGTGGCCGACCCATCTGAGGTGCCTGGAAGTGTACCCCAAAGCAGTTGGTGAACACTCCTGTGTGTCAGGCACTATTCTTGAGATGAAAACAAATCAGTCCTTGTGCAGGACTTTGCATTTTAGTGAAGAGTCAGACATGCTTAATTAAACCCCAGGATTATAAGTGAGGTGCTGTGACTGCAGTCAGGGCTGAGGGAGATGGGAGCTCAGTGGGGAAAGTGACAGTTCAGCTGGATCTTGAAGGATAAGGAGGAGCTGGACAAGCTGAGGATGAGAGACTAGTGTTTGCATGGGCAAGATCACAGTGAGAGGCGACCGATGTGTGAGTGGGGAGTAGAGTCGAGATTCAGGTTGACTGAAACGCAGGGCAATAAGAAACTATTGCCAACAAAACCAGAAAGGCTTTAATGTCAAAGCACAAACCAAAAACAAGCCAACACAGACAGACAGACAGATAGACAGCAAAACCAGAAAGACTTTTGTATCTCCTCTGCTTTGACACGAGCTTCATGTTTGGACTTTATCCTGTAGGCCAGTGGTCCCCGATATTCACTCCCAATAAAATAAAAAAAGGACTCTCTTTATATATTTTTTTCCCAGTGGATCATGTCTTCATAGATTTTTTAACCTCCCCAAATACTGCAATTATTAAGAAGTAACAAATTTGTTTCCCATTTCAACCAAGTCATCAGCCTCCATAACTTGCAATCAGAGCAAAGCATGAGCGTGAGATACAGCATGTCACCAGCCTGACTTGATGAAATACCCCTCTGGAGAAGAGGAGCTCTCCTATGCAGTGGCCATATCATGGGAGGTGTTTTCAGAGATAGAACCTCAGCTGCTGTCTCAGACAAATGCCACATCTCAGTGGTACCACGGGAAGGTCTATTCTTGTTCATGTGAGGCCCACTGTGGGCTAGGACCCCGGTTGAGCCAGGGCCACTGAAAACATTTTCCCAAGGTTCTTGTATCAGAAGAAGAAACAGCATGGAGGAGGAATCCTATCTCAGCCCGTGAATGACACCCTCACTTTTGCTCACAGTCCTCGGACAAAACTAGTCACATACTACAGCCTAACCACAGGGGAGGGTGGGACACCCAGGGAGGCATACGGAATATGTGTTCATCAGTAACTACCGCTGCCCGTGGATATGTACTGCAATACATTTTGCTATGGGTCCTTATGCCTCCAGGTGAGAACCGCTGCTTGGGCACCAGGAAGCAGGAGAATGACCGGATTGGTTTCTTTTTCAGAGAGACACACAGATGGTAGTTAATGGGCTGTAGTGAGTAGACTGGAAGCAGGAAGACCAGTCAGGCAGCACCAGGTCCAACTGAGTGGGGATGAGGGCCCGGACCAAAGCACTGGCAGTGGGATGGAGCAGGGGAACGGGTTCTAAAAATAGTGTGGGGGTGAACTTCCTCCGTGTTGGGGACCAGATAGGATGCCCGAGGGCGTTGGAGGTGTCAACACTGATTCTTGGGCTTCTAGCCTGGGTGAGTCAGAGGCACTATGACAGTAACAGCGTGAGTTAGGGTGAGGCAGGGCCAGGCAGGTGGGATCCCCGTTCCTGGGCTGCAGGCTTAATGGTCGCCCGTCATCATTCTCTTGCTGTCTGACCTAGTCATCTGCTCTACCTCCTCCCCACCCGGGACACACCGGGTCTGAGTCACAGCCTGTGGGAATTCAAAAGCCAAGGCAGCGGAGGTTGGGGCAGGTCTGGCTGTAAGTTTCAGACTCCAGCCCGGGGATCAGCCTTTTTAGCTCCACCTGTGCATGCTAAGGTGCTTTGTTAAGTGTCGGGGTCAGACAGCACTGAAAACTGCCGCTATGACCATCACTCGGTGTTCCTTCTATTCATCATCAGGTTTTTTCCTCCATCAGGAAATTTTTTTCCCCTTCTGGACGCTTCCCAGTCGCCCCTACTGAACGTACCCGGTTGCACCAAGCATTACAGCAGCCCCCTCCTTGGTCTGGGGATATGGTAATCAAATATACCTGTGCACTTCTTGTTCAGAAACCTAGTCTATTCTGTTTCCCATTAGAGGGCAACCTCATCCCTGGAGAGGCCACACCTTCTCAACTGCTATGAATTGAGCAGATGGGGGCAAATCCCACCCCTTTTAGTAACTCTTTAATAAAGTTGGCTCACTCAGACAGACCTTTGAAATCAACAACATTTCCCCATTTGAGGCAGCAATCTCTTAGTAGGATCTGCTGTTATATGGTTTCTTCAAACTTTATAAAGACAACTGAGAAAAGACACTTAAGAAGAATTGAAACTACACATGGGTAAAAAAACATTCAGTTTATTCAAAGTTTATTACATTTAATAGGATGTTCTACAAATGAGTATGTGGCTGTTACAATGGACAGCAAAAGAAAAGGCTCAGGTGTCAGGGAAAACTTGGTGCTTGAGTTCTAACTATCCTGGACTGCACATTAGAGTCTCATTACTCTGATCTGCAAAAGAGGGATCATAAGCGGCAAATGGCAGGGTTGTTCTTGGATTGGGCCAGACAGGCCGAGAACCCAGTGCAGGTCTTGCACAATAAGAGACACTCAAAATGGGGCAGCCGTGCTGTGATTATTTCTCGGTTCCCTTCCTTATGGCATGTGGTGCTGCAACCTGACATGTCTCTGCCTTCCTTCTTACCTAGGTCCCCTGGGCTTTATTTACATCGTCCTGATCTTGTGTCGTTCACTGATTCTCACCCATGCCTCACACAGAACCTTGCCGGGCTCATCACTTTTTAGCCCTAATACTAATCGCAAGTTCTCAGTATTCTGTTTGCTGAAAAGTCAAACCTGAAAGTACAGAGTCTGCACCAACTGCTTTTATAGGTGCAGTCTGACCTGTGTATGTTTCCACCGGCTGCTCTCCGGTGCCATGCAATCACTGAAGGTGCCACGCAATCACTGAAGGTGCCACGCAATCACTGAAGGAGAGACGTGCTTACAGTTTGGAGCTACAATCCTGTGGCAGCGGAAGGAGGGCCAACACCTGCTGCTCCTTCTGCCGGAAGTTCAATATGACTCCCTGACTTTCAGTGGGAAGAGAAATATTTTCAGCTTGAAATGATTACACTGTTCAGAGATAAATTACTTCAGGTTCTGACTCTTGTCTAAATATTAATCATCCGTGCTAGCTCCAGAAGCTGGGGTTAAAAACTGGACTACTTTGCCTTTTTGCACATTCGCTATTCAACCATTCCTCACCATTTATATGTCGGGTTGCAGAACTACAAGGCTATGCGCACTCTGGGAAGTGCCTAAGTTTCTGTCCAACCTGTTGATGCATTCCTGATGTAGTTTGAGAGTTCAGACTGCTCCACATGACCTACTGAGGGAAGGATTTGCAGAAATATGTGCCCCCAAACAAACAAAAACATTAAACGACCCACTTTTCCGTCTGGGCCTGCAGAGTGCCATGGCATCCTAGGAGTATCTCCATGCTTGGCTTTCCTTCCACTGCTTGAAATGTTTGACCAGGGAGGGGAGGTAAGCAAGGTGAAAGAAGGGGAGGATGTTACATCTGGGGGAAGTGTGCAGCTGGAGGACTGGCTGGAAGAGTGGAACAATACATGGTGGAGGAGAGAAGGAGGAGAAAGCCTGCTATTAGGGGCTGAATTGTATCTTCGCCTGAATTCATATATTAAAGTTCTAACTGGGAAGGCGACAGCAGTGGGAGATAGGGCCCTTAAGCTAAAACGAGGTCATTAAGATGGACCTTAATCCAATATGACTGGTCTTTATAAGAGGAGTTGACACGGACACTCACAGAAGGAAGGTGATGTGAAGACACAAGGAGAAGGAGGGAGTGATATGCAAGCCAGGTGAGAGGCCTCAAGAGAAACCAACCTGGCTGACACCTTGATCTCAGACTTCTAGCTTCCAGAACTGTGAGAAAATTAATTTCTGTCATTTTGGCTGCTACACATGACTTACTGGTATAGAGAATCAAGTGGTCATTTCACAAGTAAGTAAATTTAGGAAAGCTGGGATTAATGACTATGTATCTCTAAGACAGTGTGTGTAGGTATGTTGGTATTTTATATTTATCTGCAGGTGCCCTACATGTCCTATTCTTGAAGTGTTTGTTCCTGTTTAAATTGTTCAAGACTTCTGGGTCCATCCCACGCAGAATCATCCTCCAACCCCATCTTTTAGAGAGACATTAAATGGGTAATTCTTAAATTCTTCTTTCCAGGTATTACTAAAGGCAGATGAGAAAGAATGGATGCAGTGAATCAACCTGGAAAGAGAGCCTGAAGGAACAGGGCTTTTTAAAAAGTCAGGTTTCTTGAGATATAACTTACATAAAGTAAATTTTACTCTTTTAAGTTGTATAGTTAGTTGAATTTTTACAAGTATATACAGTCATGTAATCACGATCAGAATCAAGATATAGAACATTTCCATCAACCCAAATGTCCTGTGTTCCTCTGCAATCAATTTCCTTCCTCTACTCCCAGCCCTTGGCAACCACTGATATGAATTTTATCCCTATAATTTTGCCTTTTTCAGAATGTCATATAAATGGATTCACATGGCATGCAGCCTTTTATGTCTGGCTTCTTTATATTCAATTCAATATATACTTTATTTATATATGCATATATATACATTTGTATGTCTCAAGTGTTGAATAATATATCCATGTTTGTTTTAATTGAAATACATTTAAACCTACTTAGATAGGTTACTTAAATGTGACCTAATAATTATTAGGTAAAATTAATACTCCATGAAGATGTCTTATTTCCAAATTTAAAAATATCACTATTAATTATAAAGATGTGTTGCAAGACACCATGAAGAAAGTTCAAAGAGACATTCACTAAATACTGTAACAATATGGAGTAATGAGCAATAGCCTGACCTTTTATGCTCTCAGAGATGAGATCATGAATGCCTTCTAAGGGTTTGAGAGACATCAATACTAGAGGTAAAATAAATGGAAAACATTTTAAATAAGAAGGATATCCAAGAAGGCCACATGACCATCTCAATAATCATGCATCAGTACATGATTATCAGCAATACACTGATAAGCTAAAGTTTATTGATACCTGGACAGTAGTGCTGTGGGGCCTCTATCCTTCGACCAGTACCCACCAAACCTTTCTGTTTGGTTGTTTCTCTGGGCCTGGACCCATTTGTGAGACATGTTTGATATCTATCTCTAGATTGTTGATAAAAAAATAATTCTTGCATGAAGGTGTTTCTTTTCAAGGGAGGTCTAGGCTTTGGATGAGGTTTCCACATTGTCCTTACTGAATTCTTCAAGATCCCACACGAGCGTCACCTCCTCTGTGCCTCCATCGTGACCCATTCTCTAAGCCAAGGCAGAATGAGCTACTCTCCTTGGATCTTTTTAAACACCCTGCCTATAGAGCTAGCACATTCTGTGATAATTAGTTCTTTATGTGCATGTGTCCCCTGTTATTGTTCAACATACTTGAAGACAAGAATCATGTCTTGTCTCTGTATCCCTAAATCTTGACACATAGCAAGTGCTCAAGGAATATGTGCAACTAGATCTAGTTGGCCCTTACAATGTGTGATGTGCACGTGTTACAGACCCACCTCAGTCAGGCTTTGGAGAACTAAGAACTGGCTTGTGAGAATGGACACTCCACTCCAATTTAATGTTTGTATCAGGCCTTGTGTTTTCTGCCAGTCTGCCAAACTTTTGACCCAGATTCTTTCTTTGAGCCTATTTGTCTGGTCCAACTACAAACATAATTTCTGCTCTGACCCAGATCCATTGCCTGTACTTGTTCCAGCTCACCAGGGTCTTCTGCTTTGGCTTTACCTCTGAAACCCAGTGTGTGGCCAAGGCAACCCTGAAGAAGAGCTCACAAGCGGGCATTGTGAGGTCCCAGGGTGACATCGGACTCTCCTGGCTGTCTGCAAGGCAACTGGGTCGGCTAAGCAGAATAAGCTTTATGGGCTCAAGTATCCAACGTGCTGCCCCCAGCAAGTCCTCAGGCAGGAAGCAGGTGCAGACATGGGCCAGAGTAGAGCCCAGGAAGTTGCCTTGGTTGGTCAGATGTCTTGCTTGCTCCTCTGACTGTGACCATCCCATCAGGAGGCCAGGACAAGACTGGAGCAAATGTATAGGGAAAAGGAGGTGTATGTAGGTTCAAACAAGGTAAAGAGGTGGATTCTATTAGACCCAGTTAGGGCCCTGTTACCCTTTCTATGGGTTGAATAGTTGGCCCCAAAAGATATGCCCACATTCTAAACCCTGGTATCTATGAATGTGAACCTATTTGGAAAAGGGTCTTGGCAGACATAATTAAGTTAAAGATCTCAAGATGATATTTTTCCAGAATTTAGTGTGATGAACCCTAAATCTTTAACCCTTTTAAGACAGGTTTCCTTAATAGAGAAAGGTGGAGGCAGATATGGCACGAGATACTCAGAGGTAGAAGGCCATGTGGAGACAAAAACAGAGAGTGGAGTTGTACTCCCAGAAGCCAAGGGATGCCTGGAGCCACCAGAAGCTGGGAGAGGCCAGGAAGGGCTCTGCCCTGGAGCCTTCAGAGGGAATGTGGCTCTGCAGGCACCTTGGCTCCAGACTTCTGATGACGGAGCTGTGAGAGTACATTTCCGTTGTGTTTAACGGCCAAGTTTGTGTTACTTTGTCATGACAGCCCAAGGAAACGAATACAGCCCCTCCTTTGCTCATTCACTGGAGAAGTGGGTGTGCACTGGAGTGCTTGGGTCCAGGAAGAAGGTTTTCAGAGCGCTAGCGAAAGAAGGTAAGGCATGAGGAAGCAGCCGGCTTAGAACCACACAGAAATAACTCTTTTTCTCCCCACATCGTCAGTAGAGACCATAATATCTACAGAGAGTTTCTATCATTCAATTAAGGTCACCCTAAGAAAGAATCTTCCACTTACAAGAGAGTAGTAATAGAAATAATAATAATGTTAATAATTACTAATAGTAGCACCCCCTATGCCAGGCCCTGCACCAAGTGTTCTATATATATATATACATTTTCCTGATGAGAAAATTGAGGCTCGCCAAGCCCTGTTCTAAAAACTTTACAATTTACTCCTCACAATAAACCTGTGAAGGAGGAATTATTATTTCCGTTTTATAGGTGGGAAAACTAGGGCACCAAGAGGTCACATAGCATGTCCAATGCCACACAGCGGGGAGTAGAACCTGGAATTCAAACCCAGGAAGTCTTGCCCCAAAGATTCTACCCCATAGTTCTGGGTAAAGGAACGAGGGTTTGAATGCAGGTATGTCTGACCCCAAATCCCATGTTTATTCTGTAAGCTGCACTGCCTCTTAAATAAACAAGAGATGGAATCACATTGTGAACAGTAGTCCTGCCCACATGACAGTCCCTGTCCGCTCTCTGAGTTACATAGCTGAGGGTCTTTAACCAGCCGGCCTGATTCCTCTGTTGCTTACACAGTCTTGAGCATAACAGCCAATGTAGACAGAAGCTCCGACCCAGCCCCTGGCAGAGACTGGCATTGGTATTGTGGGCCAGTCTCTGGGAGATTGAAGCAGAGCCCTAGCTCTCCTAGGCTATCCTGTTCAAGTTTACTCAGTTGTGTAACTGGGGTTTTTATTGTTTTGTCAAATATTTGTCAGACACTTATCACATGCTCTGCAATGTGGCAGATGCTGGAGCAGAGAGTAAAGGGGTAGGTCCAGGCAAAGCATGCATGGTCTCCAATTCAGAATGACAGATGCTGTCCAGGAAGAATGATATTGATACTGGCCAATGTCTTTGGAATGCTTATTGTGCACTGGTCATTATGTAGTCTTCCCAACACATGCTGCTTTGGGAGAACACAGGAGGGTCACCTAACCCACTCTTGGAAGTCAAGGAAGGCTTCCTGGAAGAGTCCTGGTGGACACCTGAGGGATGAGTAGGAGTTAGGCAAGTAAAGAAAGGGATCCAGGAAGCATGGTCTCTCAGGCAGAAGCCTGAACCTGAGACAGTACAGAGTAGATGTTGTAGAAAGGGAAAGTAGGTAGGGCAGGGTAGGCATGGGCAGAGCAGGAAGTGGGAGTAGCAAGCGATTGGTGGGAGAAGTGTATCTGCAAGTCTTGAAGCCTCTCAGCTTTTCTCACCTGTACCCGAAAGGCAACTTCCATAGTCCAGGTGTGAGGAGACAGCAGCCCGGAGGGAGATGCAGCAGGAGGAAGAGAAGCAGGGGCATTTGGTGTGCAGAGCCCTTGCTCTGGGCGGTGGGTTTAGGGATCAGGAGCAGGAAGACAGCCAAGGGTCAGCAATGGCCAAGACAGTCACAACAGCAGCGCTGAGCCCTGCTCGCAGTTTAAACTTCAGCAGCCGAACAGTTTAATCTAAACGAGGCAAACATTTTAAATTAGACTCTTCAGTATCACAAAGATGATGATGAAGTTTTAGAGAAGACATTGAATTTTCTAGGAAATCCTCTTTTCCTACTCCGAGCATTTTTCTCTCCAAATGTTCTTTACATTAACTTGTTGGTTTTGTGGAAATAGCCACATTAAGTTATCAGGGGAAGTGTATATTTCAGAGGCTTAGGAAATCACATCAAAGGATTTTCCATGCTTTCAGCAATGGGAGGTGTAGCCACCCAGGGTGTTAAAATTTGCAAAAGGAACTGTGGGGCTGGCTTTGCCTCGGCCCTACCGCCCCCAGCAGAGCCGGGGCGCTGGAGCAGGGAAACGGCACGGCTCTGCAGCTGCTCTTACTGGCGGCCTCACGGCTCACCTCATCCCCTCAGCACAAGGTCTACACTGTGGCATTCGACAGTTGCAACATCAAATCTGCCTCAAAGGCTCTTTCTCGCATCCAGGGAGTTTCACCGGACCTCCCTTAGTTTGGTGTAAGATATAACCACAACTTTAATCGTTAGTCTTCTTGAGAGTACAAGGGAGATGACTCTTTCCACGCAGCTAATAATGAATAATCCAGCTCCTTAAGGCTGACTCCCCAAATAAGCACCCAAACCCCAGAGCATGAGTGAAATAACTATCTGCCTTATCCAAGACTCCCTGGGCATGCCGCTCCCAGTCTGCTTCTTATGCAATATTTTACACTCATCTGCGGCCTGAGTAAAACTTTCTCTGGTGCCTTTTTCTGACTCACAAGGACATCAACTTAATCCACCGTAGACAACCAAGGATCTATGTAGATGTTCTTGTGAAAGAGGCACCATTAAGGTTGCTTAGCACCAGAAATTGGTTTACTCAAAGCACTTCCTATGAGGAAAGCACTGCATGTTTTCTTCCATAGATTCAGGTCTCTGGTTGATGGACTTGCTGAATTACTGGAAAGGTTTTCTTCTTGTCTGTGTGTGGAGGGACCTGGAGGGCAAAATGGCTGGGAAAGGCTAGATATTAGAAAGTGGATCAGTCACTTTGAAAGAACTATGGGGATCGTGTCCTATCTGTCCAGAAACCTCTAATTAGAAAGTCTGGGGACTCCGAGTGGCTGTGCGTCCTTTGCCCTGCTGTCAGGTTTCCTTACGGGCTCCGGCAGGATGAGGGAGAAACTCGTAGAAGGAGAAGGGACATGTGTCATGCTTGGAGGCGGCCAGTCAGCCCAGGACAGGATGAACACCTATTACCTAGCGACCTGAGACACCATAGTCGCTAAACTCATCTTGTTAAACTGTCTAGACTAAGTTATGTTTATGGGGCCAGCAAGGTAAGAAAAATTGCATAGCTACCCATGTCGGAGGTAGGAGGGGGAATCACTGACGATTATTGAACGATTGTATGTGCTAGCCACTGTTTTAAGAGTTTTTGTACACAAAAATAAATACTATTAGTTTAACAATGTTTTTAAAGATGACAAACTGAGACTTTGAGAGGTTAAGTTCATGAATATCGTACATGGGAGGGATGGGATTTGAATCCTGGCAGCCTGCAGTCTACCCACTGCATTGCCCAGGCCCTCGGTCTCAGATGACTGTGAAAATGGGGCGATTTGTGGCCCTCAGATGTCAGACCTTTCCATTTTTCAAGAAGGCCAGGTCATCTGAAATTACCAAGATATTTCTAAATTTTTTAATTGTTGGCACTATTTTTTGTGATATTGGCTAAATGTGATCTGGGATGACTTCCTTCCCGCCCAAAGGCATTATCATTGCTCAGCCTGCAGCTCTGTGTACGCAGGGGTAAACCTGGACCGAGGAAGCAGAAACGTTAACGGTGAGCCACACCAGTTCCATTGCAGGAAGTGCCCTCTGAGGAAGCTTTGAAATATTGGGTCGTCAGGGGGAGTCTGACAGCCTAGGCTTTGCTTGCTCACCAGAAACACTAGGGAAACTGTGGGTTTCAGATGTGCAGGGGAGTAGAGTCTCCACCCGTGTGTTTGGGCCACAGTGCTATAATCCTATGGTTCAAAACCAGCAGCAGGTTACAAGTGAGCTGAGTCACGGACCTTCTCAGGCCTCCGGAGACTGGGGGATTTCTGTGGTCCTGAGATCCCTCAGGTGGTCATCTCTGGCCATCAGCAGCTCTTCCTTTCAGGTTAACTTAGGTTGCAGATATTATAATTATTTTAAATGTCTGCTATGAAGTTAAAACAGTTGGGAAGCACCACTGTGGTCTGTTTCTGATGTAATATGGATCGCCCTGATTTACCTTATTTTCTTGTTGATGAATGGAATCTATGACTTTACATGAACGCTTTAATGGGACTTTCCTCTTCTATTCACCAGGATAGTATAAATTCTCCCCATGGTTTTTCCTCTTTCCTTTATTCATGAACCTTTCCAGTTAAAAATGAATCTTTTCATTAAAAACGAATCACTATATTGCATTTTCATTCATTCATTCCCGATTTCTTCCCGACTTCCAATCTCACATAGCAATTTCATGCTATTTGGTATCAGTTCATTCAATAATGATTTTGTTATTTGTTTGGAAATGTCCCTGGGCAGAGTGCGTGGCGTTTACTGGGACAACCAACTTGTTTTGGTCTGCCAGGGACCGAAAGCCCAGGGACGCCCTCAGTCATGAGCTAACCGGGATGCTCGGTGCCCCTTGAGCCAGCTAACAGGGTTGTTGTCCCAGACAGAATAAAAGACCCTTCTTCATATGGGCAGGTATGTATGGAGAGGACTGGGAGAGGGCTTCACAAAAAATAACCTAAATTTTTTACTGGATAGATGTAGGTCATTTACTGAGAGGAAGCGGCATGATGGTAGGAGCATCGCCCCTCAGTGAGCCCCAGGTCCCATCACACCGCGTTCTTCTAGGCGGCTCGACAGCAGCTTATGTTAGGTGCGTTTAGGCTTTGCATGGACGTAATCTGTCATTTCTTGGAGGATGCAGATTAATACAAATAACTAAAAAAAATGAAATGATTATATATTTGTTTTTTGAAAATTACAAGGCAAATCCCAAACATGGAATCTATTAAGGTGAGGCGCTTTCTGCACCACTGCAGGCAGCTGTTCCTAAGCTGCTCCCGGAACTGCTGCTCTCTAACAACCACTTGCTTTCAACTGGCTACCATGCTCTGCTCCAGGCTCGCTATCCTAAATAACACCCCTTGCCTAAATAATACTTACTCGGAAGTGGGGGAAGTATGGCTGTTATGGAGGGAGGATAGAACCTAATTTGAACTGCGGCCCTCAGTGACCCACTGGAGGGCAGATATCGTCAGGCTGTGAGAGGAGCTGAGGTCAGGGCGAGTGAAACTCAGCGCATGAGCTTGCTGACTGCTTAACTGTCTGCCCCCTGGGCCTCCATCTGCCCAGGGAAGGGGTGGACTATGCGAGCCCCTAAGGCCGCATGCATTCTAGAATTCTAGCACTTTTTGAGGGGTTGTAAGGGAGAGAGAAGCAGTTTCAAGCACATATAGACACATAAACATTAGAAGTCTTTGGTATGTGAAGCCAAGGAAACAGGCCAGGGGTCTCTGCAAAAAAGCAGAGTTATGACGAGGATGGACCAAGCCCTAGGCTACTGAGAACCAGGCGACATCCTGAAAGTTTGGCATGAAAGAAGTCTCATTCCCCACATCAGAAGCCAAGTTCTCATTGCATATCTTCACAACTGGGAAAATAGTTCCACATGGAACAATAGCTTACAGAATGAGAAGTATCTGAACACAATAGTGTTTCATTTGATCCTCACACAGTCTTGGGAGGCAGACAGCAGAGTGTCTATTCTCCCTATTTTATAGATGAGGAAGCTGAGTTTCCAAGTAATTGGGTCACAGAGCCAAGTCTTGGACTCTGTTCTCACGAATCCCCGTCTGTAACCTCTATAGAGAACAGGGGCAGTGGGGTCTTACCACTGAGCAGCCATCTCAGAAGGGGGATCCCTGGACATGGAGTGGCAGAGACCCACGGACCAAGACCAGAAACTCATGTGTCATTCTGTGCTGAAGCGGCCCTGCTTAGCAATACCTCACCGTTTCAGAGTTGATGCCGCCTCAAGAATGAGCGGCTCAGGAGGGCCGTCAGCACGTGCACATCCCATGTCCTCTGCCTAAGTGTGGGGCTGGGGAGGGGACGGGTGCCAGCCTGGCTGCTTCATGGGGAGGCGGCCCTGCACTTGGGGCAGTAACAGCCTGCACCCTCTGGCCACCTCCTGGGTGCTCCTCCCAGCTATCAGCTCAAATCTGCGCATCCAGCCCAGGGAACATCGCCTCTTTGGTGCACGTCATAATCACGATATTATGCCTCTCCTCAGATTCTGGAGAGTGTGGGGGGCCGTGAAGGCAGAGTGGCGGCATCCCTCCGTCTGTTCATGGCCGGCCCCACCTAGTTATTGAGTGTGCAGCGTCTGCTCTGGGCTAAGCTGGATCCTGGGCATTTAGTGCTGAGCACAGAAGATGGTGTCAAGGAAGGCTTCTGTTTCAGCAGAGCAGCCCGGAGAAAGCCACCTGCTTTGGTTTCAGGTGTGTCAGTTACTGCCAGGAGCCTGTAGGTGTTTAGGTGCTTCACTAAGTACAGGAAGCTCTGGTTCCTTTCTGCTCCTTTGGAGCCTGGCCCTTGGTTGGCCTTGAATGAGGAGCAGGGCGTTGGAAGCCCCACTGTTAGCACTCCTCCGAGGAGCAGTACCCATGGGGAGGGCCAGGGCATGCGGCCTTCTGAAAGCTGTGCCATCCTAGCTCCAGCCACAGGGGTTACATCACGTGGGGGAGGGCTGAGCTGTGAGCATGTTGCTAGGCTGTGGCTATTTATTTTTATAAACCAGCCTTGAGCTTAATTTAGAAATCTGCTTTTTCTTTTTCTTTCTTTTTTCCAGCATCATCTGGCTGTCTGGCACCATCAAATAATTGCATTTATGACCCAACAAGAGCTCGCGGTGGGTAGGGGTGGGAAGGAGGCTAGGGGGAGGACTGATGCCAGCCCAGCTGCCTCACAGGGAGGTGGAAACACGTGGCTATGCCATTAGTATCCTGTTCAGCTTCTGGACAAGTTTCATTTGTGACACCTACATAGTCCTCACTTGGAACAGGATAAAAAGCAGCCGTGGTACTAGCAGCTCCTCTTCTGATTAACCACACATTGGAATACAGCAGAACAGAAGGCCATGAAAAAGAGGACTGAAGTCAGGTGCCAGAAGCAGGTGACATCCAGACTCTCAATTCCTTGGATACAGCTATTTTAATAGAGCCATTTTATGGCAGTTATTTTGACATAAGGATGTTTTGATTTGGCCTAAAAATTAAGCCAAAATGTTCAGCTTTTAAAAAATAAATGATGAGTAAAATGGGCATTTTAGACCCCATCTGTGAAATTTACCACCTCTGGTCTTCACCCTGTTGCTAATCCTACCTCTGAGCATTAAGGGGTATTGGACCAGGGACAGGTCAGGGAAGAGATGGTAGGGATGAAAAATGGGAGAATCACTGTGGGTCAAGTGCCCACAAGTCAGACCTCAAGTGCCCACAAGAAACGGCATCAGGTCAGGACAGAGGAGGCCTGAGAGGTCTCCAGAGTCAATCAAAGGATCAAACTGAGATGGAACAAGAACCACAGATGGAACGAGGGGTGGGAAATGGTCATAAACATAAAATACAGTGAATTTTCGTTTTGTCTTACCTGTTTTGAAGTTCTTAAAATAGCTGCATGAAGTTGTTGGGCAAAAAAAAGGGTTCCCTTAGGATTCAGAGCAGCCCATTGTGGCTCCTCCAGGGGCAGCGTCTGACTCACAGGTGTCTATGCATTTCACTCAGGGCTTGTCTGAGCCTCACTTTTCCCACGTAAAATGCAAATGATTATGTCTACCCTTCCGCTTTCCCCACCTTTTGCTCTCCCTCCAAGAGACAGGCGGCGGAATGAGCCGGCAGCCCATAAACTGCTCTGAGCTGCTGGGAGAAAGGTACTCGCGTAAACAGTGGGTATTCATACATATGAGTGTTCTGTGAGTCACGGATTTCAGAGTCAGGCAGGTGTAGCCGTCTACCAGGTGAGTCATGTGGACACAGTGGTGCCTTTAACTGGAATGCACGCACTTGTGATAAATTGGTTCTTGCCATGGCACAGAACCTCATCTTTACCCAAATGCTATCAACTTGAAGAGTTTGTACACGGGCACTAGGGGATTACATGTGGAAAGAATTGAAAGGAATCTGGCATGGCTGCCTGCCATCTAGAGTTTTAGTACGAAGAACTAGGGCAGCGTGTTTTGCCCAATCATTGACTTCCCTTTGCCAGAGAAGAAATTCTTTCAAATTCTCCTGCCATTTGTCAAACTTGCCAAAGTGCCCAGAGGCAATTCTGGCGTAATGAAGGTGGAGAGAAGAGAACGCGCTCTCTCTGCCCGGTCGCACCACTTTCCGTGTTGGGCTTTCGCGCCACGAGACGAAGCCTCGCGAATTCGGTCATGGAACTGGGCCAGGGGGCAGCAGGGGCCTCACCTTCCAGAAGGCTGGCCTGGGGCCCCCGGGCAGGGCGGGAATTCTGCCCCAGAGCGGAGGCGGAGGACGCGCGCCCCAGCCACACCTCCGCGGGCTTGCTGCCGCTGACCCCCTTCTAGGGGCCGACGCACCGCCTCCTCTGGTATAATCTTTGTTCCTGCCACCAACTCATCTTTCTTTGTTATTTCTCACCATGTCCCTGCCTTCAGATTTCTTACAGATTCCTTTCTCAGGCATCATGTTCTGATTCCCTCTTCACATTTATTTCCAAGTGCCAAGAACAACTCTGTTCCGGCAGGAGAATATTACTTGGATTAAATGAGAGAATGAGCAGTGGCTTCTCTCCACTAGCATTCTTCAGATTTACATGGGAATTTATTCTGGAAACTGTTTAGTCTCCTTCAAGTGACCCCCCCCTCCCCGCCACCATGTTTCTGTCACAGAGCGTGGCTTTCCTTTCATTGTTCTTACCTGGAAGACAGTAAGAGCTTTTCTTTTGGAGCCTGGGGACCCCCTCCCTACACGATTACTCCTCAAGGACCCTACCTTGGCTGGGTCCACACTGAATATTACAATGAGTATTATTGCCATTGCTATGGACCTGAACATCGTCTCCAGCATTTGGGTCTGTGAGGAGCCTTGAGTCCTCTTCCAGAGCTGTCTGTTTTTCTAACCATTGGGCATCAAGTTCCCCCTTAGGACAGCCCTCCCTGAGTGACTGACAATCATCCCTTGGTTTAGCTGAGGGGAGGGGTCTAAGTGACATGCGCTTCTCTGTGGACCTCACAGAGGCCTAATGACACATGCCAAGAACAGTAGCTGGAGTTCTTAGCGGTCCCTGTTCATGTTTTGGGGAAAGTTGTGTTGCCCGGTGCACCACTTGGTACAGTGATCCAGGAATGTGTTGTTTGACACAGAGCTAAATGGAGAGGAGGGGCCGGGTATCACCCAGGCAGCATGCAGGCCTGCTCAGCCCAGCCCCAGAGAACATTCTGTGTGTCCCCAGAAATGGCCTGGTACTGGACTTGGTCTGCCTGGCCCTCTGGCAAACAATGGCCTAGTTACCTCTAGACCAGAGGACACTCTGCCTTCCCCAAACCGATTGCTGCACTTGGGGTGAGAGGAAGGGAGGCTTTGAGAAGGCAGCTAGCAAGACCCCTGCCTCAGGTCCTGAAACCAACAAAACCGTCCAAGGCCAAGCACCAGGCATCCCTTGCCCTTGAAGGTGCTTCCAGCTGCGTGGATTGGCTCCTGTGGGTCTCACCACGATCCTGAAGATAAACAGGGCCGTGTGATGACTCCAAGTTTATCAGCGGGGAAAGTAAGTTTAGTTAACTTGCTCAGAGTCAACTAAGTAAATTGCTGGTGGACTTGAGACAAGAAACCTCAAAGTCCTGACATCTGCTCTGTTTTTCCCATTACCCCACTGTTCTACAGCGGGGCTTAAGCAAAACAGCAAACACAAGTCCTAGCTTTTCCAGTTGGGCAGGAATCGGAAGCTGGCATGGATTTGCATTGAAGTGGCTGGGGCCTGGGAATCTGTAAGCTCTTGTTCTACCTGCTTGTATGGCAGGGTAAGGCTGAGATTTTTGGAGGGTTCACCATTTAGGAGGTTGTAGTACACACACACACACACACACACACACACGTCCAGGCACACAGGTAAGGAGGAGCCATTATTGCCACTTGCCCTGATGGCCACTGAAGATGATGGAGCAGATCCCCTTGGAGGTCTTCTGCAGCTTCCAGAGACACTGTGGCTTCTTACCTCAAGCTCCTGCATCTTTTCCTGAGGGCTTTCTTGGACCATGGGAATTTGCGGAGCACCTGCATGGGGCATCCCAGAAGAGCCCTGGAGTTAATGGTACCTTAACCAATGAAGGGTAGAGCTGGGAAACAAAATGTCTCAGGTTCCTTGCTCATTGATAGATTGACTGAGGTATGTTCTATTGAGTCTTTGAGGGGGACCCCAGCGAGAGTGAACCCCAGTATTCTCACCAGCAGCCTGCTTGTTAATGTCCCCTTTATTGGCTCTCCTCTCTTCTGTCTTGCTTTCCTAGCCCCTCACCATGTTTCCTGGGATCATCTCCCCCATATACTGTGTGCAACCAGATTCCTGTTTCAGAAATCAAAACTGAAAGAGTAGCCCAACTCCTTCATCCCAGGAGCACCTTTTATGTGGTGAGCTTTCAACACAGCTTCCTGCTGTGTTGAAATGGCAAGCGGCATTTCTTGGTTGGGCACTGCTGCTTTCCAGCCATTGGACAGGAAGACTGTGGCTCTGGTAGTAATAATATAGAGTTCTTCAGGCTAGAAGAATCTCTTTTCCTATATATCCCAGGGGGACCCTACATCAGGGCTACATGGGTAAGAAACAGAGAACTGAGCTCAGTGTCTTTAAAAACAATGCCAAGTTGAAGTAAGCCTGGAGTTCTCTTGTTTTATTTTGTCTTGCCTACCACATGTCCTGGGCAGCTGCTCCCAGGCTGCTCTTCCCTACCTCTCAGGCCCGGCGGACAGTACTGTCCGTGCTCCCTCTGTAGGCATGCCTGGCTTGACTGGCTCTGTGAGCACCTCTGAATGCAGCAGCATGAGAACCTCTGGCGTACAGGAGGGTAGAGCCAGAACTCCCTGGGGGTGGGAGCAGGTTCCTGGATGCCACTTTCCCATCAGTTCTCCCGGTTCCAGCACATAGCAGATTGGACTTGCAACCAAGCAGACACATGAAAGTAAACGTGTGACTCTAACATTTCAGAACCTGCCTCCCACAAAACAGAAGGCACTCTTCCCCTTGTGTTATTCCCTGCCTTGTTCTTGACATTTTTAATGTGCTGAGTCTACAGCCGATTTTGCATTCCCAACACCTCCTACTTGCACTGGCTCCTGGCTTGAGGACTGCAGGCCTGAGGATGCCAGTCACGTGTCACGACCCAGAGAACTCTCTCAGCTCCCCTTCGGGCCAGGCCACCCCCCTCTTCACCTTGACATTTACGGCCTGCTGTTTCTTTTCTTCTGCTCCAATAAATCAGGGTCAGTCAAGATTCACTCTCCCCTGGGAGGGTTTGGGGAAACTGATGCTGAGATAAGGAAGCTTCTCTGCTTGTGTTGAGTCAAAAGCAAACGTTGCCTTTCTGCTTCTGTTCCCTGGATTTGCAAAATGCCAAACCCTAAGCAGAAAGACCAGGCTCTATTTCCAGGCCTTTGTCTGACCTGCACAAAGCTGAGGGTATCTTTGGGGTTCTGCTTAAACCAGATAGAGCAATACTGCCCCTTTCCTGGGCCCTTCCTTGTTTATAGCCCAGGCTGAGCTGCTGGTTCAGCTCTTTCACCTCAGAGGGTGTGCTGTGGAATGACGTCATCAGCACAGCCTGAGGAGCACAGAGACGGGCCGTGCTGTCCCTCTGCTCCCACTCTGCCACATTCTGGAGTTTGGGTGAAATCTAGCCTAGAAGCAAAGGGAAGCAAGCCTTCTTCGTGCCAAGCATCAGATGCTAAGCAATACCTACGGGAACATATGTATGGGACGATAAAGCCACTAGAAATATGTAACAGTAGCAAAGAGGAGAGAGAGAGAAAGGCGAGGAGGAAAATGAATCTACAAAGTGGTACTATTGCAGAGGAGTGGCTGAGTGCCACCTACAATCTGGCACCAGTGCCATCTGTCAGCGTCCCTGTTTCAAAGTAGCATTAGGAGCTTACTCCAGAGAAAATGTACAGCTTAGATTTTAGAACCGTGTTACCCCCCATAGTCCGCTACAGTAGAAATAAGCATGACCCTACTTACTCAACGATGAGAGGTCTTGGGCAAAGTATTTTAAAATGCTTTGTGAAAAAAAATAAATCACCTGTACAAATATAAGATGCTGTTTTTTTCTTCTACTCACCCCAAGACTTGCCCACTGTTAGTATACCCCTCCAGGTTACTTTTAAGATCCTAGTCTACAATATTCTTAAGGGAAGAGACCATGGTAGCTGGGTTGAATATTTCCTGGCACACAGTAGGTGCTCAATGAACATCTCAAATTGAATTACTGAATGAATGAATATGAGGGAGATATAAAGAAAAATACTTTAGTATGAAGATACCTGAATATTTGACACTGATCACTTTTCAAAACACTTCATGGCTTTTGTTCTGGGCCCTGAGGATGCAAGAATGGGCGAGCTCCCCACATGCATAGTCAGTAGGCGACCTGCAATCACAAGCACACACTAGGATGCTTGTGCAAGCAATATGCAGACAGGGCGCAGTGATGGGGATGGCTGGCTCCACCCAGATTATGGAGACATCTCTTGATATGTGGGTTCTGAATCTACTAAGATCTCACAAGGCAGACCAGGCCCTGGAACGGAATATGAGGACAGCAAAGTTATGAAACAGCCTGTCGCATCAGAGAGCTGGAACACCTGGGTATGGCAGGCAAATGGAACGGGTGTGTGTGTGTTTGTGTTTCTGTGTGTGTGCATGTTCCTGTGTGTGTGTGTGCGTGCATGCAGGAAAGTGGGGTTCATAGGGAAGGTAGGGAGCTGGATGAGAGAAAACACAGACAAGACAGAGATCCTTGAATGCCTCTGGTAACCACTAGCTTTTTGCTGGTCACCATAGGTTTTAGAATGTCTTCTCTATGCCCAAACACTGGCAACAGCAGCTTCAGTTATTTAAATCTTCCTGGAAAGCTGAAATCCACCTGTAAGTGGCTGCTTGATCCCTGGGGAGTGATGTATATCTCCATATCTCCTTAGGGTTTCCTAGCTGATGGTACAGGGGAATGATTTCTGATATTCATGGTGCTTATGTGGTTTCTGCTCTGTATTCTTCTCTGCTGTGAGCTACTTCAGGGCAATACCTCCCAGCTCTTTGAGCAGGCTGAGTACTCCAGAGCTTTACTGAATGTATGTATGGATGTACGTGTGGATGGATGGATAGATGTATGTGTGGATAGACAACAGATGGATAGGTGGACAGGTGGATGTTCAGAGTCCTACAAAAGTCTTTAAGCCCCACTACTCTGTCCTAAGGGAGCAAAATTCATCTTTACCATGAATACTTTTTTATCATCAGCTTTGCAAGTCTCCCACAGGTGCAGAGCCTGGAAGAAATCAGTCTAAAATGAAAAGAGACAAAGCTGGCATCCTCAAAGAACCTAGTAAGACACCAGGTCAGGACTTTTTAGAAGGTCTTTTGGCACAGGTTCTGAGACCTGGGAGGAAGAGGAAGGGCTAGAGGGCTTGTAGACACTCTGGCTCTCAGGTCCCCAGCAGTGCTGGCAGGAATGGACCCAGGGCCAGAACATCATGGACACTTCTGCCACAGAATGCCTTGGGAGCCAAAAGATTTGATAAAGCCCAAATTAGAGCAGATAAAAGGCAATTATATTCCCACATCCTGGGCTCCTGCCACCCTGCAGCTCCCTGGGGATGTACTCATGGCATTTGGATGTTTCTCTCACAAAGGCCTGGAGAGAAAAAAACAGCCACTCAACATGTAATAAATTATCCACCATATCACTGCTTCTGCTGGCCTCTTTCTGACACTTCTCCCCTTCTGACTATAGACAGTAATTATCCTCTAATTGCGTAGATAATCTTGCTTATGGAGCTATAGCAATGACAAAAAGCTCTCATATGTTATTGTTTGTTCTGAACATTAATCTAGGCTGAAGTATGCCTCAGTCATACACATAATTCTATGGGAGTAGAGCTCCCCCACCTCATCCCTACCAGCAGGGTCTTTAGAGGCTGAGAAGGGGGTGTCACAGCATGTTTCTTACTTCTCTCTGTGCCCAAGGAGTCACTAAATGAAAGTGAAACAGTTCTGTGTGACCAAAGAATAGGTGGAGGAAGGCATAGTGAGGGAACATCGCTGGGGAGAGGCTGTGGTTAGTTCTGGAAGGCTCTGACTGTCCTGTGAAGGATATGGGCTTTTATATCAAAGGCTTCAGGCACTGAAGGCATAAAGAGACTCAGTCTGGCCAGTATGAGGGGAATGGGTTGAAGAAGGAAAGACAGGAAGCTGAGAGACAAGTGGGAAAGTGGCACCATTAGTGGGAGTAGAGAAGCTTCCAGATACATGAGAGATGAAGGCTATTCCACCCTCATATTTTTCCCTTCCTCTTTTCAGTGCCTTTTGGACACTACTAAAAATAGCTGTTTTATAACTTGATTCTCCTAATCTGCTTATTCTGGAAGGCTTTCCCCATATTTTCTTGGGCCTCAAGATCTAACCTCTATTTCTGCAATGTCAGGTTGCACAACATGTTTTTGTCCTTGGTTAGGGATGAGGGACTCCAGTGTGCACATTCAGGTTAATGGGAGTTTCACATCACAGTTTAGAGTCAACTTGAAGTCTCTCCTTTATGATCTAAATAATTATGTTTTTCTTTTCAAGTTAATAAATGCTCAACTGAAGCTCTGGTTATTTATGTAAGGACTTGGATCTCTCCCTCCTTTCTCTATCAAGGGTATTACTAATCCAGTGTTACTAATCCAGCCTATGAAAGCAAATTTATTGGACACCTACTGTTTACACTTCCCATCACTATTCCAGGTTATGTTTAAGAAAGTCTGAATATCATTCAATGGCCAAAGAAAGGTTCAAGCACGAGAAAGGTTCAGGCCAGGTGTTCACAGCAGTAAGTAGCCCCTACCTAGTGCTGAACTTGGCTAACCTTGGGCTAATGGTAAACATCTATCCCTCTCCAGAATATTGCCCATTTGCTTGGAGTAGTTGATGACCCAACATCTTCAGAATTCAAACACACAAACATTTGGCTCTGGGATAATTTTCATGGTTGTTTCTAGGTAATTTCTATGAGAGGTGATAAATGAAAGTACTTACTCTCTAGGTGGCCTTGAAAAGAGTTCTGCTCTGGACCCAGATCTTTTCCTACTCTGTCCACCAAGGGTGTTAGTAATCCAGGGGTCAAGAGTCAGCTGATCTATGACAACAGATTTACCAGACACCTGCTGTTTATACATCACACCACTCTTCCAGGTTGTGAACAAGAAAGAGTCTAGACTCTGAGTCTCAGTAAAAGTCCCTTTAATCCCTTCCACTGCCAACAATGCTTGCTGCTAGCTTGGGACAGCCTTCTTATGTACTGTTGTGAAAATTAATCTCTCTTAAAATGCTTGCAAAGCCTGATGCATATCAGTCATCTGCTCCCTGCCAATGGGCACAGAAACAAGAGAAGGCCTAGTCTCTGGAATGCTTTTCAGATCATAAATCTCCAACTATACTGAGAAAGCAGCCTCGCCCTTAGAGATGGTAAATGGAGTTGCCTAAAAATAAACAAACAGACCTAGATTTCTCTGTTTCCCATTTCCCAAAAGTAACATATTATGGAGAATAAAATAAAAGGAAAATAGATGGATTCAGTACCTCTTGTAAATGTGATTCTCACCATAAGGGTACTACGGGATCACAAAGAAACCAAGACTTGGCCCCTGAGCTCATGGAGCTTATGTTACATTCTACTTGGGAACATTAAGAGCTGGATAAATGCCTTTACAGGCCCCAACATGAAAAGATATGTTCCCTCCCACCCATACACAGATCAAAATTTAAAAAACAAGCATAGCACAAAAACACAGAATGTAAGTATATGTGAAAATTCTAGATTTTCTGATTGCAAAATTCTGGAAAATTCAGTTGAACTTAAGATGAACTTTTTTCATGTTTTTGTATGCTTGCTTTACTGATTCTTTAAGTATGTGCTTTGTCTACCTACTAACCATAACTAAACATTCTACAAGTACAAGACTATAGACACCAGACAATATTACAAGGAAAAAAGAACATGGTGGGTCCTTGTGTCATTCAGGGTTCTCAAGGGAAATAGAACCAGTAGGACAATATGTACATGTGTATATATGTATATGCACATACAGAGAGACAGACAGACAGACAGAAACAGAGATATTTATTTCAAGGAATTGGTTTAAGTGATTACAGGGGCAGCTGGCAAGTCTGAAATCTGTAAGGCAGGCCAGCAACCGGCTGGAAATTCTCAGGCAGGAATCGATGCTGAAGGGCACGGACGGAACTTCTTCTTCCTCAGGGAAACCCCAGTTTTACTTGAAAGGCCTTTCAACTCGATGAAGCCCACCCAGATTCTCAAAGATAATTTTTAGTTAAAATCAGTTAAGTAGATGTTAATCACATTGACAAAATACCTCCACAGTGTCACCTATATTAGCATGCTGGTCAAGTGGACACATCAAACTGACCATCACCTTACCTGTAAATAATATAGCCATGAGCAGAATGGATGATCAAAGGAAACCTAGGATGTGAGAGCTGGAAGGGAATTTAGACACCACTGAGTTCAGTCTTTCTGTGCACAGGTAAAGGGCCTATGGTGCTTGGTTTTCACAAAATCTTGAATATTGATTCTTCCAACCCAGTAGAGTATTTTATATGAGGAATTCAATGGAGATTGTTACAGAGGCCTGGGGTCTAGATCCTTTCATCACCAAGGCCTGATGGAACAGAATGTACACAACAGGTGTCCAGACAATAATTTTTATTTGGGTCATGTGGGTATTGGAACTGTGCCTGAGGCTTAGTCCTATCCTTTGAGCATATGGTCCAAAACTATCAGTTCACTGACATGTGCCTAGGGCCTAGCCTAGTCATGGTATGTAGTGAGTGTTCAAAAGTACTGGTGGCATTCATGAATTGAATGAATGCATGGAATTCAGGCCATCTGGATGTGCAGTATCCTGGTTCTGTCCATAGGAATGCAAACACAGAGAGGAAGTATTCTAAGAGTAGAATATGGTGGTTTCTGAGTTTCCTCATCAGCCCAATGGAAATGATAGTTTATTTCCTATTAAATAGCTATATTCTAATGATTATATGGTCATATGTATATATATTTATATGGTAGGTGCTCAATAAGTGGTAGTGGTTAATATAATCGACATTATTTCATACCAGCCCATTCTAGTAGATGCCACTGGTGCCATGCCAGACTACTTCAACCAGCCGCTGCTCCCATCCCACATGGAGGGACAAAAAGTCTTCTTGCCTAAAGGTGGGACCAACCCCAAAGCTCATGGTGATCAAACTGCAGCTAATCTCCAGCTGAGCTCACATCCTGGCATTTTCCTTGCCCTCTTCTGCTCCCCTCACTCCCATCTCCCGAGAATATCCCCTCGATAAATCACTTGGACAAGAGCCCTTGTCTCAGGGTCTCCTTCTAGGGAATCCAACTTAAGACACAAACAGTTATTTGGAGAGAATTCCCTGTCTTTTCCTGTGCAGTAATGAGCCATTTTGCTATGATTCTGCTGTTCAGACCTGTGGGTGAGTCTCCATGACATGGTGTTTCTGGCCAGAAGAGGAAAACGGCGTTGCCTCTGCAACTGGCACCTGGGATCCTCTATGTCAGACCTTCCCAACTGGAAGGGCTGTTGCACTGAGTCCTCCTCACCTTATATTTTACTTAATTCCTCCTGCAAGTCTATTCAATTAGCCTGGCCTACTCTTTTAACCCCAAATCACGCTTTTGACCACCAAAGTTTGAATCTCAGGGAAAACATTCACTCACTCATTCATTCATTCATTTACCCAACCACCCATCTAACAGTTACGAAGTATTATCCATGTAGCCAGATACTGTGTTAGGTGCTGGGGATGTGGCTACAAATCTAGATGGGACATAGTAACTGCCTACTAGGAACTCACATTCTTGAGTAAGATATGGACAAGCAAATAGGCAATTGTAATGAAGTGTGCAAAGTAGCTCCTGAATCAGGTTGTAAATGTTCAAATGTAAAATGTTCAAAATGGCTTGATCTTCATTGTGGTTGATTAAACAGAAATAAGTAGAATGGATATCCCCTAACACACTGCAAAACAGAGCATTATTTCAAAGAATAAGGTGTTACAGTGTGGAAAGTTGTGTAGTTTTAAGCACAAAGAATGGTTGCCTAGTGATGGGCAGAATATAGAGATATAAATGCAAAGGACTCTGCCTGCTGTGTTATTACTGATGTAGTTTTGCTCCCACTCAAATGATTATTTCCTGGGGGCCCAAGAAAGGGCAGCTGAATTAGATGGTTTCTGCCTGGGGACTAGCTAGATCAGTGGCAATCAAAATCGAGTTCTCCCACTGCCTTTCCACCCAACGGCATGGCTGGCTGCCCACAGACATGGTCAGAATGCACGGGTCTCACTGCATGGCTACCTGGCGATTGCTTATTTCTCCTATGCCATTCCTAAATCTACTCTTGCAAGACATTTGGAGGCTATAGCATAACTATGAGGTTAGGAATGTTAATTGTTCTAAGCTGATATTAGTGCGGCTGGTGCTAATGGGAAAATAATTACTACTCTGTGCCTTTATGGACGTTTTCATTGCCCTCTGGTGGTTATGTAGTTATTTGGCTATAGACGGTAATGACATAATACATAGCGGTACTTACTGCTTCGGCTGTACAGAGGGGGAGTCAGAAAGGAGGACGAGTTTGGGAGAGGCTGGGACTTGATAAGTGTTTTTCTCGAGACTTTTTTCATCTTTACAGAGAGTTCTTTTTGGCTATAAGAATGTAAAAATCCTAAGAAAACCAGCGATTTGGTGATTCAAAAAGATCTTACTCACAATCTGCCCTGTTGGTGATTATGTACTGGAATCTGGAAGATAAGCAGTGTCTTCATCTCTCTGAAGGCCTCCTATCACCCAGTTTTCTGAGTCGTAAACCATGGGCATTCTACATCCCTCCGTCTCTTGTGGTCCCCTTCGCCCCATCTCCAGTCATTCTGAAAGCCCATCAACCGCACCTCCTGAGCATCCCACCTCCCCTGCCTCCTCTCTGGTCCTGGAACGGCTCTGGTAGGGGGTCTGTGCATTTATCTCTTCCTAGACTGTTGATCGGCAACCCCCACCTTACTGGTCTCCCAGCTCTAGTCTCAGCTACTCCAATTCACCGATCACGTCAGTTTCTTATTCAAAATTCTCCTCATTGACTACAGAATAAAATGAAAACTTCTTTACATGATGCTTCTACATCTAACCCCAGCCTTCCTTTCTAACTTCACCTTTTGTGCTTCCTTCTCGTTCCCAATAGCTCTGTGCATGGCTCATGAACTGTTCTTCCCCAAGTACATCATGCCTTCTCTTCCTATGCCGGTCTCACTCCCCGGACCGCCCTCCTCCTGCAGAGGCTGCTGTGTTATGAGAGCCTTCGCTGACTCGCCCAGTTATGCATGGGCCTATCTTTCCTGGGCACTGGGTATTCTACCTAAAGCATAGAAACCTCTCTGTTGTACTGTAACAGTGTGTTGATTCATCTGTTCCTCTGTGAAATTCTAGAGTTTCAGGTTTTTCTCTTTAATTCCCAGTACCTGGCAAATGTGTCAGGTACATGGTGTTGGATAAATGACTGAGGTAGGTTTTCTCCTCATGCGCTAGGATCTTCTGAGTTAAAATGACAGATAAGTCAATTATACTTTATAAGGATCTTAGGAGGGATTTTTATCAACTTACACTCACAGTCACATAGTCACATCTGTTAGAAGGCCAGCCTCCCTCTCCTCATGATCCTCACATATGCTGTTCCCTCTGCTTGGAACACTCTTCCTTCCTCTTCATATAATTTCAGCTGAAATGTGTATTCCTAAAAGAAGCTCTAATCGACCACCCTCCCAACCCCCATCAGACTAGGCTAGGCCCTCTATTACACATTACCATGACATCTGTGCATCGTTTTCCATTTTATCTATCTCAGTTATAATTAGAAAATATTTGTCTAGTTATATGTTTAATAACGTTTTTTTCTAGTAAATACTAAGCTCCTTGAATGCCAGGGCTATATTTGTCTTACTTACCACTGTGTTCCCAGCCCCTGGTATATTGCCTTGCCTAAGACAGTATACAATAAATATTCAAAATGAGGAACTTGAAAGGTCCCCAAGGTGAGAACACACTTTTGACATTTACTTATACACACAGATTACAAGGATACATAATTGTCTTTCCTTCCAGAAACAGGCTGTAGTACATGATTTCTTGAATTACACTTCAGGCAGCATGTTGAAACCTTATCTATTTGGACTAAGAGGAATAGGGGAGAAGAAGGTTCTTTTAAATATGAGATAAATTTCAAACTCAGGCTTTTTCTTGTAGGTCAGTTTAACTCAACATCTACTGACCACCTACTATGTTGCTAGGCACTGTCCTGGACTCAACAATGGGTTTATTGAGCAGGAATATGACTTGGCACCAGACTTTGCCATGCTTAAAATCCTTTGAGAAATGTCTTTCTGTAGATTTAATAAATTTATATTCACTATAAACACAACTTGTTTTTTTAAACCATGCGATCACCTCTGTCCAGTTGTGTCTGGAATATTCTTTTCTGCCTTGATCCTTTGGTTAATTATGATTTATCTCCCCTACATCAAAACCTTTAACTAAGATCACACTTCCCTCCCCTCCTGTGTGTTCTCCTTTCCTTCCCCAGAATCCCATCCCCTCATAACTTTTTCTCTGGGCTGCTCTTCTGTTCTCTGAGGGCCCCACCTCATAACACTGTGGGCATCATTTCATTCTGTCTCTAGCATAGTGACTGAGACATAGGAGACGCTGAGTGATTTTTGTTTTTGTTACAGTGAATGAATAAATGAATAGAATTCATGTTTTTAACGAGAGATTTTGCAAGACTATTTTTAGTGGTTTGTTTACAATTAGGAATACTCACTCCTACAGAGACTTAGACCTACAAAGGCCCATGCTTGTTTTTTTTTCCCTCCGATCAACTAAGTTAAACATCCCGTAGTATATCCTATTTATCTCAGGATTCTATGAGATTCATCCACATGAAATTACCATTTTCAAACATCAAAAACAAATGAATATCAGTACTTCAATTGGGTCAACCTAATACTCAGCAAATCCTCTCATTAGTAACGGTGCCAAGGTGCATGTCAAAATGTCTATATTTAAATGCTCCAGATTCCAAATGACAGGATTGTTTTCCTTATCTTAGCCTGGGTCTCCCTGGTTTTTGTCTCCAAATCTATTCAGAAGGGTCACTAAGCGTATTGCTTCTTTCATTCTCCATGACTGAGATCATAAATACTTGGAGCGCAGTGCAGAAATAATCTTTTTCAGGATCACTTATGAAAGGTTAGTATTTACAGCCAATTAGTAAAAGCCCTGCACAAAGTAGATGTACAATAAATGTCTCTGAATGAACACTAAGCAGCACAGTAAATATTACTCATATCGTGGAGAATCTTCAGTTGTTTGGGCTTGTGGGATAGTGGTTTGGTGGAGCCCCTTGTATGGATGAAACTAAGACACAGAGAGGTTTCTCATTCACATATACATGGGTTTCTTTCTCATTCATCTCTGGACTGAGAGTCACACTTCTTGGCTATTTGTTCCTGGCCTTTAACTCCACGGCTCTGCTCCTGCCCCATGTGGCCAAAACCCACAGGACCAGGCTGTCCTCTGAATTGTCTAACCACTGCCTCTGCCTGAGACTTCAATGCTCATGCCCTTTATATGCCTTTTGCCTCATTTCCCAAAAGAGTGTCAGTGGCTTCCGGCCTCTTGCCTCACCTCCTCTGTCTTGTACTTTCCCCACTATAATCTCACCACCAATAAATATTTCTCTACCAGAGTTGCCCTAGATTTCCCTCCTTAACAGAGACTGCATTTCCTTTTGTCACTCAAAATATCTCCTCAGGACATTGACAGAGCACTTGGGACCCAACCTCCAATCCCACCCCTACTTGTCTGCTGTAGTCTGATGTACCTCTTTGTTATTTCCCAGCCTCAGATAAGGATGCTTTTCCACCTACCAAAGATCTGGGCAGAAAAGGGGATGGGAACGCAGTCCTGGCCCCCTCAGGATCTCCCTTTTGCTACCAGTCAGGTTCAACTGTTATCTAAGATTGGTTAAAACTCAGCCTCCACTCAGCAGCCTCCTCACCCTCCATATGTCTTGGGCTTACCTGAAAGGTGGAAAAAGGGAGGGCAAAAGAGAGGGGTAAAGCCCAAGAACCTGGGTATTTTTTTGGCAGCAAGAGTCAGGACTGCTCTGGACAAACAGAAGCTGTGTTAGAAGGCCACTACAGCTATTGAGGCCAACATAAGCATAATGGGAACTCTGACCCGGCTCCCAGGGAGAATGCTTTGAGCTTTCCCCTGTAGGGATTATCCCTTTTTATACTCCAGGCAATAAATCCCTGCTTCCATCTCACAGGGTTTAACTTTCAGTTTGAGTCCTTGCTCTCCTTCCGTGTACCAACTCCCAAACTTTCTTTTTTCTTTTTACTGTGACATCTGTTGAATGAGGCACACAGGATTTGCAGTCACTCCAGTACACCCTGTGATTGTGAAGTAATTGGATAATATTATCACCTGCTCAGAAAATCTGCAAAATTATCACAAGGTGAGGCGGTTCTCTTCTGGGAGATGTCTGTGTGGTCAGATAAGATGACTGCTACATTCCATTCCAATCGGAGACACTGAGGGATGTGACAGTCCAAGGCACTCAACTAAAATGGAATTCCACACATAGTACCTACACATGGGTTTCTAATAATCAGTCCATATGCAGTCTGTCTACAATTCAGGGTTTAGTTTCCTCTCCCTGTTCTTGTTTTCTTTCTCTGGCCCTTTGGGTGTTTAAAAAAAGCCAGAGGCATTTTGTAGATGATGACAAAAATATTCATTATCAAAGTGAGCATCTGTCACAAAACATATTTTGTTATGCAGAGTACGTACACAAATATTAGTGCATGTGGCATTATGAGCTCAATCACCTGGGTATAAATCTCAGCTCTAACAATTTTTAGCTTTTTAAACACAGGTTATTTACCTCTCTGTGTCTTAGTTTCCTCATCTATACAAAAAGAATTGTATTAAGATGTGGGTCGTTGTGAAGATTAAATGACGTAGTATATGTACATTCAGCATTCAGAACAGTGCCTGGAAAAAATGTTCACAAAAAATACATTATGAACACATCAACAAAAAGAAGGACAAAAACCACATGATCATCTCCATAGATGCTGAAAAAGCATTTGACAAAATTCAACATCCATTCATGATAAAAACTCTCAACAAAATGGGTATACAGGGCAAGTACCTCAACATAATAAAGGCCATATATGACAAATCCACAGCCAACATTATACTTAACAGCGAGAAGCTGAAAGCTTTTCCTTTAAGATCGGGAACAAGACAAGGATGCCCACTCTCCCCACTTCTATTCAACATAGTACTGGAGGTCCCCGCCATGGCAATGAGACAACACAAAGAAATAAAAGGCATCCATGTTGGCAGGGAAGAGGTTAAACTGTCCCTGTTTGCAGATGACATGATATTGTACATAAAAAACCCTAAAGAATTGACTCCAAAACTACTAGATCTAATATCTGAATTCAGCAAAGTTGTGGGATACAAAATTAATGCACAGAAATCTAGGGCATTCCTATACACTAACAATGACCTAGGAGAGAGAGAAATCAGGAAAACAATTCCATTCAAAGTTTCATCAAAAAGAATAAAATATCTAGGAGTAAAGCTAACCAAGGAAGTGAAAGACCTATACTCTGAAAACTACAAGACACTCATGAGAGAAATTAAAGAAGATCCCAATAAATGGAAACACATCCTGTGCTCATGGATAGGAAGAATTAATATTGTCAAAATGGCCATCCTGCCTAAAGCAATCTACAGATTCAATGCAATTCCTATCAAAATACCAACAGCATTTTTCAACAAACTAGAGAAAATCATTCTAAAATTCATATGGAATCACAAAAGACCCCGAATAGGCAAAGCAATCCTGAGAAGGAAGAATAAAGCTGGGGGGATTATGCTCCCCAACTTCAAGCTTTACTACAAAGCCACAGGTATCCAAGACAATTTGGTACTGGCACAAGAACAGACCCATAAAGCAATGGAACAGACTAGAGAGGCCTGATATAAACCCAGCTATATGGTCAATTAATATATGATAAAGGAGCCATGGATATACAATGGGGAAATGACAGCCTCTTCAACAGCTGGTGTTGGCAAAACTGAACAGCTGAATGTAAGAGAATGGAGCTGCATTATTGTTTAACCCCATACACAAAAGTAAACTTGAAATGGATCAAGGACCTGAATGTAAGTCATGAAACCATAAAACTCTTAGAAGACAACATAGGCAAAAATCTCCTGAATATAAGCGTGAGCGACTTCTTCCTGAACACATCTCCTCGAGCAAGGGAAACAAAAAGCAAAAATGAACACATAGGACTACATCAAACTAAAAAGTTTCTGTATGGCAAAGGACACCATCAACAGAACAAAAAGGCATCCAACAGTATGGGAGAATTTATTTGTAAATGATGTATCTGACAAGGGGTTAACATACAAAATATATATAGAACTTACACGCCTCTACACCCAAAAAGCAAATAACCCGATTAAAAAATGGGCAGAGGATATGAAGAGACAATTCTCCAAAGAAGAAATTCAGATGGCTAACAGACACATGAAAAGATGCTCCACATCACTAATCATGAGGGAAATGCAAATTAAAACCACAATGAGATTCCACCTCACACCAGTAAGGGTGGCCACCATCCAAAAGACTAAGAACAACAAATGCTGGCGAGCATGTGGAGAAAGGGGAACCCTCCTACACTGCTGGTGGGAATGTAAGCCAGTTCAACCATTGTGGAAAGCAGTATGGAGGTTCCTCAAAAAACTCAAAATAGAAATACCATTTGACCCAGGAATCCCACTTCTTGGAATTTACCCAAAGAATACAACTTCTCAGATTCAAAAAGACATATGCCCCCCTATGTTTATTGCAGCACTTTTTGCAATAGCCAAGATATGGAAGTAACCTAAGTGTCCATCAGTAGATGAATGGATAAAGAAGATGTGGTACACATACACAATGGAATACTATTCAGCCAAAAGAAGGGAACAAATCCTGCCATTTACAACATGGATGGAGCTGGAGGATATTATGCTCAGTGAAATAAGCCAGGTGGAGAAAGACAAGTGCCAAATTATTTCCCTCATTTGTGGAGAATAACAATGAAGCAAAACTGAAGGAACAAAATAGTAGCAGACTCAGAGACTCCAAGAAGGAACTAGTGGTTACCAAAGGAAAGGGGTGTGGGAGGGCAGATGGGGATGGAGAGAGAAGGGGACTGAGGGGTATTATGTTTAGTACCCATGGTGTGGGGGGTCACGGGGAAAACAGTGTAGCACAGAGAAGGCAAACAGTGAATCTGTGGCATCTTACTACACTGATGGACAGTGACTGCATTGGGGTATACAGGGGACTTGATGATATGGGTAAATGTAGTAACCACATTGTTTTTTCATGTAGAGCCTTCATAAGAGTGTATATCAATAACATCTTAATAAAAAATAATTTAAAAAAGCAAAAAAAAAATACATTATGAAATTATCAGTAGTAGAACAGTAGAAAATAGTAGTAGTAGTAGAAATAACATTTAGTATTTGCATTAGAGGAGTATGTTTTCCTTCAGTGCATCTCCTGTGTGAGAACTCACTGAACACCTTAAATGTGTCCCTGGACCCTTTGAGTTCTCTGAACTTCTGAGGCTCCCTGGTTTAGCAGAAAGAGTTCTAGACTAGAAGTCGGGAGACCTGGGCATTTTGGTAGCTACACAGAAACTATTCATTAACAACCTACCAGAGGCCAGCTGTCCTACTAGGTTCTTCTCTTGTTACTTTATGTATTCTTCACACCAGTTGCACAAGTGGCTATTACTTTCCCCATTTCACAGAGGAGGAAACAAGTTGAGAATAGTCTAACGACTCAGCCAGTGCTACGAAGCAGACAACACAGGTGTTCTGGAACCGTTATTAAAACCACTTTTTAAAATCCCGGCACATGGATCTACGGAAAGTCACTCAATCTCTGTGACCCTTATTTCTCCCGCCTGTAAAACTGGAATATCCCAGCCGTGTCCATCTCACAGGTTGTGAATCCAAAGAGGAAGCATCCCTGAAAGTCCGCGGTAGGCCACCAAATGGTGCTGGCGCCGGAACCGGACCTCCAAGCGCAGGGAAGCGCCTGGAAGAGCGTGCCCGGAGGAGCTCAGGATGGAGGAGCCTCGGGTTCTGCTTCTGGGGGCGGGTGTTTGCTGAGTGGCAGGATCCCCGGCCAGTAGTGCTGTGGGGGTCCGCGGGGGGCGTTGTCCCGGGGTTGCCCCCTGGGGTTTCCTCCTCCGCTGAGTTCTGTCTGGTTGGAGAGCCACGGCCTCTGGTTCACCCCGCCTTCCCAGCCCGGGAGACCGTCTGCCCAACCCGTCTGCCTGTGGGTGTGATCAGACCCCGAAGGGCTAGCAGCGGGGTCGGCCTTAAGTGAAGATGTCTGGTGAAACCTCGTTAGCGAGAATAGGCGGCTGGTGAAGTCACAACATGATGCAAATGGCCTCATCTCGCCCTCAGGCTCTGGAATCCAGGGGTTAGGAACAACTGGTTCATCTTATAAACACCCGGGAGACCCATCCTTCTGCTTCCCCTCCCATCCCTAAATGTTCCAGGGGGCAGGGATTGGGAACAGGGAAAGGCTGGAGGAGGAGGAGAGCCGATTTTTACCAGAAACACATTCACAGTCATCCTACAAGAAAAAATCTAGAAACAATGAGATTCTGGGAAAGAATGACCTTCCTTGGTTCCCACATTTTGATGCGAGCCATTCACTTTGCTCCTTAACAGCTGCCACCATCATCTCTCACCTACTTTATTGCCATGATTCTGGCTGGATTTCCTGGCCCAAGATTTGTCCATTCTTGTCAGGCCCCCTGCAGCGGAGAGTAACTGCTGCCGAATGCTCAGGACATTGCCCTACATAAACCCGATGGGATTTCCCACTCCTCAGGATAAAAACCTAACACGGAACTTGCCTTTCAAGGCAGCGGTGGTCCTGGCCTCCTGATTACTGCTTCCAGCCCCATATCTACATACTTTCTCTCATTCTCTTAAGGGTTTGTGAGATCAATAGATGGACGAATGAGTTATTTCTAAAATTACCAGCAATGTTATCAGAATACAAGCAGCCCTTGTAATGGGAGGATGAAAACTGTGCTCAGTCACGGGGAAGTCCATTCTTCCCTAGAACCCAAGAAACCTGAAGTCTGGCTGTCGCTCAGCGGCTGATATTACTGTGTAAGCTGCAATGTGGTTGCTTCCAATCTCTGTTCCTTCATTTATAAAATAGGGCCGGTGAAGTAGTGTTTCCCCTTTTCTTATTTTTACCTTATAAAGATGCTTCAAAGATACATCTAACAGTACATGGAGAAGCACTGAAAGTATTATTAGTACCTATCACTTTATACCAAGGGGCACACCATTAATTACCTTTAAAATATTTTTCTGGGTCATGTAGAATCTGCAGTTTATATACAGTAGGTAATACCTAAGGTTTATCTTTACATTAAGTGTGGGTTTAAAGCATTCCACGGGTACCTTTTCCCTTTGCTGGGTGTGAGGAGCAGGCCTGACTTGGGAGCCTTGCCTGCTTCTGCTCACCGTTACTGTACTTAAGAGAGGGGCCTACAAAGAAGATAAGCTAGAAGATGTCATCTAAAGAGTCCTGCCTGGATGAAGTGAAGATGGCTCTGCCTCAATGCAACCTTGAAAATGAATTCTCTTTGTGCGCACGTAAAGACTGCCCTCAGAAGAAATGGAATAGCATGTAAAATAGTAGGATGTGTGGTCATGGGCTGTTGTAGATCCCTGCTCATACTATATTCTTAATCACCTCATTTCTCTGCCTTCAATGTTCTTTCAGAATCTAAGTGCCTCTGTACTTTTACTCCCCCAGCTTCCCAACATACATATATATTTTCACTTAGCTAACTCTTGGAAAGAGCAATGCATACTGAAGGAGTAAGAAATGAAAGGGTGATGGATGGAGCAATGGATGGATAGATGGACACCACTGACATAAAGCCAGAAGACCTGGGTTCTTATTTGGATCAGCACAAAACTGAGGTTCAGAAAGGTAAGTGACTTGGTTGAATACACGCTGTTAAGTGACAGAACTGGCCTTTAACTCTTACATTTTTCTTCCCATATCATAATTCTTGAAGGCAAGAGAGACTTATTTTAGGCCAAGAACAAACATTCTTTAGAGAAAAGAACATTTATATGCCTGTCTACTTCACCGCCTCCTCCTTCCCTAAGCAAATGATTTCAGAGGCAAGCCAGTACTCACAGGCAAATTTTAAAGACAGGTCTGGAAAATGACACCTGTTAGGAACATGGTAAAGAAGAAATAGACATCATGCAATTTCAGCTTATTTTTGCATGGACTTCTAATGGAAACTTCAGTACAGTTCTTTGCTTATGAAAGGAAACTGTTTCCATGACAGGGGAGGAACTGAGGGAAACAAGAGATAAACAGTAGAGCATATTTTCTCAGATTCGTGTCTCCAGATACCCTGAACAATTCACAGGGCAAGGGCAATTCAGGGTGGCAATGAGGAAGCTCTGAGAAATAGGACAACCCTTTAGACCTCATCCAAGGGATGAGATAAATGAGAAACTCGGGCATGAAAATGTTTCTCTGAGCTCATAAGGCTGCCCTCTTTTACTTGGTCTGGCTTATGTCTCTCCATATAGTCTCTGAAGCTAGACATCTGGGTTTTAAAAGCCAGCTCTACCACTAACTAGCTCTGTAATGTCAGGCATGATTCTTAATCTCTGTCTATTCTCATCTACAAAATGAGGATAATAATCGCCTACATCCCCCTTCTAGGTTGTTGTGGGAATTAAATAAAGTAGACCATGCTACTACCCTTTGATTGGTGTCTGGGACATTGTAAATGCTATTGTCACTGTTACCATTACAGCTGCTTCTCGATCACTGAAGCAGGGCATATTTTTGATTGGGTCAAGAAAGGGAAGAGAAGCAGCTAGGTCACCTGGGCCACTTTTCTACATTCTGCCCTTCCTCTCCATCTCTCATGTCCAATTTTCTGGATCTGGGCTAAGACACAGGCATGTATATTCTGAGATCTAAAATGCTTTCTTTTATCCTACCCTTTAACCCTAACACCCCACCAAAGCCCCAAACTTTAAGGGATTTCTCTGGAGGATAAAAGCTATTTTTACTTCGAGAAAATTACCAGGGTAATATGAGTTTGGACAGGGCTTGTTTGTGTTAAGTCCACCTGCCTAGCTAGGTTGAAACCAGTCCAATTTAGGATTCAAGCTTGTTTTGCACTGTGCATAAGCAGGTGGGCCCACCTCAAACTTATAGTTGATATTATCATGATGACACTCTTCCTGGGGAAAACTAAGCCCTAGTAATTTTTAAATGATCGTATAATACTGTGTACATTATACTGCAACTGACTTTTCCACCTGATAATCTATGTGGACATCCTTTCAGGTTTGTAGATCTAATTCATTCTTTTTGATAGCTGTATACTATTCCAAATAAATATTTTCCATGCTTTTTTCAACCAATTCCTAGTGCAGAAAATGCAATTATTTTTTTTTTTTGCTAGGTTTTTACCACTCAGCACTGTGCTGCAATAAAAACTCTTGCACAAATATTCTTATATACAAGGGCAGTTTTTTCTTTCCTCTTAAAATAAGATCACAAATGTATAATGGTTGGTATGTATGTTGGTAATTGTAGATGATCTGGCCAAAAAGGTCAAAACACTTCACCAGTGCCCTTCCTGTGAGCTGCTTCTGGGCATATTATGTGTACTGTGGGAAGGGGGCAGGCTAGAACACCCTCAAGTGGATGTAGCTGTAGTATAATAAGACTATGATTCATGGCTTGTGAAGTGTTTTGGATTTTATGGGTCAGCTAAAACCTAATTAGATAACATGCCACCTTCCCTTTTTGGAACATAACTAAGTCTGTGATGTGGCTGAATTTGCCCCCACCACTGCATAACCATAAGCCTCAATCCACCTTCCATCCCTCCTCCTAGTTTTGTATGATTCCTGCTTGAGGGACAGAGGGAGTGGACTAGTGTAGAAGAAAAAATAAAAAGAAGTACAGGGGTAGATAAAAGGAACTGAAAAAGAATTGTGGGAGTGGGGGCTCATATGAGCTCAACCCAGGGACCACAGGGGAGGTGCCAGGTGACAGGACAGACTCTGTTTCCTTATTTAATCCTCTTTCTCTGCTCAGAAACATTTCAGCTTAATAGCTGCTGACTTCTATAACACCCTCTTGTAATCTCTTGCAAATCCAATGGACTCTGTGTTGTCACACTCCATCAGCTGTGTTATAATTCCCAATAACTGGCTCAAAATTGATGTCCTATCCATGAAAATCTGGGCCAAAATAAATGGCTTCAGAGGGCTTAATGATGAATCGGAGGCATTCTGAATGGGTTCTGAAAGGATTCTAAGTCAGGACAAATACTCCCTGGAATCCAATTTAGCGGCTTCATTACCGGTTCTGTCTTCTGCATGCAAAAAAAGATGATAGACATAATTGTGAAGATGCAGATGAGACTGACTTCTGTGACCTCATGTTTCAAGATGAAGAGAGAAGGACATGTTGTTAAAACAGGAAAAATGCACACAACCCACTGGCAATAGATTATTACAAGCTTCATTTGAACAGGAATCATTTGTGATTTTATTACCTTGGAGACAAAGACCTGGCTGCTTCTGCATTTTATAGTGGTTTAATTAACCTTTGTGTACAGAGAACTGATACATCTACTCCGTGAACTGAAAGCACTTAAAAGAAATTGGAACCTGCCAGTCACTTCTTATAGATGCAGACAAAGAGGCATATGGAAGAGTGGTGAGAGCAGAAGTTTCCAGGTCCAGGCTCTGGGGGACAAATTCAAGCAAGTGATTTAACTTCTCTGAGACCCAGTTGCTTCCACTTGGAGCACAGTAGTTTGTATCTCAGTTTTAAATTGGCATGAAGAAGAAAAACAGATAAGCAAATGTGAGAGGGTGTATGGGCAAGGAGGGGAACTTTGGTTAATAAATCCAGCCTCAGATAAATCACTAAGAGCTGTCAGAATTTGGCTGCCATTTTCAGTTAATAAATCTTCATATAAGGTGTTGGAATCGATAGTTTAGTAGTGTTTCTATTCATGGCCTTTGGAGTTGTACCGGCCTGGGTTTAAACCCTTGCTCTGCTCCTTAGTAGCTGTTCCTTCACCTCCCTTACGGGGATTAAGTAGAGGACTGGGGGTCCCACAGTGCGTGCCCAATGCAGTGTAAGGGTGCCGTGCGTGGCAGCTGTGCTGATTGCACGCTTAAGCCATTGGCTCTCATATATGGACCCCTGTATTCATTTCCTCTCGCTGCTGTAATAAACTACCACAACAACGGAAAGCTATCCATTCCCAATTCTGGAGGCCAGAAATCTGAAACCAAGGTGTCCGCCAGGGCCGTGCTCCCTGCAGGGCCCTGGACGAGAATCAGTTCCTTGCCCCTTTTAGCTACTGGTGGCCGCCAGCCTGCCCTGTATTCTCTGGCTTGTGCTCGCCTCACTCCAGTCTCTCGCCTGTTTTCACGTTGCCTTCTCTGTGTACCTAACCTTCCTCTGCTTTCTCTTATAAGGACATCCTTGATGGTATTGAGGGATCACCCAGATAATTCGGGATAATCTCCTCACCCCAAAATCCTTAATTCAGTCACAGCTGCTAAAACTTTACCATATAACACAACCTTCACAGGCTCTAGGGATTAGGACTGACATCTATGGGAGCACCACCCTGCCCACGACGGCTCCCTACCGTATGTCAGACTACCCCGTGTCTCTGATTTCTAGTGAGGAAGGGAGGAAATTCAAAGTAAAGCAACCACAGATTCATCTAACCAGAATTCTGAGAGGAATAGGGTGTATCGGTCACTCAAAAACAAAGTAAAGATTTTGTTCCTGTGGTACAGGGACATGATTTTCAACCTAAACAATGTTTGTACACAGACAATATAGCTTAAAGGTTGACCCCTGGATTCTGGACCTAGATGGCCTGGTCACCTCCCAGCTGCACCTTGTATGTTAAGTGTAACCTTAAGAAATTTAACTTCTCTATGCCTCAGTTTCCTTATCTGTAATGAGAACAATTGGGGTACCCACCTCCAGGGGTGCCTGTAAGGACTAAAAAGGGACCAGTTCATGGCAAACACTGTATAGGTGTTAGATGTTATCATGCATATCTGTGCATGTAGTTGGAGAAAAGATTGGAGACCAGGTAGAACACTTGCTTCATTTCTAAAATTAGAAATCCCCACTATCTGCTTTTTTCCTCTAATTTCATTACTTGCTTCTAAGAACATTATGCAAAGAACATTCTGATTAAGTAAGAATCATAGTTATCAGGATAGTCATGAACTGAGATTGCTTATGAAATTTTGCATGCTAAGACTGTGCATTACATGAGTAGATGCATGAAAGGGCAGATCCAATACTGTGGGGACTGAGACATAAAATGGGGCCTCTACTGATGAAAAGGAACACAAAATCACAAATGCAAAATCAGGTACAAAAGTGAATTTTTGCATACAATGGGACGAGAAAGCACAA
>JAQQAC010019963.1:54704274-54717985 GCA_029783875.1 Phataginus tricuspis | reverse complement strand
TGTCTATTCATGTCCTGTGCCCATTTCTTAATTGGGTTATTTGCTTTTTGTTTGTTAAGGTGCGTGAGTTCTTTGTATATTTTGGATGTCAACCCCTTATCAGATACATCATTTATGAATATATTTTCCCATATTGTAGGATGTCTTTTTGTTCTACTAATGGTGTCCTTTGCTGTACAGAAGCTTTTCAACTTGATATAGTCCCATTTGTTCATTTTTGCTTTTGTTTCCCTTGCCCGGGGGGATATGTTCATGAAGAAGTCACTCATGTTTATGTCCAAGAGATTTTTGTGTTTTTTTTTTTTTAATATAACCTCCTCTGGAAGGTATACCTTAGAGAATTGTGATATTTGAGAATATTGTTAAAAATTCTGCAGTTCTTAACCAGGGGTTCTGGTAATATGCAAAGTAATAAAAAATAAGCTATCACGCCCACCCCTCATTGCACTATAATTCTTTTCATTGACATCTTTGTTCGTCTTAAATGGCATCATAAAGCCAGCTCTGGTCTGTCCTAATGACTCATTAAAATGGCCTTAAATAAAGGGAGCAGTGATGAGAACAGCTTTGCCAGGAGCTTCTCCTGAGGAGGCAGGGGATGGGGTGGTTTTGCCCTGACAAGGGCACCCAGCCAAGCCTATGCAACAAGGACTGATACCTTCTCTTGCTCAGCTCCCGTTGCAGTGCCTGCAGCGGGAAGAAGGGGAAACTTCTAATGGACCTTCCTAGAGAGGCCATTTTTGCTAATTGGTGGACGCAAATGAGTGCCATTTTAGAAGGAGGACTCCCTAGGGATTCAGCCCTGCTCCTGGTCCCCCACAGGGCCCTTTCTTCTGCTCAGCACTGCTATGTGGAGCACTGTCCCTCCTTCCCCCAGACCTACCTTCTTTTAGGAAGCTTTTGGGAACCATCTCATTTCTTGTCTGCTTCCCTTTCATCCCCCTGATCCATCCTATCCAGAGCAGAGCTTAACCCTAAGGCCACGTGTTTCCCTGTTTGCTTAGTAGGGATGAAAGGTAGGAGTCCCGTCTGTGAGTCGCTGAGCCCTCATTTCCTAGCTTGATGCTTGCTGTCTAGGAGGAACTTGTTCAAAGAAGGAACTGCACGTTCTTCATATTTCCTTTCACCCTTTTGCATGTTTGTCTTTCTCTTATTCTGGGATATTCGTTCTGATTATCAGTGTAGTGTAGTGCAAAGAGAGTGTCTGTCAGGGTCAGACAGATCTGATGCAGTGATCCCACCTGTCACTTGTCACTTGTTAAACCCTGGGTTTCAGTTTCCTCAACTTTAAAGTAGAATTGATACTCTGTTCCTTGCAAGGGTCTGGGGAAGATTATATAAACAAATGTCCTCAGTTTCTAGAACAATGTTTGCACATAGCATTGTAAATTCATGCACTTCCGATCACTCACACTTTCGGTAAATATTAGGTAAGTTTGGAATAGATGCCAGAAACCAGGCTGGTTGTGATTCAAAAAAATAGAATTCCCACTCTCACTGCATGCGGAATCTTGTGGGAGTGTATATGTAATCAATAAATGCAAAAACAAACTTCCCTTATGGGCATTATAATAGAAATATAGAGAGTTATCAATCTATCTATCTTTTATTTAGCTGTCCAGGCATTCATTCCTCTGTATATGTATGGAATTCTTCTATCTGTATCTTTATGTAATAATATTAAGTACTATGTGTTTGCTATTATTAATAACAATGTACATAAAGAGAAATGTATGCTATAAAATTACACCTATATACATATCTAGGGATGTTTACATTATGATTATTTTTGAGGCATAGGGTTTGGGATAGTTTTTCAATTTCTTCTTTAAAATTTTTTATACATGAAATCTCTAGAAGCAGCCATTTAAAAAAAAACTGGTTTTATAAACTAAAAAATTTTAAAACCTAGACCAAATGGAAAAATATTAAATGCCAAAATTGGCATAAGAAACAAAGAACTTGAATAGATCAGTAAGTTTTAAAGAGATTAAGTTATAATTGACAACCTCTCATCTCAAAAAACTGTAGCCCCAAAAGGTATTTCAGGTGAGTTCTATCATACACTCAAGGAACAATACATTTCTATTCTTACTTATAAATTATTCCAGAAGAGACAAAAAACAAAGCTGCCAAGCTCATTTCATAATATTGGTATAATCAGATGAACACAGTATAAAAAAGGAAAGAAATAAAGAAAGCTATGCCCCTTTCTCTTATGCAGGTAGATGAAAAATCTTTTAAAATATTAGCTAATTAATCCCAACAATATGTTTTAAAATAATATAGCTTGATTAATGAGTGGTTCATCATTAGGGATTCTTCCAACATAATTCAGAACATTAATAGATTAATTTTTTTAAATCTCATAATTTCAATTGATGCAGTAAAAGCATTTGATAAAGTCTTTACTTATTTATGATAAAACTCTTAGCAAACTAAGAGAAGAAAAGAATTTCTTTAATTCCTTAAGTGGATGATAGTTATAGTCTAAAGCCCTTAGCAAATATTATTCTTATTGGAGACAGTTTAAGTGTATTCCTTCTAAGACTAGAAACATGACAAATATTCTGTCAGAAACCACTGTGTAATATAACCAGTACTATAATATTGGAAATCCTGGGCAACACTGAAGGAAAGAAAGGTAACAAATTATCAGTTTTTGCAGATGATATATTTATCTGCTCAGAATAACCGATAGAATCAATAGGCAAACGAATAAGACCTTCACTAGTATATGACCGAGTTATAAGAGCACTTCCAACACAAACAACTAAAAAATGCTATAAAAAAGCAAGATACCGTCTCCACGCTAGCAACACCTAAAAAATGTCTACACTTAACATAACCGAGAATATATAAGGTCTCCTTGAGAAAGCTTAAGCGTTCTAATAAAGGACAGGAGAAAAACCTGAGTGAATGAGAGACATTCCTTATTTTTAAATGAGAAAACTTAATATTGTAAAGATATCAACTCTTCCTACATTTATCTAACAAATACAATGTAATCTACCAAAATTCCAGTTAGATCTTTGGGATCCGTGATAAATTTTTTCTAAAATGTGTCTGATGTTGAGCTATAGAGGATTTCTTAAGCAGAAACTTCAAAAATCCAGTGGTATAAAGTTGATTACTGAATATAGCAAAGTTAAGGGTTTCTGTTGCACAAAGGGCACGTGTATAAAGTTAGAAATGTATTTCAAAATAGGAAAAGAGCCTTTACAATGTTTCGAATGGGTAAGGGATTCCTACCTAGAATATAGAAGAACAAATCAAGAAATCAAATCAAACAAATCCCCAAGAAAAAGACAGTAACCTAAATAGAAAAATGGGCAAAGTATATCAACAATCAAGTCACAGAGCAATAAACTAAAAAAGCTAATAAATCATAAGTGGCTCAGCAAATTAACGTAACAGTGAGCTCTGATTTCACCTACTTGAGTGGAAAATATTAGCTGAATTATGCTCTGTGTTGACTGGATATGAGGATGTGTCCTACTGGTGAGAGTAAAGATGGTGCAGCCTTTGGGAAGCCCAGCCTGTACTATTCAGGCAAGTAAACCCGTGGCCTATAAAATGGCAAGACTGAAATCAGGGTAAGGAAATCAGAGGGGAAAACAGCCAGGTTTCTGGTTTACTGGACTGGGCAGAGTCAGGTGATAATTTGTTACCTTTCTTTCCTTCAGTGTTCCCAGTACTAAGGGAACAAAGAATGAGGAGGAGCTGGTTTGGGGCTAAAGATGATGTTTTCGGTTTTGGACCTGTCATGAATCATGAACTTACGGGGCATCTGGATGAAAGTAGTAGGTACTCAATCGATATACGCTTCTCCCCATTAAATAAATTCCCTTTTTCTTCTATGGTTAGGAAGGGTTGTATCTGAATTTATAATACTCTCCAACTTAAATTCTGTTCATTTCTATTATTTAAGGGCCAATGATTCTATTAACCTCTTCTCAATAATGAAAGAATAAATAGATAATGGTGTTTTTTTCAGATCATCAAACTTTTGAGCTATGGTTGAGAATGAGTGAGAAGATATCCCTACTTTTTCCAAGTCACCTAATGTCAACATTCTTGGATGTATTTTTTAAAGTGAGGCAAAGAATACTTAACATACATCATTTCAGAGTGGAAAGCTCATGTATATTGGTGTCGTAAAATCTGAATTTAAATACCAGCTCTACCACTAGCAAGCTATGCAGTCAATGTTGGGCAAGATACTTAGCCTTACAACAATGGGACTAATAGTAATTACCTTTCTGTAATGGTAATAGGATTAAATAAATTCACATAGATTTATGCTAGACATATAGTACATATAGTAGATGTTTCATAAAGGCCATTATTATATTATCATTATCATTATTATTATTAATAATAATCTCATAAAATCATTGACCTTTACTTTCGAGTGTTATCTTACTAATTCTAAGTTTCACAGAACAGTCTACATCAGCACTGTCCAGTAGAGATGTGACTCGAGCCCCAATAGGACTATAAGTCAAGTCCCTTATGTCATTAAGAATTTTTTAGTAGTCATATTAAGAATGTAAAAGAAACAGGTGAAACTGATTTTAATAATATATTTTATTTAACATATACAAAATGTGACCTGCATGTGGCCAATATCAAAGTTATTGAGATATTTTACACTTTTTTGTATTGTTTTCAAAATCTGGTGTGTATTTTATACTTAGAACACATTTCAGTTTGAACAAGCCACATTTCAAGTGCTTAACCACATGTGGCTACTGGTGATTACACTGAACAAAGGCAGGTCTAGATACTTGTTTTAAATCCTGCATTATTTAAACATTCTCTTTAAAATCAACAAGTTCCTTTGTATCGGCCTCAGATGATAAGTTTGTCTGAGAAGCAGCATGGCATTTTTTTTTCCCCTACCTCGGTCATTAGAAATGGAGGTTTCTTTGGAACAGTCAGGAGGCCTTTCCTGCTGCAGGCAAGCGGTCTCTGCGAATGCTGCTTCTCATTTAGTCCCTGGAGCCGGGCTGAACAGGGCCTTGGGAGGCTCCGTCAAACTAGTCCAGGGAGCAGCTTTGGCTGCACCTTGAGGTCTGCAGATTTTCTGACTCTTCTCCACAGGGTTTAGAATATTAATTCACAAATCTTATTACCTCCCAGACCCAGGATGATTCAAAGTGCACCAGCCATTACACAAATGGGAGGAGGGAGGCAACTTTTTCCATTTGGGGCTCACTCATTTTTCAGTGCGATCGAGCAGACCATTTGTTGTGCTTGGAATTGGCGTGGAATGAGATAGAGAAGAAAGAAGTACATAGGGCATAAGCTTATGGTAACCATACATTGGGTAAGACAATTATTAACAGTACTTGAAACAAATGAAAATGTATGAAATTACTACCTTTCTCTGCAATACCTTATGGAATATCCTGCTTTGGGTGGAAAGGTGACTAGATGACTTATCTCAGATACATTTAAAATCTATTATTCTCTATTTTCTGAAATAATAATATAGAGACTTTTTTTGTAAAAATGCATGACATGAAATTTGCCATCTTAACCATTTTTTAAGGGTACAATTAGTGTTATGTGTATTCATATTGTTATGAAACGGATCTTTAGAACTTCTTTATCTTGTAAATCTGAAACTCTATACACATTAAACAATAACTCCCTTTTCTCCTTTCCCCCTGGGCCCCTGGTAACCACCATACTATTTTCTGTTTCTTAGACTTTATTTTAGATAACTCATATAAGTGGGCTCATACAGTATATGTCTCCCTGTGACTGGCTTATTTCACCTAGCAAAATATCTTCAAGGTTCATCCATGTTGTGGGAACATTTTTATAGTACATTTTTTAAAAAGTTAACTCTCCCAGATTTATCATTATTAAAAAATGCATTTGACTTTTTCACCAAACTTTTACCAAGAACTATATGCTACATGCTATATATGTGAAGTCTGTTTTCATGTTGGGTGACTGGAAAGCTGGCATCTTCAGTCTCAACTTAATGTAGCCATGATTGTCACTTCCTTCCTTGACACTTGTTCCAGAAAGCTCTAAAGAATGTGCCAGGGAATATAGAGCTTTGCGTCCCATTTAAATTCTATCCATGCTCATCAGACAAAACAAAGACATACAAGGCATCCAGATTGGTAAAGAAGAAGTCAAACTGTCACTGTTTGCAGATGACATGATACTGTACATAAAAAACCCTAAAGACTCCACTCCAAAACTACTAGAACTAATATCTGAATTCAGCAAAGTTGCAGGATACAAAATTAACACACAGAAATCTGTTGCTTTCCTATACACTAACAATGAGCTAACAGAAAGAGAAATCAGGAAAACAATTCCATTCACAATTGCATCAAAAAAAAAATACCTAGGAATAAACCTAACGAAGGAAGTGAAAGACCTGTACTCTGAAAACTACAAGACACACCTAAGAGAAATTAAAGAGGACACTAACAAATGGAAATGCATCCCATGCTCTTGGCTAGGAAGAATAAATATTGTCAAAATGGCTATACTACCTAAAGCAATCTACAGATTCAATGCAATCCCTATCAAACTACCAACAGCTTTCTTCAATGAACTGGAACAAATAATTCTAAAATTCACATGAAACCACAAAAGACCCCGAATAGCCAAAGCAATCCTGAGAAGGAGGAATCAAACAGGGGGAATTACGTTCCCTGATTTCAAACTCTACTACAAAGCCACAGTAATCAAGACAATTTGGTATTGGCACAAAAACAGACCCACTGACCAGTGGAACAGAATAGAAAATCCAAACATTAACCCAAACATTTACAGTCAATTAATATTTAATAAAGGAGCCTTGGATATACAATGGGGAGATGACAGCCTCTTCAGCAGCTGGTATTGGAAAAACTGGACAGCTACATGTAAGAGAATGAAACTGGACTACTGTCTAACCCCATACACAAAGGTAAACTCAAGGTGGATCGAAGACCTCAATGTAAGTCATGAAACCATAAAACTCTTAGAAAAAAGCATAGGCAAAAATCTCTTGGACATAAACATGAGCGACCTCTTCATGAACATATCACCCCGGGCAAGGGAAACAAAAGCAAAAATGAACAAGTGGGACTATATCAAGCTGAAAACCTTCTGTATAGCAAAGGACACCATCAGTAAAACAAAAAGACATCCTACAGTATGGGAGAATATATTCATAAATGATGTATCCAATAAGGGGTCAACATCCAAAATATATAAAGAACTCATGCACCTTAACAAACAAAAAGCAAATAATCCAATTAAGAAATGGGCAGAGGACATGAACAGACACTTCTCCAAAGAAGAAATTCAGATGGCCAACAGGCACATGGAAAGATGCTCCACATCACTAATCATCAGAGAAATGCAGATTAAAACCACAATGAGATATCACCTCACACCAGTGAGGATGGCCAACATCCAAAACACAAATAACAACAAATGTTGGCGAGGTTGTGGAGAAAGGGGAACCCTCCTACACTGCTGGTGGGAATGCAAATTAGTTCAACCATTGTGGAAAGCAGTATGGAGGTTCCTCAAAAAACTCAAAATAGAAATACCATTTGACCCAGGAATTCCACTCCTAGGAATTTACCCTAAGAATGCAGCAGCCCAGTTTCAAAAAGACATATGCACCCCTATGTTTATCGTAGCACTATTTACAATAGCCAAGAAATGGAAGCAACCTAAGTGTCTATCAGTAGATGAATGGATAAAGAAGATGTGGTACATATGCACAATGGAATATTATTCATCCATAAGAAGAAAACAAATCCTACCATTTGCAACAATATGGATGGAGCTAGAGGGTATTATGCTCAGTGAAATAAGCCAAGCCGAAAAAGACAAGTATCAAATGATTTCACTCATATGTGGAGTATAAGAACAAGGAAAAAAAAAAAACTGAAGGAACAAAACAGCAGCAGACTCACAGAACCAAAGAACGGACTAATAGTTACCAAAGGGAAAGGGACTGGGGAAGATGGGTGGGAAGGGAGGGATAAGAGGGTAAAAGGGGCATTACGATTATCAGACATAATGTTGGGGGGCCCGGGGAGGACTGTACAACTCAGAGAAGACAAGTAGTGATTCTCATCTCACTACACTGATGGACAGTGACTGTAATAGGGTTGGTGGGGGGGACCTGATGAAGGGGGTAGTTTAATCACCATAATATTGCACATGTAACTGTAGGTTAATGATACCAAAATAAATTGTAAAATAAATAAATAAATAAATAAATTCTATCCATGCTCTTCAGCCAGGCACTTCGTTACTCCATGTTTTCTCACTGTCCTAGGGGATGATTCAGGTCCACAAATTATGGGGTATATATGGGGTAAAAAGTAAGGATAGAGTATGTGGATGGACTTGAATAAAGTGGGGGTCAATGCATAAACTCAATATTTCATGCTCATTGATTTGGGTGGCTTGCAGGCTGACAATAGAGAGGCTGACCAATAGCAAAGAATCCCACATCGCCAGACTCTGTCCCCACCCTCTGTCTTTCCCATTCCCAACACTCTTAACATCTCCAAGTGAGCAGCAGGGAACCCAGCCCTGCCACGTGTATCTTAGGTCAAAGAGAGAAAGTACAGTGGGATTCCCAGCCTGAAAGGAACCAACTGTCTTCTGATAAACAACACTTGAGTTTTTTATTTTTTAAATGAAGGCTTTAAACTGACCTTCTTTTGAAATGGGCTAGACAGGATAAACAGGAGAGATTTTGTTTTCCCTTCATCCTGGAAAAATAACATTTCTCCCTTTCCAGCTCAGTACACTTGACTGAATTGGATAGGAATCTATTTTCTCTGGAAAGATTTATTTGCCCAACAGTCATGTTTTTGTATATGTGTGTGTGTTGGCAAGAGGTGATAGATTTTTTCCAGAACAAGGGTCGTCTTGTTCACAGTTTAAAGGGCCCCAGAAGTTGACTAAGGAATTTAACATTAGGGAAAGCTCTTGCAGCCTTCATTAATGCTATGTACAGACTCCACAGCATCTCAAGTTGGCCTGGGCATTAGGAGAGGTTGGTGAGTGTGCTGGCGCGTGACTCTGTGGTGCCACCCCAGTCACCTCAGAGGACATCAACACATCTCTTCTTTCTTCACCTTGATCTCAAGACATGACATGGGTCTGTTAAGAAGCATTTGGGTTTCTAATTTTCAAAGGGAGAAATTGTTTCCAAAAAAGCTAAGCAATATTTGGACAAAGCTATGTGGAAAAGCTTTCTCTCCCCACAACCAGATTTTTTTCTCATCTGCAGACACATGTGACAGCATCAAGCAAATAAGATGCAAATTCCTTTCTAGCCAAATTAGAGAGAAGTCTCATAGGAATGAATCAGGTGTCCCTATCCCCTGTCTTCTTCTGTACTCAGCTTCACAAAAGATTAGTACCACATTGGAAATTTTAGAGCACATTTGTCCTACTCTCTGGACAATGGGCTCCACCACTTGAATTTTCTCTCATTGTGTGCCAGGAATTAATATCATATAAAATAAAATGGTGTACTTTGGGATATTTTCTTGAGAACATTTCTTTGAATGTAAATGACCAACTTATTGGTCTTGAGGCATTTTACCATCAAAAAAAGTTGAATGCATGTTTATATTCTAACACAGGATATGCAATGTATTTTAAGCTGGAGGTTCTTTCCCATGATTTTTTTGTTTCCAAGTCACTGCTGGCTGGATTCAACTGACAGTTCAGCTGGATTTTGTACAAGTGACTTTTCACTCAGTTGGTCTTTGCCTTGCCAAGTGTGACTGGCCAATGTAAAGGAAAGGAAAGGTGTTTTTCTTTTTAGCATGAACATTGAAACTTTTACCACATTTTCCATCGCCCAGTGTCTGTTTTCAAGGAAGCACTGATCGGCAGAAAACAGAGGAGTCTGAGATTTCTCCTTTGTAGCTGTTGCTCCCAGCCTCTTAGTGCATTTAATTTAGCAAAAGTCCATGCAATTAAATGAGGGGAACATGTAATTTTTCTTTGATGGCAAAATGGTTTCCATGAGGAGAAACTGGCTGATGGCATTGATTCTGAAGTGTTGTTGGAAGACTTCTCAGCCGTCAGGCACCCTCCTTCAGTGCCCAAACCGCCTGCATTCCCTGGGGCTGGCAATACTCAGAGTGTGAAACAGCTTTCTGCTTAGTAAGTGTGTACCTTCTCGAGGCATTTTTAACTTTTCCAATTACACGCCTATTGTGTGCCGAAGTCCATGCCCTTGGAGTAATTAGAAATGTCACCAATCCATATTGTGTTCTTTATTACCCCGGTTTGAAGATAGTTGGGACTGACTCTGGGCTAAATGGGTTCACACTTGCCTTAAAGTTACCCAGCACAGCAGCTCTAAAAGAGTCAGCAGGCATCTCTGGGAAAGACTCCAGAAGTTTTCCAGGACAGGTCCAGGCTTCTCTTCTTTGCCTGTTCTCCAAATATCTACTCCATGCTTGGTGTTAAATAAATATTAATTGGAAACAATGACCATGAGGTAAATAAAAGAAGAGGAGAGAAAAGTGGAAGCTTGCTGCATGCACACTAGTGAGATAAAATAGAGGTGAACATGCAGTAGACCTGGGCCTGATTCTCAGTCTCCTGGCTATTCTTGCAGGGCTTCCAGGCACACGAAGCTTCTTCCTGGCCTTTCTCTGCCATGATCCCTTCTGTGAATCAACTCCAGTGTGTCCCCACAATTGGCCCGTGCGTCCTTCCCGCACTGCTGTCCTTTCCTGCCGCCCCCCCTTCCCCGCTGTGCTGAGAACCCTGTGGGGGTCACTGCTTCTCTTCCTCACTTGCTATTCTTCCCCTCCTGCCAATGGCCTCAGGGCTTGGGGAAAACTAACACCAGCTTCTTCAGGGAGAAGCAGGCAGGCAATCGCCGGGATGGAATGGTACACAGGGCTGGATGGACCCTGCACTCTGGATTTCTGCCCTGAAGACAAGAGGCAGCTGCCTGGGGTTGTAAGGAGATCATAGGTGGGATGCTAGCATCTGTCACCTACTTGTCAAGGCTGATTGTTCACAGAGCTGCGGTCCTTACTGGGTGGTGAACAACCTTAATGTCACAGAATGAGGCGAAAATAGATGATCTTAGCAGTGGCTTCAGAATTTGTCCTGCTTGATGAGCTGGCCTAGTGATGACTTGAGCAAGAAGATTAGGCCCCAGGGAAAGTATGGAAGCAAAAGATAGAAAAAAGGGAGGGTTGGATTTCTGTGTACATACAAAAAAGACAGTGTAATACTTTTTGCTGGTGAGGCTGGGAGTAGAAGGGCGGGGGGTGCTAAACCACCTGGTAGGAGGTTTTGGTACATCGAAAAAGGTATTTTAGCATATCAGTTTAACTGTTTTATTTGTTTGCACTGGTATGATGTAAACTCCTCTAAGTCTTCAGTAAAGGACATAAAGTATTTATAACTTACAATAAAGTACATATAAAGACTCTGTGTGTGTGTGTGAAAATCAAGAGACACTGTGGATTTTCTACATCCAGATTCACATGTTCGAGAAAGCCCACAGTGGACTATGAAGTGATACACGCTGAGACACAGAGTCAGTATTTCAATGGGAGGAACTGGAACTTGACCTGCAGTATCAAAAGGCACACCTTCCTTGTGCATCTAGAATCCAGGAGGCAGAAGGGATCAAGGCTCCCCATGGGAATGCCAGGCAGTTTACCTGAGACTCAGAGGACAGGTTTTGTTTTCCTCTGATGCCTTGGTTAAACCAAGAGCATATTTAGCAAAGCAGAGGGAGAGGACTAGGTAGTCATTTATTGTCTTGGTTCGAGTCTAGTAGTATTACCCAGGAAGAAAGACCAAACCAAAAGAAATTTGAAACTTCTGTCTAGTACTTTGACTCTATTGAAAGAGCTTCTCACCTTCCTTCAAAAAAATGTATGGATCACAGACATATGGAGTCATCCCACAGTGCTGTTCATGACCTAAATCTAACAAGGGCCATAGAGCATGTGAACCTAACCTCTGGGGCCAACTACCTGGACTTGACTTCCCTTACTTGTAAGTGACCTTATGCAAGTTCCTTGGCCTTCCTGTGCCTCAGTTTCCTCTTTTGTAAAATGGGGATAATCATAGTTCCTAGGTCATAAGATCCTTGAGAAGATTAAGTGAGTAAGTATGCAGAAAGCACTTAACATGGTTCAGGTACATGCAAAGCCTGAATTATTACTGCCTTATCACAGGAAGCTGGGAAAGAGATTATGATAGCAAATTTACATTCATCTCTCAATCCTCCCAACAATTAAATTTCATAACAATGGGACATTATCAAAGTTATTTTCTCAGCTGAAGACCTGAGACTAAGAAAGATAAGTAAATTTTCTAAGGGCACATAACTGGTTGGAAGCAGATGTCTTTGTGAATCATCTGTTAGGTACATTCACACAACAAAATTAACATGATTGGCTATAGCTCACACAGGGAACAGTGCAATATCTTACATAGTATTTAAATAGAAAGGGAAAACCAAACAGGAAATAGCTATGTTAAGCGCACTAGCTTAGCCACACCATTAAAGTTCATCTCTGAGCAGGAAGTACATGGGATAGGTGGTGGGCAGAGCTGGTGTGTCTGAAGAGGTCTTCGTTTCTCTCTTTCTGGTCTGCAACTGCTCTAATTTTTTAAACAATATTAAGATTAGATTTAGCTAACCTTTCAGATATTAAATATATTTGTATTAGTTAAAAGAGAAACCATTTTTCTTCTTAAAGCTATGTCTAAAGCAGAAGTCTCTTTACTCTTATTAGGCAGTTTGGGCAAGCCTGGTTTACTTGAGGTTAGTTTCCATATCCCCCTTGTGGCTTAGAGCCTGATACGGACCCAGCTCTGGGGGGTGGGCTTGAAGGTTGGAGAGACTCCTGTTGCTTGTACCATGCTAGACACTGGTATCCATCATCCCTTTTTCCCCACCACCATCTTCTGTGGGTGTTTCTACATCCTTTTAAAGATCAGGAAACCGAGGCACAAAGAAGTTAGCTTACTTATGTTCTCACAGCTACTAAGTGGGGCACCAGGTTCCAAACTGAGGGCCTTTGGCTCCAAAACTGTTATTCATAATTTGCCTCTGGTAGCTGAAGATGAATCCAGATTAAATCAAGTTCCAAGCCAGGGTTAGTTGCCATAAGACTCAAATCATCCATTTATACATGTGTGAGAAAGAGGTAGATATTCAGGTACTTTCGCGAAATTACCAGACAGACAAACGAAACTCAAAAGGCCCTTAGAATTGGCAGCTGACCAGGGCAAAACCTGTGATTCTCCTATTTTTCACATGTAAAATAAATGGTGTGTTTTATTCCAGTGAACGATATGCTCCCACAGGTGTACTCAGGGCTATGATAAATTTGCTACATCTATACTACTTTCTCTTCCACTGAAGAAGGCCTATCAGAAGGTGGGTGAATCCCATGTGGTTATTAGAGCCATAACTTTGAATATATACTCATTTATATAAAATATCACATCATTTCCTAACCTCAGCACTTCTACCTGTGTTTGTAATAAACTATAGGCAAAACACCAAAAGCTACCATTCAGACATGTTTAAAGTCTAAATGGAATGGCACGGTGGATGTGTATTTCAGTGCGTTTTCAAAGGAGCAGTTCTTCTGTTTTGTTCCTTTTTCATTCTTTGTGTGTGTGTGTGTGTGTGTGTGTGTGTGTGTGTGTGTGTGTGTGT